>OX453281.1:21740060-21972560 GCA_949710005.1 Ricordea florida | reverse complement strand
TGAGCCCATTTCCAGGTTGGCTCCAGATGATATACCATCATGGAGCGACCTATTTACAATGCCATCAAGAAAATTAACAGAGTTCTTGGCATAATTAAACCAAGTACCAAGATCTAGCGAGACAAGTTCGAAAAATGTGGGGTGTGAGGACAAAGGTTATTCCAGTGGTAGTGGGAGCATTGGGTTCAATACCACTGAGATTGAATGACAATCTGAGAGCCTTTTTTTTCACTATTATTTTCCTGTTGTTTCTATTAGTCTCCTTTGAACTCCTTAACAGAGTTCTTGGCATAATTAAACCCATGTTTGGGCCTGAAACTAGATCTGGATTTTCTTTGCTTTGCAAGTCTCTGGTACAAGACCAGTTCTGGAGTGTGTGTCCCCAGGGTGCTGCCCTCACGTTTGACACGTTTCAGAGAACATCATGATATGACGAATAAATATTCACTAGATTTAGAACTTCTATAAATAATGATCAACGTCGGTTTTTTTTTTTTACAAAGTTGAGAGATTCTTTTCCAAGGGTCCTTAAAATTTGCACCCAACTAGTAACAAACTACTGACCAAATTGCAGATTTGATTTATTTTTCATTTACAAGAAGTACTGTTAAATAGTTAGAGTACCATACATGTAACTGCCAATTGTCTGTATGGCCTAACGCTGCAACTTATGCTGGTGTTGGGTTCCATTTTAGGATGGTTCGGATTGCATGGTTCTTCCCACTGTCAAGGAAGAAGATGTCGAAAACCTATTTCCCAAAGGCGTGACTAAAGTAGACGTGCCTTCTGGAAAACCGTACCTTCGTGTGACCCCTCAACCGGACTGAGGAAAATGCACTGTGACACAGAATTTGTGTGACACACAGTGGGGTGTTATGTGACACTCACTGGACGTGACACATGGTCATGTACAGGTGGATATGGTAGTTACTCGGGTTTCCTTATTTTAGTTTTTCAAGCATTTCATAAGTCATGTCATATTGATGATTTACGACTGCACTTCTTAAACATGGTTTAGACACGGAAGTGGTAGATTACACTCCCTAGCTTGTAGAAGAACATAATGTAAGACTACCTGGTACTGATTAATAAAAATGCGCTTTTCAGTAAAAAAAAACTGTTTTATTTAATCCTTTGTACATTTATCCTCATTGTTCCAGTTTACTTACCTACATCACGGGTTTGAATGTTGGAGACATGACGAACGATCATTTGATAAACGTTTCGCAGTTAACCTAATCTTTTGAAAATGCGAGTACTTTTCTCGTCATCCCAAGGAAAAGGGAGCGTTACGTATTTCCAAGCAAAGGCCGTCAAGGAGACAACACTACTCCTCCCCTAGGAGGAAATAATGAGTGGTGACCGAAGTGGGAGTCAATGTATACCACCACCCAGGGTGAAGGTGGGGATCAGTCGGGAAAAGCAAGGGGATGTGAGGGAAATCGCACCCCCGAAGAGGTGGGGGATTGGGTAATATTTGTATTTAATTGTCCCCAGGTTAGGGGATTGGGTGGGGATTTGTCTTAAGACGGCTGTTGCGAAGTCAGCGGTTGTTCATCAAAGAATCCTCGAGAGGTGAGTGCGTTTGTTATTTAAATCTAGTAATTTGCAATTGAAATCTAAGCGATCTACTCTCTAAAAGTTGAGCAATGCACAAAACGAATACGCATCTACAACATGTATATTTTCAGTTTTGGTCTCCACCCGCTCTTTATTTTTTGCCCTGTTTTACGAGCAGGTACATATGAATCTAATGAAAAAAGATATTTTGCACTCTGGAAAGGAAACCGTTTTTCCAGGAGTGTGGAATAGGAGATTGGTATGCAGGACGCATGCAAAACTGTTTGAGGAGAACAGGTATTAAAGTCTATCGTGGATATGTTGAGTTTGAAGGCATGCATGACGTATAATCTTCCGATCGATTGTTGCTCATTACTCTGAATGTGTGTGTGATCTGCCCTCGTCCTGAGAAGTCTTACCATTTTAATTGAAACAAAAGTTGCATTCTCAGGCAAGGGTGGCTCGACATGTGGGGGGGGGGGCTCCATGTGGCGAGGGGGGGCTCCATGTGGGGAGGGGGGCTTCCATGTGGGGAGGGGAGGCTTCCATGTGGGGAGGGAAGGGCCTCCATGTGGGGAGGGGGGCCTCCATGTTAACAGGAGCATTTGAGGACTTTGGTAGGTGGACAGCTTCCCCAGGGTGAAGGGAATTTGTCAATATCTGAAATTAGGTCTGTAACAAACCCCACCTTGTCCCGCGGTGGGGGTTTTCATCGACTCCTGCATAAGACGGTTGCGCATATCGGAGTAATCCTTTGAGTTTTACTTAAGTCAGGATCTAGTCATCGTAGGTAACCACGAGCGCTGCCGAATTATCACGTTTTAACCGCGTGCTGGAAAAAAAGACAGGTTTACCATTTACATGGGAAAGTTGGTCAGTATACGGTTTGGCAAATGGTAAATTAAGTTCAAAATTGGGAAATTCTGTTTGGGATTGTCGTTTACCATTTGCAACACCCCCCTACTGTTTGCACGGCTAATCTCGAATTTCCGTTTTGAATATTCCGACTGGAAAAAATGGACTACCTTTCCAGACGTTCCGTTGCTCCCGGGAAATTTCCACAGGAAAGGGTACATTTCATCTACTTTTTCAACCGGAATTTCCGGGAACTTTTTTGGCTGCTGCATTTGAAATATTGTGATGTGTGAAAGGCGAGTGATTGAGTGAAGGAGACAATCAGCGCGTGCCTCTTATTTAGCCAATCACAATGCACAATACAATTCGATTTTATATCGATTTATTTTTAAACTCAGAAGAGAATATGTAAAAGTAATGAAATCGAGGAAAGGCGATAGGTGTGGCAAAAAGGTCCGAATAAACTTAATAAATGCAGTAGCCACATGCATGCAATGCTTGCCAATTTTTTTAAATCGTAAACCACTACCACAACCTCGTTCGGTCATCATGAGGACGCGGGTCTCCGGGAACGAGATTGAGTTTGGGCAGGAGCCTGGTTTGGGGTGGTTCGTTCGATGCGCGTCATCAAAATTTTATACAATCTGATATGTGTCGTTTGTGCCTGAAACAAAGTGGTGCTCGGTTATTGAATTTTCGTAGGATTTGTTTGTAAAAAATCCTACCGATTCATCGAACAACGTGCACCTTCAGTGGATGAGGGCACAGCTACCCGCAGAAATATGACTTTCCTTGTGCAGAGCGGCTTGTTGGTAGCCTTCAGCTTAATTGCAAAAAGTTTCACAAATTTTGGTCAAAATGTAAATGAACCCTTAGTGAACTTTGTCCCGTCTGTACAATCTGACTGAAAGTTGCAATTCCATTTTCAAAAGTTACCGTTTCCAGCTCGACTACAGTGAGATGGTGTTAAAGGTGTGGTCACAAAGTACGTTAAACGCTTCGGTTCTGCTGGAAGTTTGTTGCATTTAAACGATCTCGCTCCATTTTTCATTGGTAAAGATCAGTAGCTCATTAATGGTCTCTGTTCTGATTCCAGTGGCAATCTGATATAATAGAGCGTTTATTACGAGGTGGTTTCCGCGAGCGAGCAAAATGAGGAGAATCCTAATTTGATTGGCTACCCGAGCGGGTAAGATGAGGAGAATCCTAATTTGATTGGCTACCCGAGCGAGCAAGATGAGGAGAATCCTAATTTGATTGGCTACCCGAGCGGGTAAGATGAGGAGAATCCTAATTTGATTGGCTACCCGAGCGAGCAAGATGAGGAGAATCCTAATTTGATTGGCTACCCGAGCGAGCAAGATGAGGAGAATCCTAATTTGATTGGCTACCCGAGCGGGCAAGATTAGGAGAATCCTAATTTGATTGGCTACCCGAGCGGGTAAGATGAGGAGAATCCTAATTTGATTGGCTACCCGAGCGGGCAAGATTAGGAGAATCCTATTTTGATTGGCTACCCGAGCGAACAAGATGAGGAGAATCCTAATTTGATATGCTACCCGAGCGGGTAAGATGGGGAGAATCCTAATTTGATTGGCTTCGATTCTGCTGGAAGTTTGTTGCATTTAAACGTACGATCTCGCTCCATTTTTCATTGGTAAAGATCAGTAGCTCATTAGTGGTCTCTGTTCTGATTCCAGTGGCAATCTGATATTCCGCGAGCGAGCAAAATGAGGAGAATCCTAATTTGATTGGCTACCCGAGCGGGTAAGATGAGGAGAATCCTAATTTTATTGGCTACCCGAGCCTTGTTCCGAGTTCGGACAAAGTGGCTTGATATTGGTCTCGTTCTTTCTTGCGTTTGCATTGACCTCGACTTCATTTCGGTTTGATAAAAACGCGAAAAAAGAACTCGGCCGGTGTGTAGCCGTCTTGACCTTAGGCTCGTACAATAACGCATAATTATGAAGCAGATTTTACACAATTTATCATGGAATCTTTATCAGACGTTTACAGTAAAAAGAAAATGGATTACACCGGAGACAAGATAAACTGTTCTGAACGTAAATAGCAATATTTCGATTCTTGGAAACATAAGGAGCTCGCAGTGAATTGTAACAGGTGTTAGTCTAAAGTAGAGACAGACTTAAAACGAAGTCGGACATTTTAATGCCAAAGATGCCTAAAAGTGAGAAAACAATAGTGAGATGATAAAATAAAATTCTTAAAAGTGGCATTAATTTCAATTGTAAGGAAAGGTGGAAATCACGGTTTCGGCTTCCTTTTTTGTCATTGGCGCATCAAGACAAAATTAAAGAGAGCATGCATTAGGTAACATCATAATGTGAGTTTAAATTATGTCCCCTTTCTCGAAAAGTGATTTTCATGCTACATCAAATTGAAAACTCATTTGCCCGCGGCTTAGAAAAGCCTCTCGGAAACTGTTGTTAGTATTTCAGAAATGAGCAATTTGCGTAAATTTTGTACGCGAGAAAATTGGTCAATATCACTCCTTAGAAATTCTAAACTTTGTTTTGGCGGGGAATAAAACAAGAAAAAAAGAAAACAGGAAGACACAACCTTAGAACCTCTTACGTTCCCTTGGCCCAAATAATAATTGCCACGCGTGCGGAAATTGAAATTATGATCTGTCTAAACAGAGAATTTCCAACTGCTGTCGTAATTAAGAACCGGTAGAATTCATTAGATATAGAAAACATTCCATGTTCAAATTAAACTTATGAATTATTGATTTCCCTGTTTCAAGAAACTGAGTTTAAAGCATTTACAACATCTAACTGGCCATGAAAGGAAGCTTAAATCATCGACTATGTTTTCTGGAGTAAACTTATTCCTCTCTTGTAAACCTGCCGAAAATACTAAAAATGGGTGCGTTGCAGAAATCGCCAGAGAAGGTTCGCCGCTAATAGAATATTGAAGGTGGGAAGTTTGTTTTCTATTTTGATCATTGCACGGGGGTTTTCGTTACATGTTTTCCGATTTGTAAAAAAAAAATTAGAGTTAAAATAGAGCGAGCGGTGGATCGTTGGGAACGAAAAATGGACTTTTGGGCTAAAAGAAACAGGTGCATTAAGAAGTTCATTGTTTTACCACAATTACTGACTTGGCTAAACGGAGATGTACAAGCTGATAACAGAGAACCTATGTCCGGGAACTACGTACGCCTGTGGAATCGCGATAGACTGTAGATTGCTTTAGAGTAACCCGGGTAAACAAGTCGATCGGTTAGGTAAGCGAGTAGAGCCTATACATCGAAGCAACTATGATTTAGTTTCTAAAGAAACTGGTGCTGCGTCGGTGCGAAATTGAAACACAAAAAATTAAATTGTTTATCCAACGAGCTTTACCATCATAAGTTGTAAAGGGTATTGACGTCTTGAGCGTTTTAGCCGTCGTCAGAGCAAATGGAAAGAATATCCCGTCTGGCCTTGTTCGGGTCAGACTGCAGTGGTAGATATAATAAGATGGTCGATTTTTCCTTGTGTGTCCTCTTTTATTCTCAATTCTTGAGCCAACGCTCAGCGGCCAGCAAATTCAGTTATCTATGCCAGTCATATAATTTTTTACTTGGAATTGATTTTCTAAGCCCCAAACGATTTGCGTAATGCGTACCAAGTGATACTCAGTGGCGCGCGTTAGATTTATCTTATGCGCCTTTTGGTATTTTGGTAGGTTTATGTGTTGTTTGAGATGGAGATATCTGTGAGAGAAGATGAAGAGATAGGTAGCCAGGTACATATGGGATCATGTGGGAGTAGTTAGTAACAGGACCTTAAGGACATTAGTTAGAGCCCTTGAATTCATAAACTGACTGTAGTAGTAAGGAGATAGAGAGATTTAAACTCGGACAATCAATTTTTTTGCAGAGATACCCTGCAGTGTGACTCTTTAGTGGATAGGTACTAAACAATACTTTGTCGTGTTGTAGTGTTTTCACTGCATTACAGTTTTTTGTTTTCTCAAGTGAACGAAACCCATTTGGTGCATTGTACAATCTTCAGCGTGTTTCTAACTTTTTCATCTGTGCATCAAACCATGCACGGTGACCATTCTTTGGAAAACAACTGAACAGTAATATCCTGTTGTACTGTTTGTTTTACTGTACAGTGTGGTTCTATTTTTTTCATTTGTGGATTAAACCATGCAGTGTGTCCATGCTATTAAAAGCTGCTGAATAGTACTGTACTCGGGTGCTGCTTGTTTTACTATTCAGGGCCGTGTTCAGTGTGGTTCTAACTCAGTTTTGTGGGCCAAACCATGCAATGTGACCATACGGAAGGCGACTGCTGTACTGTGGTACTGTTTGTTTTACCATACACTGGTGCAAGCTTTTTCATCTGTGGATCAAACCATGCAGTGTGACCATTCTTTGTAAAGCTACTGAACAGTACTGTACTGTGGTACTGTTTGTTTTACTATACAGTGTGGTGCTAGCTTTTTCATCTGTGGATCAAACCATGCAGTGTGACCATTCTTTGTAAAGCTACTGAACAGTACTGTACTGTGGTACTGTTTGTTTTACTATACAGTGTGGTTCTAACATTTTCATCTGTGGGCAAACCATGCAGTGTGGCAATTCTCACATTCTTTGGAAAGCTACTGATTAGTGCTTTACTGTGGTACTGTTTGCTGTAGCGCGTGCCCATAAAATAATAAGTTAACAAGACAATACATTGGAATAAATTTTTTTTGTAGAGCCGGAAACCAGTGGAAAAGTGCCTCTAAGTGTTTCTAAGCGTTTTTCACAAAATGGAATAAACACTGCATTGCAGGAGTTGGTTAGAAAATCTCTGACACCGAGTGCAGCGTCTTTACGTGTGCGGCCATTCCTGAGGATGGATTTTTGGTCGTTTCATCCCATTTTTTTGTACTTTTGCTTACTGCAAAAACGGTCAAGTGCCGATCCTCAAGCAGAAAATGCTGGAAGCGACATGCTTGTCGATCAACAGCGAGGTTGGCCTGAGCCATCTCCGAACTGGACTGAAGCAATCAAAGAATGGGGATGGCTGTGGTTCGTGCACGTTTACGGATTTGGGATTCTGTTCGCTTTACTAACGCTTTACGCCCTGTTCTCCCTCTTTCGCGTTCGTAAAACCGTGTTCACCAAACAGAAGCTTCATCGCCTTGTTATGACGTTGCTTCTGGTGGGGACGTGCTTCGGACGGTCGATAACGTTGCTATGGGATCCTTATGCCTCGAGCGCTACAACTTCGTCTACAAAATCTCTTCTTATGATCATTTCATGGGGTACGGCCACCGCCTGCCTCACTTCGGCCTTCAGTATAATGCTTCTGATATTCTTGGAAACGACGAAAATAAAGCTGGGTCCACCGAAGCTCAGAAACCTGCCGTTCTTAGCGTCGGTTACCATAGCTAATGTAGGTTATCTAATCCTGTCTGTTTTAATTGTATGGTTTCGCCCAGAGGCAAAAGCCATGATTCTTATTTGCCACATCACGTTTGCAGCTTGGGGGCTGGGAATTTCTGTGGGCTACTTCATCGCGGGGCTGAGAATGTGGCACAATCTCAAGCCATCGCTGACAGCCCCTACTCAAAACAATCGCTGCTTGATCAAAGAAGTAAAAAAACTGAAGCGGCTGTTCGCATTCATGTCCGCGGCGTCCATCTTTGGTCTTTGTAATTTCTCTGTGGCCATCTACTTTAGCGCCAGTGAATTTGGAGTCTTTTCCGAGGAGGACGATGCAAAAATTTGGCCTTGGTTTGTTGTACAGTCTACCATGAGAACGCTGGAAATTTTGATGATCGCTTTGGTTTTTCTGATTGCCGTTGCAAACCATAAGACTTGTAGCAGTAGTACAACCGAAAACAGCTCAGTTGCGCAGGAGAGATTTTCCCTAGGAAACTCAAGCGCCAGAGTCTCCGAATGGCAAGAGCACCGTCAGGGCAACTCCCATACTATCACGAATCCTGCGATGTGATTGACTAGCGTACTCTCTACCTGCTCTTGTCATACACGGACCATTAGAAATGTGATGGGGCGGGGGGGGGGGGGTGGGGAAAAAACCAAAAAAAAATTCATGCAAGGGAAAATGCCAAAAAAAAAAATTCATGCAAAGAAGAAGGTAAAAAAAAAATTCATGCAGAAGGAAGGTCCAATTGTGACTTTTTCACACGTAGTAAAAAAAATTCGTGCAGAGGGGTTCACCTGAAAAAAAAAATTCCTGCACCAGCAGTGAGCGAAAAAAAAATTCGTGCAAGCTGAAAATTTTTTTTTTGGCATTTTCCCTTGCATGAATTTCCTTTTGGTTTTTTCCCCACCCACCCCCCCCCCCCCATCACTTTTCTAATGGTCCGTCCCTAATTTGTAAAGTGTGTCAACAGTGCAATATATATAATGCAAGTAAACGAGCAATATTTCTTTTGTGGCTGCTTGACCCGTCAATTTTCCATCGGTACTTGGTTGCTTTGGCGAATGCAATTTAGCTGGCACCGCGGGGCATGCCGGCCAGACAGATGAAGCATATATTGGACCAGATTTGAATGTTCAACACTCTTCTGAGTATAAACCCTTCCGGGGGGAGACAAGAAGATATTATTGTCGGGTATTGGACACCTCCATTAAACAACGGGTTGCCGAGTGGGTTGTAACTTTTTAAGCTACATTCATTATTTCAAACCAGCCTTGCATTAAACTATGTCAAAAGGTAGTAAGGGTATGTTACAGTCGCACAAATGCGCTGAGGCGACAGTGTTAGAAGGGATAAAACCCTATTGCTACCAAAAAAATTAATGAAAAATTAAGCTCAAAAGCCAGCAATCATAGACAACTGTTTCAGCCGTCTTGGCCCTCATCGGCATGGCGCAGCTAGCAGATGAGCTCTGGGTTCCTGCATTATGAATGTCAAGGTGATAAAAAATGGTAAGATTGTGGGATGTGGCTTGAAATGACCGTCGAAATGTAGCAAGGGTATGCTAAAGCCACACATATGCACTGAGGCGACACTGGTAGAAGGGATAAAACCTATTAGCCTATTAATTTGCAATCTTTCTGGTAGCAATAGGGTTTTATCCCTTCTACCAGTGTCGCCTCAGTGCGCATATGTGTGGCTTTAACATACCCTCACTACATTTTGACGTTGTCATTTCAAGCTACATCCCACAACCCTACCATTTTAGCATCAAACTATGTCTGATTGTCCAACTAGTTACAATGCAAACGTATCATTCGTATGTAATGTAAAGAATCATTCGTATGATAAGCTAGTTGAAGGCTGACCAGTTTTTGAAAGATCACTAGTTTTAATGAAAGTTATGTGAAAGGTCAACTTTTTTACGTCAAAGCGGCGGAGCCCAAGATCCCTCCTCCTCAAAGCTCCTTTCGCCTTCTTTTTCTTCTGCTTCCTACCACCCCCGACTTATCTTACCCTGACTAACAGGTGAAATATTGGCCAGGATTTGAACAGTCAGGAGTTCTAAAGATATTCTTTTACTAATCATAACTATAACAAAATTCTCAAAACTGATTGGCTATCAACTGCCCTGATTTCAGCCTTAATAGGACAGTTAAATTGGACAGTACGCGTCATGCCTGAGTAATTGGACAGTACGCACCATGACGCGCGCGCTTAAATGGCATTTTTTTCATTTCTGTCATAAAAAATCTTGGAATTTCATGTGTTTTGATTAAAAAAGAAAGTTTATACATCACAAATTTTGTTAAAGTTATGATTAATTGGTAATAAGACTTCGTGTCGTCCAATTCGGTCTGCAATCATACTCGTGATTAAACAAATCGGACTCCCGCTACGCGGTCGTCCGATTTTGTTTATCACTCGTATGATTACAGACCGAATTGGACTCCACTTAGTCCTATTACCATTACTAATTACATGATTACCACTCATTACACGATTCCTTCTTATTGAATCTGTTTTCTCGTAATTCGGATGTACGTACATAACTGTAATACAAGGGGACGTAGTAATATTCCTTTGAATAGGATTACATCTAAATCAGGAAGTAGATCATTTTCTTATGCGGCCGCTGATCAGTTTTAAATGAATTACTAATTCATGTAAATAATTCTGATTCGATAAGGAGTTTTACTTCAAACTATTGATTTGAGAAATGAATATATATAATTTTAACTGCATATATATTTCTCCTTTATGCTTATTTATTTAATTACTTTATTTATTTATATGTATTTTATAATTATTCTTCTTCAATGTCAATACGTGACAACTTTTTGAATTTTGTGTATAATAAAGTTACTATGATTATTACTATGATTATTATTATTATTATTATTATTATTATTATTATTGTTATTATATATTTGACATCGAAAGAGGACTTTTGGGACGATAGATTTTGATTTTAGTGTTTTTGAATGAGATGACTTGTAAATAATGAATTCTTTTTTTTTACTATTTTGAATATTCTTATCGTGCCAGATTTAAAAGAGAAAAAAAAGATGTTTAATATCGGTGGTAATTGCTAAAGATAATAGTAATAATAATTAGTAGAGAAACACTGTCGTGGATTATATTTCAAGAAATATTGAGATATTGTGATCTTTTCTTTCTAACAGATATCAAGGTACAAATTTCTTTTTAATTCCTGTACATAGTTCTTTTTTGAGTATTGAATAAAGATCATTATTTTAAAAATAAAAAGAACTTTATTCATTTTCCAAAACTCCTATATACACACATTCTGAAAGAAAAATAGTATTAATATTATATAATAATAATAATAATTTATGTAATAACAACCTTTATTTGAGGGTCAACTGTATCTAGCACTAAAATAAAAAAAAACTAATAATTCAAAACGCTATTTACGATTTCTGTCAATTTAATAATGATTAAAAAAAAAACACTAAAATCAAAATTTATCGTCCTAAAAGTCCTCTTTCAATGTCAAAATCCATCTCTTTTAGGTTGAGATTTACTCTCCTCAATGAACGCGATCCCCTTAAACATAAGAGGGATGTTCTCAGAATGGCAAATGAGATTTTGGTTCTAATCCAAGACATCGTAGTCGAATAATCCTCGCCTTTCTTGACTGACAGGAGTTCCGCTAAACGCTTGTGATAGACTTGACATTCAGGTGTCATGCCACCAGTAGTGGTGAACACCAGCGGCGTGAACGTGGCTTGTTCCACCTCCATAACTCGGCTTGCGTACATACGTTTCTTCTCATTTTCATGCTGCCGATATATTTGCTGAGGGGTGAGGTCCTTGTACGATTCCGCATTTGGGTGGCACACCCGTACGTCAAAGAATGTGGAATCCTGTCTAGACCAAAATTATCATCATTATTATTATTATTATTATTATTATTATTATTATTATTATTTTTATCATTTTCATAAAACATAATCGCATTCATTGATCGGCTACTATCGAAGCCCTGTTAGGACGGTTCTTTAAGTCGCCCGTCTGAGTTTCTAACCTTTTCACGTCGCAATTTCGGAAGGTTCGCAGGTCGCTGTCGTAATTTCGCGTGAGCAGCTCGTCGTTCGTCGTCATTTCAGTTCCTTCGTGTCGCCGTTTCTTAAATGCTTTTGGCACTCTTACAGGTTTTTTCTGGACTCGTCTTCTCTTGGATGCATAAATTCTTGCAGTCAGTAAAGGAGAAAGTCCGCTTCTCTGGCCTTTATTTCGATACACAAAAGATAATGTTTACATAATTATCACTTTGAATATGCAAAAATAGTCAGCTGTTTACGCTGATTGCACGCGTCAGTGACTGCGGGCTCTGTTTATTATGAAGTTCGTAACTGCTCGTTTAACTATGAACATCGTATGATTTTGCCTGGCTTGGCATGTTCCAAACTCAGCTTGATTGAACCCTGGAGATTGCACCCCCTTTACGATGGATTTGTTATATGTGATAAGGGGATCTTTACTAAGAATATGAATGTAACTAGGGCAAAGTCAGTGAACAAATTATCGGGTGCGCTATCCTTTTCATGGGTGCTGTAGAAAGTACAACCGAAGAAACCGGATTTATAAGATTCGTGGATGACGAACAAATCAGACACGAGAATCCAGCTGTTGATCATGGGCAAGAGAGCTTCCCCACAGGTCACGACATTGCAGAAAAAGGTATTTAAGGCGAATCTGTGTAATCGCCCATACAATGCCGCATATTTGTTGCGCAATCGCCGAACACGTTTGTAGTTTTAATTATTTTTAAACGTGTATATTCACATACCCTGTGGATTCGGACGAGCAGCTAGGTACAAACGTTCCTCGCTTTTTACATTTTGTAGAATCAGGGCTAGTGTACAAATCCTGGACCATATGAAGTCGTCAGCAAAAACATCGATGTTTACGTCATGAAAATATTATTTAGCAGTCTCTGCAGCTATTTTCCTAATTGATAAAGTCTCGCGTTTTTCTCAGTTGTGAAGGTATGATCGAAGTCCTCCATGAGTTGTGCATGTTTTTTTTCCATTTTAGAACGCGTGACGAACCCCTAAGAACGTTTGCGTGGGAGGCTACAGTAAACGTGACGATCTCTCGACTTAAAATACTCTTATTCAAAAACAACGAGCCATTTAAAGTTTTGAGTCTGTTTACCTTCGTACACCTTGCTCCCTCGGAGAGTAGTTTTTCACGAAGAGTAAGGGTTGAACACCTCATGTAATAACTTTCTGCCGTGGCCGCCATTCTCGTCACGCGTAACGCAACACTCATCGAGGGAGTTCCATGAGGTATCTTCTTAACTCATTTCCGACGAGCTCAGGGTCATGGGGTCTAATAAGACCCATGAATTAGAAAATTCGCCAAAATACGACGTTACTTCCTATTGCTTCCAAATTTGCCACACAGGAAGTAAATGAACGCACCCAATCACCTAGTGAATTTCAGCTTTAGTGACGGATACATGACGAATTTTTTAATTCTGACTTGAGAACGCGAGGAGGAGTCGAGGAAGGTTTTTTCTATCATATGACATCATTTTCTGATAGACATCCCCATATGGATATAGCTCCCTGAAAATTTTGAGAAACAGACGTTAATCGATTTTTTGTTTGTAAAAATGGCTTATAGAAATTGAATTGTATTAAATTCTGTATTTGTTATTTTTCAAGCAGATTTGCAAGAAATAATATAAGATAAAGAAGGAAAATTTTTTTTAACCTTTTTTCAGCAATTGGTTGGCATCTTGGTTAATGGATGGATATGCAAATTGTATACATAACTTATGTAAATTAGGTATACTGCTAATTTTGAGGGGGAAATATTATGGCCCACTGTAATGAAAAATAAATACACAGGTTTGGAAGGCCTATTTTGTACGTTTAAAAAAGAGGTATATCTTTGATCACTGCTGTAAATATCTGTGGAGAAATTAAATAAAAATGGAACGTCCTTCAATTTGCTTGATTTTTGGGTCGTCGGAAATGAGTTAAAGCACTAATGTACAAACCAACCTTTAATGAAAACCGTGACTCTTACCCGGTATTGCAAGACTGCTTGCAGACTGTAAAAGATAGACTTTTTCAGCATCTCACAGGCAAACTCTGAAAAAGGAAATCCCAGGTTAACCCATTATGAGTCGAACCTAATGACCCTTGGATTACTAGTTAGGACGCTCTACCACTGAACTATCGGAAGCGCATGGGAGCAAGAACATTGATTAAGCTAACTTCATGGGACAAACATCCTGCACACTGAAAGGACCTGAACGTCAAAGTTAATTGGCTGTGAAATAATGATGATGTCATGTGTAGCAGGTGCAAGTAACTGCAGTTTGTTCCCATCAAATCTTACATGCTTGCCAGTCGCGTGTTGTTCTTCTCTTTATAGATTGGCTGTCTGATATTCCCACTGTTGATGGTTCTCATGGCATTGCAACCGTCTCCTCGGCGGACACAATGCTGTACGAAGAGACGTACGAGGACTTCGAAATTGTTGGACATACATTGGTACAAAGTGAGCATCACAGTAAATAGGGTGATTTTTTTTTTTTCACACGCGCACACACCTTTATTGACATTCATTATCTTCATCAGTTGATTATAATTGGAAAATCTAAAGATAGAAATTTAAATTTCATCAGAGACAATAAAACACACAGACATCCCCTGCCAGCAAATAGCGAAATGCGAGTTCGTTGCCCTCGGTATTGACAAAGTTGACTCTATATAGCAATGCTTGAACTTTTGTCTTTGGGGGTGGTCGAGGGGAGGAGAGCGTACCGTACATTCATACCATAGAATCAATAGAAGAATCAATTAACATTTATCTCCGGGGGTGTTAGAGGTAGGGCTGTCCACAAGTTGCTCGGCAACTTTTGGGCAACTTTTCCGATTTCGAGCAACTTTTTCACTTTCGAGTAACGTTGAGCAACTTTTCATTTTCTAGCAATTTTTGTTCTTTTTTTAACTTTAGGTAGAGGAGAGGACAGCGTACACGACATTTAGATAATTGAATGAACAGAAGAATTCTTTAACGTCTATCTCTGGGGGTGGTAGAGGGGACGAGTGCATACTTTTCTTCCCAACATGAGCATTTGAATTGGCTTATTTAACTTCCCTCAGGTGTCCTTTTTGAAGGGGCAAAAATTTGAATGTTTAAATACATATTGAACCGTAAAGTCATTTCTTAGAAATCTGAACTTAGTGGTGGTGAGAAGAGGGAAGAATGGGAAGCTTTCCTTTAATTTCTTTTAAACCTACACGAACGTCGTCTTGAAAATTGCAGAGAAAGTATTCCACGTGTCCGGTATTCGACAGACGATAAAACTGATCTCTGATCTGCTTTGATTTCAATAATAATAATAATAATAATAATAATGAACTTTATTTAAATGTCAACTGTATCTAGCACTGACGTACTAATTGGGGACACTGCAAAGCACAAATCAAATCAAATCAAACTAAATCAAATGTTGGTTTCTGTGGAGGCGGGAAAACCGGAGTACCCGGAGAAAAACTTCTCGGAGAAGTGTAGAGAACCAACAAACTCACCCTGCTCATGACGCCGAGGCCGGGAATCGAACGAGCGCTCTCACCACTGCGCCAACCCTGCTTCATATCGGGATAGCTAGATTTTGAGAGCCCCATCCGGCACAGTATCTTTTTCCAGAGCGCGAATTTTGTGTTTTATCTTCAAGCAGAAACGAATGACGAAGGACTGGAGATAACAAACAACCTCTCAGATTTCAAGTTCGATGACGACTCGGAGGACACAACGCCGACTTTCAAATTCCCGAAGTATTTCAGGCCACCAAGAAGATCACTTAGACAGAAACAAAACGAGCCTCAAGGTAACACATCCCCCGGTTTTCGTGGGTGTGGCGGTGAGATATAGGGAGGTGAGAGGTTAATCGAACAGTTTGGCCTTTTCTTTAATTTGCCAAAACCCTAATACAAATGCCGATCACTGCTTGCTTACGCCTCGAAACATTTGTTTCGTTGCTACAGTGTTACCAGCAATGCAATCCACAAACGCCACGACTCAAAATAAAAATTATGCTGGCATTGGAGTAGATTCCGGTAAGATTTCCACACAGGTCCCTACTTCATTATGCAAGCTGAAACCGTCTTGTCTGGTGTAATACACGTGCAAATATTTCTTGTGTTCGAAGAACGAAGTAGTATAGTTACTGAATGCATAATGAAGTGGGGACCTGTGCGAAAATCTTACCTAGATTCCTTTATCAAGATATAACAGTGGCACGGAGGCGGTGGGGTGGGGGGTTGCAGGTTGTATAATCTTTGGTTCCCGGATGCATAATGTGCAAATCTTAGTGTAGAATACTAAAGTCCCAAATTCGGGTCATGCCCGGTGGAATATGATTTATTCATTTTCTTTGTTAGTTAGGGTTAGGTACATTGTTAAGAATGCTTTGTGTCCCTTGTTTTACGTCATTTGTGTGAATCAGGTTATATTACACCGGAGATGAGCGCCAAATTCAATTTGAAAGGCACTACTATGTAAGCGTGTTTATACGTACGTTTTTAGGTTATTTTCAAATTTGACTGAAAAATCTCTGTCCTTTTTTAGCTTATGGGTTATTTTTTAAAAGTACGTTTTTAGGTTGACCGATAAGTACGTTTTTAGGTTGACTGAAAAATCTCTGTCCTTTTTTAGCTTATGGGTTATTTTTTAAAAGTACGTTTTTAGGTTGAACGAAAAGTACGTTTTTAGGTTGACTGAAAATCTCTGTCCTTTTAGCTTAAAAATAAAAGTACGTTTTTAAGTTGTCTGAAAATCTCTGCCTTAAGAGTAATTGAAAAAAAGTACAGAAATTTTACCAACCATGTCGGAAGGCGGAGGGGAAGAAACTGATACTAAGCCTATGTGAAAAATTTGAAAAAATTAAGGTTTAAAAGAAAAAACAGTGAAATACAATACTAAATGGATCAATTAAAAGACGTTGAATTACGTATACGGGGGAGAGCTCGTATGCGAAAAGCGGAGAAAATAGTGACATTACGTGAGATGGAAATAAACGCACAAGAGGATTTGGAAAATTATAGGCGGAGAGTTAATGAAGATCGGCCAATGGTGGGAACACCACCCGGTTCTCCTCCGCCAAGAACTCCACCTGTTACACCACCCGGTTCTCCTCCGCCAAGAACCCCACCTGTTACACCACCCGGTTTCCCTCCGCCAAGAAAAAAAAGGAAACTAGCACCAACTTTTATAAAACCACAAAAACCAATTCTTGATGAGCCGGTACCTAAAATTAATGTTCCAATTCTCAAACCAAAGAACATTTTTAGGGTAATGGATAAAGACAAGTTTTCCAAAAGGCTTGAAGAATTGGCAAATGAAAACATCATAAAATTTAATAATAGTAATACCAAAATTAAAACAAAAAGAAAGGTAAATATATCTGATAGTGTAAGAGATGAATTGAAGGAAAAAACTAAAAAGAAAAGAACAATAACCCTCAAAATATTTTCAATAAATCCACATGAAGATGACCCCCCAATTCAAAATAATCGGGGAATAAATGAAAATATTATTAGAATTAGGAGGGATCTAAATAATGATTTGACAGAAACAATTTATAATGAGTTGGAACCCCAAATAGAAATGGGGGCAAGAATTGTTCCCAGTTTTACTGCTTTGATTCAAAGAGGAAATGGAGAAATAGCTTACCACACGCACACATTTAGAAGCGGAGGAACTTTTACCTCCCTTCCAGAAATAAAAGATTATATAGAGCAGTGCGAGGGAGAAAGATTGAGTTTAGAGGGTATCGCTTGGATGAGAGCATATTTACCCCCAGAAAAGAAAATTAATAAACCAGGTGTTAATGAGGGCGGAGTTGAGTTTAGAGAAGTACAAATAAAAGTTATTAATACCAGACAACCTTTAGTTGGGTGCGGAAGATTACCCGATGAATTACGAAAGAAAAGATGTATTTATTCCGTAGATGATAAAGATGATAATCTCTGTGTCTGGAGGTGCTTGGCTATTCTCATGAATATCAATTCTGGTAAACAAAACCCTGAAAAACGCATAGAGAAACAAGCTTTAATTTTAGCTCGAACTTTTTACGGCAAAAAACTAAAAAGAGAAGAGGTTAGATCAACAAAATTGGTTGATTTTGAGAAAATTTCAAAAGTTTTTTCCATAAATATCCGGGTTTATGAGCAGAAAGATATATCAAATTTTAAAGTTTGGAAACTGGTGTTTGGGAAAAATAATTTCAAAGATAATTTACCAACTTTAAATTTAGGTCTTTATAATAATCATGGTTTTTTCATTAAAAATCTAGACCTTCTTGCCCAAAACTGGGTATGCCAAGGATGTAAGCAAAAATTTACCAGACACGAAGATTTAAAAAGGCATTTTACCAATGAAACATGCACAGGAGGAAAGACAAAAATATTTTGCACAGGAGAAAAGATAAAACACATCATGAATGAATCTGAAAAAGTTTTTTACGGGGGTAAAATCAATTTTAGTTATAAAGCGTGTCGGTGGATAGAAAACCAATCTAAAATTATAGGTAAACATATTCATCATGGGCTTTGTGGTCATGGTGGTGAAAGGTGTTATCGGGATGAAGGCGGGAATGAGATTTTGTTTGATGGATACGAACCCGAGACAAACACTGTTTTTGAGTTTTATGGTTGCAAATGGCACGGGTGTCCGTGTTCATCAACCGACAAAATTAAATATAATGAAACTATTGAAAGAGAAAATAGGATAAAAAGCTTGGGTTATAATGTAGTATCGGTTTGGGAGTGTGAAAATCCTGAATTACCCAATATCTGGTTCAAAAAGAAATTTAACCCATATCCCTATTTTATTGATTACGATTTTGAGGGATTATTACAAAAAGAAGATAAACAGATTACCGATGATTTAATTTTTACCCATACCCATATTCCAGTTAGTGTTGCAATAATCGACAATTTAACAAAAAAACCCGTTTTTCTTTACAACCAAAATCCTGATGAGCTTATAAAAGAATTCGTTGAAAAATTGGAGGAAATAAGAAAAATTATAGTCGAAAAGGTTAGAGAAGAATACCCGCTACCTGATCAAGATTCTTTGCAAAAACATGTCTTACAAAAATATGAAGAATGGTGTAATCAAGTACCTGTTTTGGGGTTTAATAGCGGAAAATATGATATCAATTTGATTAAAAGACATTTTATAAAACACATGACCGATAAAACTAAGGATATTTTTATTGCAAAGAAACAGAATAGGTATATGTTTTTATCAACACCGCATTTCAAATTCTTGGATATAATGTCCTACCTTGCGCCTGGAGTTTCTTTTGATTCTTGGTGTAAAGCAAATAATTGTGAAGCCAAAAAACTTAAACTTCCTTATGAAAAATTGGACGGATATGATAAGCTTTACTTAGTTGGACCCGTGAAACATGAAGATTTTTACTCTTCCTTGAAAAAGAAAAACATTTCCAAAGAAGAATATGAAGAATATTTGCTCGAATTCGAAAAGAGGGGCTGTGTTACAATGTTAGACTGGTTGAAAGAGTATAATTTGAATGATGTTATTCCCTTTCTAGAAGCCCTTGAAAAAACAAGGCGTTTATATTTTCTAGATGAAATTGATATATTAAAAGATGCCGTTTCCATCCCAGGTGTATCAATGAGGGCTGTTCTAAATAAATACCAAAAAATGAAGAAGAAAGGTGATCCTGAATTGTACGCCCCAGGACAATACTGTATTCATAGATGCAATAAAATTTGTAAAAACGAGTTTTGCAAAAAATGCTACAAAATAAGAAAAGATTGTAAAATATGCGATAAAAACAAGAGTTATAATCTATTGAAAACGGGTATGGTTGGAGGCCCTAGTATTTTATATATGAGATATGCGGAGTCAGGAAAAACAACAATTCGCCCTCATAAATATAAAAACCCGAAAAAATGTGTGCGAATTGTTGGTTATGACGCAAATGGTTTATATCTATCCTGTTCTGGACAAGAAATGCCATGCGGAAAAGAAAAATGCTTTGAGATTGCAAATCCATCAGATCCTAAAAGTATTAAGAAGATTTGCAAAGCGATTCTTGCTGGTAATCTTTTCGGGTTTTGTCAAGTTGATATCCATGTACCTGATCACCTAAAAGAAAAGTTTGAAGAGTTCTCGCCCTTATTTATTGTAGACTCCGTTCCTGAATATTTAGTACCAGAGCATATGAAAGAATATCAAAGAGCGACAGGTAGAAAACATTTAAAGGACAATAAAAAATTGCTTGGTGTTACCAAGGCAAAAAAGATATTTTTATATACTCCTGTGATAAAATGGTATCTTAATCATGGTTTGGAGATTACCGCCATCCATAATATTTTAAAGTATGAATCGGGAAGGCCCTTTGGATTTTTTCCAAAAGAGGTGGCAGACGCAAGAAGAGATGGAGATATTGAGGTTTTATTGGAAAAACTAAGTAAAGCCTTTGATGAAAACAAGATTGACGATGTAGTAAAAATTACCAATGAATTAAACCAATTTCCTGATATATTTAAAGTTATTGAAGAAAATAAAGATATCAAAGTACTGATTGAAAAATTAAAACCAAAGTACAAAGGTTGTAAAGAATTAGCCGACACTAATAAACTTAGGGGAAATTCTTTCTACGGAAAAATGATAGAAGATAAAGATAAACATAAGATTACAAGGTATACAAAAGATGAGGAAGAGGTTGAAAAAGCCCTAAGATCTGCGTTCTTTGAGGATCTTAATGAAATAAATGACACATATGAAATAATAAAACGAAAAAGATTAATAAAAATAGACAGACCCTATCAATGCGGCATCGCGGTGTATCAGCTAGCAAAATTAAGAATGCTGGAATTCTATTACGATTTTCTAGATAAATATGTAGATAGAAAGGATTTTGAGTTGATTCAAATGGATACAGATTCAATGTACATGGCAATTTCAGCCGAAAATTTGGATGATATTATAAAACCCGAAATGAGAGAAGAATACTTTAGTGGCGGAAAAGAAAAATTCCTATCGACTTCTAAATATCATGATAAGACTCCGGGTTTGTTCAAAAAAGAGTTTGACGGTATTAGAATGATTGCTCTTTCCTCAAAATGTTATTACGCGGAGGATGAGAAAGGAAAGGCAAAGTATAGTTGCAAAGGTACAATTCATAGACAAAACGAAATGAACTGGGATAGATACATGTCAGCTTTGAAAGGGTCAATTGATATGTCACAAAATACAGGATTTAGAGTCAATGACAACCAAATTGTGACATATACACAAATTAAAAAGGGATTGAACGCATATTACGATAAAAGATGGGTTTATGAGGATGGAATTCACACAAAGCCATTATATTAGATCATTTTAAAACAGAATTAGGGGGTAACTCTGTATCATGCGGAATAACCTGTAATTCTTCACGCACAAAACCTCGCCTTGGGCCGTCTTGTAAAAAGTATAAAACCGGTTGATTAGGAGAAATTCTACTTCCAGAAATATAATAAATTTTTATGCTCCAAATGGGATCTGTGGCTCTTCTTCTTTCTCCGCCTTCAAGTTCACCCGGAGCTAATAAATATCTAACCCTAACTTCAGTTGGTAGTCTAACCTCATCAAGACCCACCGCACGTTTGTAATTTTTAGTTTCAATATTCACCTCTTTCATTTTTATAGCCTCATTGGGCTCTTTACCGGTTATTCTCTTTTTTGTATTATTCAAAGTTTTTAGAATAGCTGGTAATCTTTTCACCCATACTCTTGATCGATCATCACTGATCATTTCTTGCGCATATTGATGACTAAATAATCTTTCCCCCAATATTCTATTTGCGTTTTCCACAAATGCTTGGGCTCTATGATTACCAGCTTCACTTCTTTGTATCCTCACATTATGGTAATTCATGAGTTTACTAACTTTACCCATAAATTCTTTCCCAGGATCAACCATTAATGTTTTGGGATATTTTAATCTTCTAGAATATATTTTTGTAAAAGCTTCTGATATCTCTCGACTTTCTTTTGAGGTTAATGGCTCAGCATCTTTATATCTCGAGGCGATATCAACCACAACTAACGCGTATTTATATGTTTTTCTTCCAACTCTATCATGCGGTAAAAATAATAAATCCGCTTGGTGAATCTGATTGGGTTTATCCACAGTCCAGTGCGGTCTAGGTATATATTTTGGAGCAGGAAGATAGATTTGCCATATTGCCTGTTTCTGTAACCATTGTTTTGCCTCATTTTCACTTACTTTAGCCTTCTCAGCTAATTTAGGAATCGCGGCATATCCTTTCCAATACCCTTCAGCTGAATAATATATTTTTGACATCATTTAAAAATAAACAATTATCTTATAAATTAAAATGCCGGAGGAAGAAGAAACAAAATTTAGCGAATACCAAATTAATCTTATGAAAAAAATTATTAGAAAAAAAATTCTATATATGGAAGATGGCGATAAAATTTTTAATATTATGGTTTTAATTCCCGAGGCGAGAGAGGGTTTATTAAAACACATTGAAAAATTAAAGTGAGAAGCCGATTTAAAGGTTAACCAAAGTATCTTATAAATTACAATGACGTCTGAAAAAATTAATCCAAACAGAATTCCAAAGGAACCCTTTGGTTTGAAAGCGGAATCAACATTGAATCGAATTACTCTAAATCCATCCTCAGCCAGTCCAGGAGAAACATTATACATAAATATTCCAAAACTTTCTGAGAATTTGGTGATTGTGCCCGGAAGTGTATCTCTTCTATTTGACTTAGATGTTGAGGGGCATGCGAATAATACAGTCGTTAATAATGTGGGCCGTAATCTTGTAACCAGACTAAAAGTTCTTTTTGGAGGAGAAACATTGCAAGATACTCAAAGATATGATTTATTTCAAACATATTCCGATTTATTTTTAACCAAAGAAGAGCGAGAAGATAGATTAAAGCAAGGCATTTCTTCTATAGATATTAGAAGGCATAGAACAAAATCTGGAGATGCAAAAACTGGAATAGATGTAAAAGAAATTGCTCTTGCTAAAGTTCACGGATCAAAGTATAGAATACCAATAAATCACCCAATTTTAAACGATCATGGTGTTTTTTATCCGAAAGCGTTGGAAAATCATCTAATATTTGAGCTTACTCTTGCGCCAATCAATAATATTCTTATTTTTTCTGATACCACTAAAGCACCATCTTATTCAATCAAAAACTTAGAGTTAGAATATTCTTCAATTTCAAGCGAATACTTAGCCCGTGAGGCTCAAGCAGCTTATCAAGTTGGTAAAGGATTCTTTTATGAAAATATTACCTTACACAAAACTTTTACATTTTCAATTGGTGGAGATGGTGTTATTAATCAGCATATTAATTTACCGAGAAGATCAATGACAGGAATATTGTTTTTGTTTTTACTACCCCAAGCTGCAGGATCAAGGGATTCTGAAAATTTTTATAATCCTGGTATATCTTCCGTTGAAATTGATGTTGATGGCGTGCCAAATAGAATATACTCTAGGGGAATGATTCCGTCTGATCTTTGGGAATCCGTGAAAAAAAGATATCATAGGGATGATGGTTTACAAATTTCATTGAAAGAAAAAGAATTTTACGCGGATAAGTTTGCTCTTTGGGTTGATACTAGATCTCATCCAGATAATCGAATTCATGGCGGCGGCCTTGCTCTAAATAATACGCATGATGGCGTAAAAATAGAAATTAAAAGGAAACAAAGCGGCTCAGGAACAATAACTTGTCATATGTTTGTTGTAGCAGATGCAATGCTGGAGATTATGAAGTCAAGTTTGAGATCAATTAAGTACTGACCGAGAATCTAAAAACATAATGTTATGATACAAAATATGGAAGATTTACGAGATAAAATACCATTCCATTGTATTATAACAGGACCCACAAATTGTGGAAAAACAAAGTACTTAATTGATCAGCTCCGGGGCCCTTTCCGAAAAGTTTTTGAATATATTGTTTTAATTTGCCCGACTTATTCTAAAAATAAAACTTATCATAATTTTGCTAATAAGGATGAGCGTTTTTATGTATTATCTCCAGATGCTAGTAACATTGATGAGATTAATGAGTTACTAACTATCTGTCAAACTTTATTCTCTGGAACAAATACATTAATAATTTTAGATGATTGCGCAGTATCCACTGATCTGAAGAAAAGATCTAATAAATTTATAGATTTAGCATTCTCAGGAAGGCACCACGGATTATCAATGTGGGTTCTCACCCAGCAATTAACATCCATAGCAAAACCATTCCGGGAAAATGTAGCCTGCGTTGTTACTTTCCATAATCCGTCGCAGAAAGGTATGAAAATGTTTTTCGAAGATTACGGAGGTGATTTGGATTATGAATTAGGTAAAAAGTTTGTAAAACTACTGAAAACTGAAAAATATTCTAGGTTATGTTTATCTTTGCGATACCCATTTAATTGCTATTTAGAGATTCCCGAGGTGGTTTAACAAAAGATGTCTAATATTGATCGAGCGAAGCCGGAAGATTACATTGAAGAAAAAACTGAGGTAAAAGATGTGGTAAAATATAATGATGATATTGAAATAAAACAAGAATCACTAGCTATTATCGCCGTTCTTGGAACTACAAAAGAATATTTAGGTGTTAATATGAGTCTAGGTGATATAAAAAGACTAACAGAAAAAGATGTTGAAAAATATTATAATAGATATCAGGCAGTATTAGGCAAGAAAATTAATGATGGATTGGTAGATTCATCTCTTCAATTAATTTCTCATGCCATTTCTTACATGGTTCCTGTAGATGATATTGATGCTCTTTGTAAAGATTTGAAGAATGATGAGTTGGTTAATCGTGAACTGAAAAACTTTTCAGGTCTGTTAGCATTAAAAGGAGGAAGATTGGTAGCACTTGCTAGCGGACTATTTCAAGTAGCTAAACACATCAAATTCAACAAAAATCAACAATTTTCAAGAGAAGAAACAGTAAATTCTAACAAAACTGATCAGGAAACTAAGCAATCTACCGAAGGCATTGATACTGTGTATTAAACAGATCTAAAAACTTATTTGTAGCATCTAAATAACAATGTCTGAACAAACTGAACAAAGAGGAGGAGATGCGGAGCAAATTACAGCTGATCCCAAACCTGAAACCCTATGGGCGAAAGATATTAAAAAAAAGGAAAAAGATCCTAAAAAGGTTGCGGCTGGAAAGAAATTAGCCGAATATAATAAAAAAGCAAAAGATGCATTAGCCAGGGAGATGAAACGCGAAGAAGAGGAGCAAAATGAAAATACATATAGTGAAGCGAAATCTTGGCTACCTGAGTTATCTTTTACTACTGTTTTATCCGTTATTGGTTTAGGGTTTACAGCATTTGATCTTTTTATGAGATATAAGGAAAAAGCTAGGGTTGAATATTCTAATAGGATACCTGATTTATCACAAGTTCCCCAATTACCGCAACCATTTTCTGTAGCCCCAAAATCTTTAGGAATGGAATAATCTCAAAAGTCATCTAAAGATTTCTTAATGAAGAGTAAAAAATTATGTCAACTGAAAACAAACTTGTGAAAACTGTAACTGATTCTGCGGTACTTATCGGATTAGGGGCTGGGGTTGGATATGTAGCTAAAAAAGTAATGAAAGAATCATTTTTGAGCGATCCATCTTCAAGTATTACAAATTATGCAAAGTGGGTAGCTGTATTATCCGGAAGCATGTATCTTAAAACATATTTAGAGGATCAAAAGATTTTACCAAAATAAAATGGCAGCAATAGCGATGATGATTGGTGGGGCTATATTGAATGCAACTGCATTTGTTGGCGGAAATGCTCTTGCAAAATATTTATCTGGGCGCAATGAGGATACAGAAAAAATACGACACGACAAAGCAATGGAAAAATATCAAAGAGATTACGCAGAATATCAGGAAAAAAGACAAAAAATGCTTGATTGGGAAATGAAAAGAAAAGATGAAAAATATCAAGCATCAAAAAATATTTCGGCAACAAATCAGGCTTTTGAATTGTACGCTCAAATGAATGAACCAAAATTCTCTGATTATTACAAACCAAGCGATGAACAAAAAACAGGAGAAATGGCATATGTCGGGGCTGGAATGTTAGGTTTAGGTTACGCGGTCAGTAAATTTTTATAAAAATTATTATTTTGTTATGTAACCAGTAATTTGGTTATATAACATAAGTATATTTATTATTGTTTACATGAAACTCCCAAAATCAGAATCTTCATATTCATCATAACCAATATGGGAAGAAGCAGATTCACCGTCAGAAATAATTACTTCTTGATTATATTTTTTGCGTGGAGCTAATCTTTTAATTTCTTTTTTCGTTTCAACGAGAGCGTCATAAAGTTTTACTTGCAATGAAATACGCGGGCCAATAAATATTGATTCAATTTTGATTGAACACTCTGCGTGGCAACCTTTATTGATTAAATCTTTGGGGTTTATTGTTCCATTACAATCCACACTTCTAATATCATAAAAATTTGTAAGAAATTCTCCTTTTTTGTCTGAAATTAATTTGGGATATAATGTTGGTCCTCTATCAGGAACTCTTTGCATATAAGGTTTGTTTTTACCATCCTCAATTTTTTCCATTTTCCAATAGAGAGGATTAAAACCTCCCTTTAATTTAGTAAGATCAGATCTTTTCAACTCAAATCTATCAATTTCTTCTTTATTTTCTAAAATATGATCAATGCAGCAATCTACTATTTCATTAAATTTTTCTATCCATTTTTCCTCTTCATTAGTGGGTTTATTTCCACTCCATAAACATAAAGGAAAAGAATAAGTTGAAAAACTTTCAGAAACTCCAAATGAATACAGCCGGTTGGTTGGAATAACTAGTTCTCCTTCAGTTCCATCTTCATTTTTTGTAAAAATTTTTATCCTTCTAAATTCAACCTTTGGTTTTTTATCTGGAACTTCACCTAAAAATGGTTTAGAAAAGATCATACTTTTTTGGGGGTTATAATTATTAATATCTATTAATTGAGTATTTTCGTTCATCATTTTATTTTTTCTTTTATATTTTTTTTCTTTTTAAATCAATTTTTCTTCAGCTCTAAGGGGTCTAAAGATTTCATACTGATGAGTAAAAAAATCATGGCAGAAGAAATATCAATGGAAGATTTTTCAAGAGATAATGATGGTGAAGAAACGGATACGATGACATCTACATCTGAATTTCCTGCTTGGGATTATTACCAACCGGGGCTAGCTGAATGGGATCAACCAGTGGAAGGTGGGGAGCCGGATAATTTTAGAGATGGGGAAAATGATAGAAGGGTAGAAGCAGGGCAATATCTAAAACGTTATTTTCCAGAATTCAATCCGATGGATGCGTCATTTAATGTTAAATTTGAAGAAGATGGAAGTATAACCGGGGTATTAAGCGATAGGAAAGATGCCAAGAAGCATATCATACTTGATAAAGATAAAAATCTTAGGGTTGAAGATTTACCAAAAACATTTAGAAAAGAACTGGGCGCTGATTATGAAACAATGTTGGAAAAATATAATAATACCCAGTTAGAATTGAGGAAATCAATTGAAGTAAATAATGAATTAGATAATGCATTGAAAGGATTGAAAGCAACAGCAGAAGTATATCCCCTGGAGATTGAACGATATGCGGAAAGAGAAAAAGAACTTAGGGAATTCATTGAGAGACAACAGGTACAAAAAGCCCAAAATAAAAGCCTTTTCGATCAAACCGTTAAACAGAATATAGAATTAAAAATACAAGCAGAAAAACTTTTGGATGAGGTAAAATTATACAAAGAAGAAATAGACAAACATAAGAAGGGTAAATCCAATTTATCAAAGTTAGAACAAAGCAATGAACGATTAAAATCTGAGGTTGATAAATTAAATGAACGAATTAGAAAGATTACAATTTCAAAAGTAGAACAATTATCAGATATTGATGGTAAAAAAGATGAAATACTTAAAAATTTACCGCTTAGGGAGAGATTAAAGTATATATTCAAAAAGTATGGTTTTACAGTTTTTGCCGTTCTAAGTGCGGTAGGCACCATCATTGGGGTTATAGTTTCTAATCTTTCAAAGGGGTTATCTGCTTTGGGAAAGGGTGTTAGTAATGGCTTGAAAACTCTTGGAAAAAAATTAGGTGAAATATTACCGGGGATGGTTGGTGCAATAGTTAGCTTTCTTTTCAAAACAGCGGGTGAAGTTATTGGGTTTTTAGGAAAGAATGCTTGGCTTTTGATAATGGCTGTTGTTCTATATTTTGTGGAAAGTATAAAAAAGAAGAGAAAGTAACAAATTTAAAGATATCACGGTGATCAGTAAAATACAATATGGATGACTACAATAAAATTTATCCTCAATTACCGACCGACCTTAATAATATTGATCCGGTTAATTTCAGACTACAAAAATCAAGCGAGGTATTACAAAATCTGGAGAAAGAAATTAAACATTACGAAGAAGTAAGGAAAAAATATAATAGGGCGAGAGGAATATTTACAAAAATTAGTATTTCTGGTGGTTTGATTTCAGTTATTCTATCTGCAAGCGGTCTCGGAACTTCTCTTACTGGTTTTGGTGCTATTGTTGGTGTGCCTTTAGGCGTTGTAGGCGGTGTTTTTGGTGGTTTGTCGATTGGATTCGGTTATGCAGCAAAAAAACTTTCTGGTAAAGTTAGTAAACACGAACAAACCGCTGCAATTGCAAAATCAAAATTAAACACCATTAACGATTTGGTTTCAAAAGCTTTAAAAGATAATGCTATATCCGACCAAGAATTTTCTATAATTTTGGCGGAGTTGGAAAAGTTTCAAAAACTAAAACTAGAAGTTCGGCAAAAATTTAGAAAAGATACAGAAAAAAACTTAGACATGATTACGATAAGGAAGGAAGTTCGCGAAGCTCTATTAAAAGAACTTACCGGAGGGAAAGGACATTAAAAATTTCATATGAGAAAACTGATGTTGGTTTTAATTGTTTTGCGGGCATTAATTGAATTTACATCTTATTCTTAAAAGATCTAAAGATCACATTATTTGTAACACAAAGAATAAGATGTTATTGGATGATTTCAGAACTCGATTCCCAAACGCGAACCTAAATAAATTTACATTTGTGAATGACCCATTTGGCGGATATATTAAATGGAAAGTTAATGGGACAACAATTATGTCCGATGATGATCCTTCCGGTAAAACATGGACTGAAAATCTTTCTAATGAATTAAAAACATTATTATGGAAAGATTTAGGATTAGAAAATAAAGTTAAGGTAAGTTCTTTTCCAAAAAGTTTAACATTTACAAAACAAGCATATCCAATACCTGGAGTTAAATTTAATGAATTTGCTACTGATGTAACAATAATGTTAACTAATTTAGATATATATGTTTCAGAAAAAGATCATTTCACTTCGGCAATGACAAATGTATTTAAAAATCAGACTGTAGAACTTACTAGTGGAAAAGAAGCTAGAGCCTGGTTAAATAAACCAAATATTAATCACTGGCCTCAACAATTAAACATGTCGGTTTGGTGTGCAACATCTGGTTGCGGTGTTAGTTTAATTGAAATTTTAAATTATCCAAGAGTTATTAGAAGTTTTTTTATTTTTCACGTTTATTTTACAATAAGAAGAATATTACATGAATTAAATGTACCATTACCCGGCGAACAAACTTTTTCTTCAAAAAATAATCCATACGACAAAAATGTTTATAATAGATTGTGCGCAGAATTTGGTTTAAGTAATAATCAAGATTTTAAAGGATGGAATAAACCTTTAGCTGATTTTAGATTTAAGGGTGGTGCAAACCATGGGGTTGGAGATGTATTCATTGATTATGGAAAAGGATACATCCCTCCTGGAGGTGGTAGTTCACAAGCAGTAGGAGGAGGAAATCAAAACGTAAGAATTATACATCCTAATGATCCTGATGTAAATATTTGGCCTAGTGAAATAAATAAATTTGCCGATTATGGTGGTAAAAAATTTGGTGCGACTTTAATATCTATGCTTCGAAATGATCATTTTGTAGATTTTCAATACGCGTGGTTTATACCAGAATCTGGTTATGGATTAACAAAATCCGGATTGGGAAGAATAAATAGATCAGTTGAGGCTTTTGTTTATTGCATATTGGGTGCTCAAGTTAATACCAGAAATTCTATTGTTGGTACCGGCGGTGGAGCAATAGAAACACAAAATGAATTCAAAAACTTATTTGAAAGTTCTATTAAGGTAAATGATATTTCTAAATCCGTTCAAAATTACCAACAATCTGTACAGGAAACTAAATTACGGCTTGATTTGGCTGTTGCCCCGGGTGTTTGGTTGATGCCAAGTAATTTAATTATAAATACAGAAAGTGTGGTTGGGTACAATAATAATCTGAAAATAGCAACAGAAGATATGAAATTTGGGGTAAATAATTCAATAAATGTCGAAACAAAAAATGTTGGAATACCTAATAGTTTAGGAACATCAAAGGTTTTATTAAATACCAATCCTCAACCAAAGAAACCTAAATTAAGCAATAACGATAGATCTGACAAAACAGATGATATAGAAACATCTTCTCATCAAAATAATCTTATTGTTTTAATATTTGCTGGGGGATTATTATCTTGGTTTTTATTTCGTTAATGTTTTGATTATTCAAGCCATGATCAATTTAAAGATGAGTTTAATGTAATCAAAACAAAAATGTTCAGTATTACAATGTGCGATTCAGAAACTAGAATTTATTTAGATCCGCCGCTGAAAAATCTTCGGGAGATACAGCTCCTGGATTGTAATATACAAACCAAAAGATTGATTAATTTCAAGGACCACCAGACATTATTCAATGATAAGAATAAATTCTTCATAAAAATTCAATCCGGTACATATTCTCTTCGTAATATTCAATCAGTCTTTCTTAATGATCCTGATGTGGAAAAGATAACAATAATTGAGAGTGATACTGTTGACTATCTTTATTCAAATAAGAACTTCAAAATTGGCCTTTCTAGTGGGTTGGCGTTTGGTTTAGGAGTGCCTGAAGTTATAAATCCTGGTAAATTATACCCCATAAATATTCAGATTAAGGAGCCGTTGAGACTTATGTGTAGTATAGTGGATAATAAGTCGTCATATATGAACAACACCAAATATGGAGAACTTGTGAAACTCACGCCATCAAACCTACTTGCAAACATACCCTCAAAGGATTATCCAGCAATTCCGATTCGAAAATATGAGAGTCTCATAAACCACTTCGATTTAACTATCTTAGACACTGAATGGAAAAAACTTGATCTTAAGGGTTCTCCCATAACTTTTAGTTTAAGATTTAGATAAATTTTTTTTGTTATGTAACCATTTATTGGGTTATATAACATAATTTTCAAGTACATTCTTTACAATGATACTTTTGATTATTATGAATACATATTTGTGATCCTCCGCATTCCTTACAAAAACTTTTTTGATGGTTGTGAAAACATATTTGTGAACCATCACATAATACACAGTAAGACTTTCTTTTCCTATGAACGCATATTTGTGATCCACCGCATTCTTTACATTGATACTTTATTTTTTCATGAACGCATATTTGTGATCCCTCACATTCTTTACAAGAATATTTTTTAATTCCATGTACACAAGGGTAATTATACATTAAAATAGCTTTTGTAATTAACTCATCAATATCCGAATCTGAAAATTTTTCCAACTCATTAATTAAATTAGCTTTGAACATTTTATGTCGTCCTTTAATTTCCAACTGTCTTGCAATAAATTTTAGTTGTGGTACTTTTAATCTTCGTAATTGTTGTTCCATTTTTGATATTGTATTTCACTGATTTTTCTTTTAAACCTATTCTTTTCAAATTTTTTCACATAGACTTAGTATCAGTTTTCATGTCCCCTCCGCCTTCCGACATGGTTGGTAAAATTCCTGTACTTTTTCAATTACTCTTAGGGCAGAGATTTTCAGTCAACCTAAAACGTACTTTTAAATTTAAGCTAAAAGTACTTTTCGGTCAACCTAAAAACGTACTTTTAAAAATATCCCGTAAGCTAAAAAAGGTCAGAGATTTTTCAGTCAAATTTGAAAATAACCTAAAAACGTACTTATCGGTCAACCTAAAAACGTACTTTTAAAAAATAACCCATAAGCTAAAAAAGGACAGAGATTTTTCAGTCAAATTTGAAAATAACCTAAAAACGTACGTATAAACACGCTTACATAGTAGTAAGGCTTATGTAGTATGGAAAAGCCAACAGCGATAACATGACGTTTGAAGGAGATTACAGTATTCCCAGTGGATTGCGTTTTGACGGCTCTACGCGCAATTGGAGCTCTACCGTGCTTGTCTTGAAAGACTACAAAGCTTGTCGGGCCCCGATAAGTCAAACGTCAGTCATTTCCCATCTTGCTCGCTCGGGAATTCCTGCTTTGTGCCACTAAACAAATCAAAACAAACTGCTTGAAGGCATATATAGGGAAACTGTATTTCCTAAGACAAAAAAATTTAAGAAAAATTTAAGAAAATTTTAAATTTATTTTACCCAAACCTTACCCAAACCTTAACCAAACCTTAACCAAACCTTACCCAAACCTTACCCAAACCTTACCCAAACCTTACCCAAACCTTTGTTAAGTCTTAGTTAAACCTTTATCAAGTCTTCCTTACGATCGGCCCTGTAATATTTTTTAAAGTATCTGAAAATCCTAAGACAAAATTTTTTTAAAAAATAAAAATTGAAAAAGATATTTAAAGATTTAGATAAAAATATATAAATTATGGACGGACAAAAAAGAGAACTAAGTGCTGATATGAAGAATTTACAAAGAAAACTAAGTGGTGAACAATTAAAAAAACTTGTTTATTGGTATAACCCAACGAGAAAGTCATATTATAACACTAAAAGAAAACGTATCGATTATCTGAATACTATTCCTGAAATAACTAATAATGTTCAAAGAATCATTGACAATATTAGAGAAATTAGTAGATTATTACGTGATACACCGCATAGACCTAATGAGAATACTCCTCTTCCAATACCAAATACACAACCTACAATTGAAAATACACCACCTAACAACCCTTCAGATACTGCATTTAATCCAGACAGCCCTCCTCCAGGTAGACCGCCTAGAGATCGCCGCCCCGGTACACCCCCAGGTAGACCACCACCAACCACTACTCCTAGAAAAAGTCTTATACCTAGGCCTATTCCAAATAATAATCAAAAGAAAGATCCTATTCTAAAACCTAGACCTAGGGTTCCTAAATCACAAACAAAACCTATTCCTGAACCAAGAAAAAATAATCCTCAACCCCAGATTGAACAAATACAAATACTAAAACAAAAACTACAAGAACAAATAAAAACGCAAATATTACAAAACATAAAACAACAATCACAAATATTACAAAACTTTGATCAACAAACGCCACAGGAACAACAAGAACAAATAAAAATGTTACAAATTCTTCAAGAACAAACACAAGAACTACAACAACAACAAAATCAATCATTCACTCAAACAAAAATGGAAGAGAACCCTCAACAACAATCACAAAATTCAAAAAATAAACGTAAAAAAATTAGGAGAAGAAAAAATAAAAAAAAAAAAAATGAACCTAATCCGCAACCTCAGGAACCACCAATCCCCCCACCGAGAAAAAAGAGAAATAAAAAAAAACAAAAACTAGAAGATTTTACTCCAATAGAAATTGATACAGCATTCGATGGTTATCTGAAAACATATAGAATATATGGAAAGGAATATAGAAATGATTTAATATTTGATTTAGGATTAAAAGATGATATTAGATTTGCATTTTTAGAACCGGAAGAAATTAAAAAAATAGAACAAAAAGAATTAAAAATTATAAGAGAAAATAATGATCTTGCATTTTTAGACCCAGAAAAAATCGTAGAATTAGGACTTGACGAATTAACATTTTTAAGAGAAATAAAACCAGTAGTTATTAACTTAATTAATAAGCAAAAGAAACCTATAAAGATAAAATTTATTTTCGTCTGTAAATTTGTAGAATTTGATTATAATTCAAATCATGAACAATTTATAAAAAAAAGGTCAGAACCACCTTTTCATAGTGAAAGACCAGAGATTATAACAGAGTCAACAGATTTATCCAAACTATTCAATGAGATGACTGGATATTTACTAGAGCTTTTTAAAAGTTATACGAATAAGTATAGCGGTTGGGTATTTAATGGTGTGAAATACTTTGATATAAAAATTGACCCATTTGATCCACTTTCCGCAAAAAGTTATATTGAACTACCAAAATTCTTAGCAAATAAAAAAGCAATAATAAATCCTAAGAATGAAGATGATGATGATTGTTTTAAATATGTAGCAACCATAGCAACAAATAAAATAGATAATCATCCAGAGAGAATAACTAAAGAACTGATTGAAATGTCTAATAGGTTTAATTGGAAGGGAATTGAGTTTCCGTTTAAATTAACGGATATTAATAAGTTTGAGAATCAAAATGAAAAATATGCAGTTAATGTGTATGGATTTGATGAAAAAAAGTTAAAAATATATCCTTTACACATAAGCGATAAGAAAAACAGATTTTTAATAGAAACACTATATATAACAAACAATGAAACAAGTCACTACTACTGGATAAAGAATTTTGATAAATTAGTACATTCTCAAGTTACTAAAAATACAAAAAAGATTCGCACATGTCGCAGATGTTTTTATCACACTCATGAAGAGGAAACAATGAAAAAACATGAAGAATATTGTAAAGAACATGATTCTGTCAGGATTGAAATGCCAATAGATAAAGATGGAAATCCTGAAATTCTTAAATTTACGAATCATAGTAATAAAATTAAAGCACCTTTTTCTGTTTATTGTGATAAAGAGACTTATAGAATTTTATTAGACTATACCAACCCAGAAGACAAAACTAAAAGTTATACAATTAAATATGATAAACATAAAGCCTCTGCTTATTGTTACTTAATAAAGTTTGCTGATGAAGAATATGAATCTTTTATTAGACGATACACTGCTAAATCACCGGAAGAAGATATAGGGGAAATATTTATGTTACAATTAGAAAAGGATATTAGAGAAATTTATAAAAAAATTAAACCAAACAAGAAATTGAAATTGATGACACAAAGAGAACAACTCGAATATAAAAACGCGGCAATCTGTCATATATGTGAAGAAGAATTATTAGAAGAGGATAAGGTTAGAGATCACTGTCATTATACTGGAAAATATAGAGGAGCAGCACATAAAAAGTGTAACTTTAAATTTTTTAATAGAAAATTTATCCCAATATTTTTTCACAACTTATCAGGATTTGATGCGCATCTTTCTATTAAGAGTATCGGTAAAACTGAAGGTAAAGTAAAATGTATACCTAATAATGAAGAAAAATATATTTCCTATACAAAACAAATAATACTCGGCGAATATAAAAATAAAAACGGTGTGTTGAAAAAAGATATGTTAGACATTAGATTTGTAGATTCATTTAAATTTATGCAAACAAGCCTCAATAATTTAGTTAAAAATCTTACAAATTGCGGAAAATGTGAATCATGTAAACCAGGAGATTGTATTAAAAGATACATAGAAGATGGAAAGATCATCAACTATACTGGTTTTGGTAGATGTGGAAAATGTAAAAATTGCAAGTTAAGCAAAAGTAGATGTCTTTCCCCAAAGGATGATAAATTAATTGAAACTAAAAAAGTTTTTAAGGATAAAACATATTTAGCGATGAGGAAGGGTGTATTTCCCTATGAATATTTCACAAGTCTTGATATTCTTAATGAAACTAAACTTCCACCAATAGAAGCTTTTTATTCTAAATTAAACGATGAAAAAATATCAGAAGAAGATTATGAACATGCACAAAAAGTGTGGAAAGCTTTTAATATGAAAACAATGAGGGATTATCACGATCTTTATCTCTTGTTGGATGTATTATTATTAACCGATGTATTCGAAAATTTTAGAGATGTTTGTATGAAAAATTATCAATTAGATCCCGCACATTATCTTACAGCACCCTCACTAGCCTGGGATGCCATGTTAAAATTAACTAAAGTAAATTTAGAATTACTTATCGATAATGATATGTTACTAATGTTTGAGAAGGGTATAAGAGGTGGTATATCACAAATATCAAAAAGAAAAGCTAGAGCTAACAACCCATATATGGAAAATTTTATGGATGATATGGTGAAAACTTATATTGTTTATCTTGATGCGAATAACTTATATGGTGCAGCAATGAGTGATCTATTACCTACACACGGTTTTAAATGGTTGCCAGAGGAAGAGTTTGAAAATTGGAGAGATATACCATGCATACTTGAGGTTAATCTAGATTATCCAAATCATCTTCACGATCCACATAATGATTATCCACTAGCTCCTGAAAGCCTTACTGTTAACAAAGTGAAAAAATTAATCCCAAACTTAAACAACAAGGAAAAGTATGTTCTTCACTATAAAAATTTAAAAAAATATGAAAGTTTGGGATTAAAAATAACAAAGATACACAGAGCAATTAAATTCAAAGAATCAGCATGGTTAAAACCATATATTGATTTAAATACTAAATTAAGAGCAAATGCAAAGAATGATTTTGAAAAGGATTTTTTCAAATTAATGAATAACTCTGTTTTTGGTAAAACAATGGAAAATATTAGGAAAAGGGTTGATATTAGATTAGTTACAAATGAAGAACAAGCTAGAAAGTTAATAAGTATGCCTAATTATCATCACCGCACAATATTTTGTGAAGATTTAGCAGCCATACATATGAAGAAAAAATTTATAAGATTTAATAAACCTATTTACTTAGGTATGTGCATTTTAGATTTGAGTAAAGTAATAATGTATGATTTTCATTATAATTATATAAAACCTAAATATGGAGATAAGGCTGAATTACTTATGACTGATACTGATTCTCTTGTATATGAAATTGAAACTGAAGATTTTTTCAAAGATATTAGTTCTGACGTTAGAGAAAAATTCGACACTAGCAATTATCCTAAAGATCACCCTTCAGGAATTGAGATAGGTGTAAATAAAAAAGTAATTGGTATGTTTAAAGATGAAATGGGTGGAAATATTATAAAAGAATTTATTGGTCTGAGGCCAAAGTTATACTCAATATTGAAGGATAATAATGATGAGATAAAAAAGGATAGAGGAATTAAGCAAAGCGTTGTAAAAAATACAATCAAACACAACGATTATAAGGATGTTTTAGAAACTGGAGAACATCAAATGAGAGAGATGAATGTGTTTAGAACAGAAAAACATGATATTTATACCGTTGCCGTCAATAAAATTGCACTATCCGCTAATGATGATAAAAGAATAATTTGTAAAGATGGAATACATACTTTAGCTATTGGGCATTATCGAACTAAGCCGGATCAATCTAAAACGGAATCTGGAGGCAACTCAGTATCATAAGGAATAACCTGTAATTCCTCTCTAACAAATCCTCTCCTCGGGCCATTAAGTAAATAATATAAAACCGGTTGATTAGGTGAAAAGACAATTCTAGAAATATCATAAACTTTGATAGTCCAGATGGGGTCTGTTGCTCTCCTTTTTTCACCACCCTCAAGTTCTCCAGGAGATAATAAATATCTAACTTTTACATCTGGTGTTAATCTAACCTCATCAAGACCCACAACTCGCTTATAACTTTTAGGTTTGATATCAACCTCTTTCATTTTAATGGCTTTATCAGGCTCTTTGCCAGTTATTCTTGTTGGTGTATTATTCAAAGTTTTCAAAATATCAGGTAATCGTTTTACCCATACTCTAGACCTTTCATCACTAATCATTTCTTGTGCATATTGATGACTAAATAATCGCTCACCTAATATTTTATTTGCACTTTCAACAAATGCTTGGGCTCTATGATTTCCAGCTTCACCTCTTTGTATTTTAACATTATGATAATTCATAAGTTTTGTAACTTCACCCATAAATTCTTTTCCAGGATCAACCATTAATGTTTTAGGGTATTTTAATTTTCTAGAATATATTTTTTCAAAAGCATTTGAAATTTCTCGACTTTCTTTTGAAGTTAATGCTTCTGCATCTTTATATCTTGAAGCAACATCAACGACAACTAATGCGTATTTATATGTTTTTCTTCCAACTCTATCATGTGGTAAAAATAATAAATCTGCTTGATGAATCTGATTAGGTTTATCCACAGTCCAGTGTGGTCTAGGTATATATTTTGGAGATGGAAGATATATTTGCCATATTGCTTGTTTTTTCAACCATTGTTTTGCAACATCTTGACTTACTTTCACTTCGTGGGAGGGCTTTGCCTGATTCACCTTCTCAGCTAATTTAGGAATTGCAGAATATCCTTTCCAATATCCTTCAGTTGAATAATATATTTTTGAAAGTATTGGCGCGGCCTGCTTCGCCGTCATTTTTGTTATCTTTTCGTTACTCATTTAAAGATTAACCAAAGTATCTTATAAATTACAATGACGTCTGAAAAAATTAATCCAAACAGAATTCCACGAGAACCATTTGGGTTGAAAGCAGAATCAACTTTGAATAGAATTACATTAAATCCATCCTCAGCCAGCCCCGGAGAAACATTATATATAAATATCCCCAAACTTTCTGATAATTTAGTGATTGTACCTGGAAGTGTATCTCTACTTTTTGATTTGGAAGTTGATGGGCATGCTAATAACACCCTTGTGAATAATGTAGGCAGTAATCTTGTATCAAGATTAAGGGTTCTTTTTGGTGGTGAAACATTACAAGATACCCAAAGATACGATCTATTTCAAACATATCATGATTTATTTTTATCAGATGAGGATCGCGGGGATAAATTAAGACAAGGTATTTCTTCAGAAAACATGAGAAAACTAAGGACAAATGCCGGTGATAAGAAAACTCAAGATGTTAGGGAAGTAGCTCTTGCATCAGTACATAATACCAAGTATCATATTCCACTAAATCACCCTATTCTAAAAGATCACGGAGTTTTCTATCCAAAAGCCCTAGATCATCATCTAATCTTTGAGATTACGCTAGCCCCTGTTTCTGATATTGTTGTTTTTTCTGATACTACAAAGACCCCTACATATTTAATCAAAAACCTAGAGTTAGAATATTCTTCCATTTCAAGCGAATACTTGGCTCGTGAGGCACAATCAGCTTACCAGGTTGGAAAAGGATTCTTTTACGAAAATGTTACTCTTCACAAAACTTTTACTTTTTCCGTAGGAGGGGACACTGTTATTAACCAGCATATTAATCTACCTAGAAGGTCAATGACAGGAATATTATTTTTGTTTAAATTGCCCAACACTGCAGGAGCTCGAAACTCTGAAAGTTTTTACAATCCGGGGATCACCTCAATCAATATAGATGTTGATGGTGTACCAAATCGTTTATACTCTAAGGGAATGATACCTTCTGATATCTGGGAGTCAGTGAAGAAAAGATTTGGGCTGACTGAAGGGAGGAGCAGGATTGACATGAAAGAAAAGGATTTTTATTTTGACAAGTTTGCATTATGGGTTGATTTGAGAACTCACCCTGATAATGATATTCATGGAGGAGGTTTGGTTTTAAACAATACAAGGGATGGGGTAAAACTAGAAATTAAAAGAAAACAAAGCGGATCAGGCACTGTAACCTGTTATATGTTTGTTGTAGCTGATGCAATGATGGAAATTATGAATTCAAGTTTGAGATCAATTAAGTACTGACCAAAGGGAAGAATCTGAGAATCTAAAATTTAAAACCTTATGTTATGATACAAAAATCATGGAAGAACTACGAGAAAAAATACCATTTCACTGTATCATAACCGGTCCAACAAATTGTGGAAAAACAAAATACATCATTGATCAACTCCGGGGCCCATTCCGAAAAGTTTTTGATTATATTGTTTTAATATGTCCAACTTATTCCAAAAATAAAACATATCATAATTTTGCACGAGGAGATAAACGTTTCTTTGTATTGTCACCCGATGCTAGTAATATAGACGAGATTAATGAATTATTAACTGATTGCCAAACTTTATTCTCTGGAACAAACACATTAATGATTTTAGACGATTGCGCCGTATCTAATGATCTGAAGAAAAGATCAAACAAGTTTATAGATTTAGCATTCTCCGGAAGGCATCATGGTTTATCAGTTTGGGTTCTCACTCAGCAATTAACATCAATTGCAAAACCTTTCCGAGAAAATGTGGCTTGTGTCGTCTCATTTCATAATCCCTCGCAGAAAGGTATGAAGATGTTTTTTGAAGATTATGGAGGCGATTTGGATTATGAATCATGTAAAAAATTTATGCAATTATTAAAAACTGAAAAATATTCTAGACTATGTTTATGTTTACGTTATCCATTCAATTGTTATTTAGAAGTTCCAAACGGAGCGTAGCCGATTTAAAAGAATCTTTGTATTATTAGAAAATTATAAGATGACAGAAGTTGATCGAGCGAAGCCGGAAGATTATATTAGTGTTGAAAAAGATGAGGTAAAAGACAATGTAAAATCTGATGATATTGAAATTAAACAAGAATCACTAGCTATTCTAGCATCTCTCGGAACTACAAAGGAATATTTAGGAGTTGATATGAGTCTGGGTGATGTAAAAAAATTATCAGTAAAAGATATTGAAAAATATTTTAATCGATACCAGACAGTATTAGGTAAGAAAATTAGCGGCGGGTTGGTAGATTCATCTCTTCAATTAGTTTCACAAGTCATTTCTTATGTGGTTCCAGTTGATGATATTGATGCTCTTTGTTTGGATTTGAAGAATGATGATTTGGTTAATCGTGAACTGACAAACATTGTAGGGCTCTTAGCATTAAAAGCAGGAAGACTGGCAGCACTTGCTAGCGGAGTATTCCAGGTTGCTAAACACATAAAATTCAACAAAAATCAGCAAGTTTTAAGAACAATTACAGATGATTCTAACACAACTGATCAGGATATTAAGCAAGATGCTGGCGGGTATGATACTGTTTACTGAATACAAATAAATAATGTTGGTAGAATATAAAGAGATATGGAAATTGAAAAAGCTTTAAAACTTATTGCAGATGTTAAAAGTATGCTAGATCATAAAAACCAACAAAATAAAGAAATTATAAAAGATATTGAGATGCTAAAAGAACAAATACGTAGTGATGCTAGCAAAACTGATTTTCTCCTCAGCTCTAAAGTGGTCTAAAGATTCTTTACTTTGTGAAATAAAATAATAATGTCTGACCTAAATGAACGAAGTGAAGGAGGAACAGAAGTTGTTGATCAAATTACAAGAGATCCTCCAAAAGAAGAGGAAAAAACTACAGTAAAAAAGGAAAAAAATCCTAAAAAAGTAGCAGCAGGTAAGAAATTAGCTGAATATAATAAAAAAGCAAAAGAAGCATTAGCTAGGGAAAACCAACGGGCTGCGGAGCAAATGAAACAGGAAGAAGAGCAAGACCCTACGGGCTGCGGGGCAAATGAAAATACATATAGTGGATCAAATCGGGCAAAATCATGGATGCCAGAGTTATCTTTTACTACTGTTTTATCTATTGTTGGATTAGGTTTTACAGCATTTGATCTTTTTATGAGATATCAGGAAAAAGCTAGAGATGGGTACACTGAATATAAAAATAGGATACCAGATTTATCACAAGTTCCAACACAACCTTTTCAAGCCCCACCCATAAAGATTCATAATCCACAACCCACAGATAGACTAAAAATTGGAATGATGTAATTTAATCTCAGCGTAGCTGGCCGGCAAAGCCGATTTAAAGATTTCTTACTGATGTAGTAAAAAATCATGTCAAACGAAAATAAACTTGTGAAAACTGTTACTGATTCAGCAGTCCTTATCGGATTAGCAGCTGGTGTTGGATATGTTGCTAAAAAAGCAATGAAAGAATCATTTATGAACGACCCATCCTCAAGTATTACAAATTATGCAAAATGGGTTGCTGTATTATCGGGTAGTATGTACCTTAAAACATATTTAGAGGAACAAAAGATACTTCCAAATTAACGATTATAAAAAATGGCATCAATAGCAATGATGTTGGTCGGAGCAGTATTAAATGCATCGGCTTTTGTTGGCGGAAACTATATTGCTAAACTTTTTTCAGGAAAAAATGTTGATACAGAAAAAATACGACATGATAAAGCATTAGAAAAATATCAAAGAGATTATGCAGAATATCAGGAAAAAAGACAAAAACTAATGGATTGGAAAATAAAGAAAAAAGACGAAAAATATCAAGCATCAAAAAATATTTCAACTACAAATGAACAATTTGCATTATATGAACAAATGCAACCGACGGAGTCGGGGAGAGCTTTGCTCGATGAACCTAAATTCTCTGATTATTATAGACCCAATGACAATCAAAAGATGGGTGAAATGGTATATGTGGGTGGCGGTATGTTAGCATTGGGTTATATGGTTAGTAAATTTTTATAGATACTTCACTGTGTACGATTTAAAGATTTCTTACTGTTGAGTAAAAAATCTAAATATGGCAGAAGGAGGATATTTAGCATTAGAGGATTTTGATCCAACTGAACTAAATGAATCAAAAGATGATGATGCTGATGATGATAATATGGAGGAAATGAATACAATAACATCCACAACTTATGAAAATCCTGCTTATGATGATGAGGTGGCAGAAACATCGTTTGGTGGAAGGGAATATGAGAAGGAGGGTGCTAGACCCAAAACCAAATCAGGATATACAAAATTAGCAGGAGAAGATATATATGAGATTGAAAGAACCAAAGATGAAGCTTGGGATAATATTTTAAAAATGTGTCCAAGGGCCGAACCTAATTTTCTTTTCAAAATCGATGAATGGGGTAAAATTAAAGGTGCAATCCCTAGAAATGATATAACAAAATTAAAATGGCATGATTTATTTGATTCTTTAGGTGATGTAAACAAAAAATTACCAAAAACAATTAAAGATGCTTTAGGACCTACAGTAGGAGAAATTTCTGAAGTTAATGAACGTGAGAAAGAAAAGATAGAAGAATTAAAAAAAAGGGAGAATGATAGGATAAAATTTCTAAAAAATAAACCGTTTAATACCCCAGAAGAACTTAATGAAATTGAAACTAGTGAGGGAAAAGTTGATGAGTATGATAATGAGTTAGATAACTTGGAGCGTGAGCAAGAAGAGATAATTCAAAATATGTCATTACGAGAGCGAATTAAAGCAATCTTCAAAAAGTATGGTTTTACAGCCTTTGCAGTTTTGAGTGCTGTTGGTGTAGTCATTGGTGTTATAGTTTCTAATCTTTCAAAAGGATTATCTACTTTAGGAAAAGGTGTTGGAAATGGATTGAAAGCTCTCGGTAAGAAACTCGGTGAAATATTGCCTGGAATGGTTGGAGCTATCGTGAGCTTTCTATTTAAAACAGCCGGTGAGGTTATTGGATTTTTAGGTAAGAATGCTTGGTTATTGATAATGGCTGTGGTTTTGTATTTTGTTGAAAGTATAAAAAAGAGAAAGTAACAAATTTAAAGATAACATGTTGAGTAGTAAAATATAATATGGATGAATACAACAAAATTTACCCTGGATTACCCAATAATTCAGATCCTATTAATTTCAGACTACAAAAATCGAGTGAAGTATTACAAAATCTTGAGAGAGAAATTAAACATTATGAAGATGTAAGGAAAAAATATAATAGGGTTAGAGGAATATTTACAAAAATCAGTGTTTGTAGTGGCGTGCTTTCTGTTATTCTATCAGCAAGTGGACTTGGAACTTCTCTTACTGGTTTTGGAGCTATTATTGGCGTACCTTTGGGTGTTGTAGGTGGAATTTGTGGTGGATTATCTGTTGGATTTGGTGCAGCATCAAAAAGACTTTCAAATAAAGTTAGTAAACACGAACAAACCGCTGCAATTGCAAAATCAAAATTAAACACCATAAATGACTTGGTTTCAAAGGCTTTAAAAGATAATGTTATATCAGATCAAGAATTTTCTATAATTTTAGCAGAGTTGGAAAAGTTTCAAAAACTAAAACTAGAAGTTCGTCAAAAATTTAGGAGAGATAGCGAAAAAAACTTAAACATGTCGCAGATAAGAAGAGAAGTTCGATCAGAGCTATTAAAAGAGTTAATCAATCCAGAACATTAAAAATTTCATATGAGAGAACAGATGTGGGATGTAATTGCTTTGCAGGTATAAGAAAAGAAATTAATTAACTTTGCATTTTATTCTTGACTCAATTTAAAGGTCAGATTATTTGAAAAGAAAGAATAAAATGTTTGACGATATATTATCTGATTTCAAAGCTGGTCATGATTTGTGGGCTCATTTCAAAGTTAAATATCCAAACGCAAACCTTGATAAATTTACATTTGTGAATGATTCATTTGGTGGATATATTAAGTGGGAAGTTAATGGAACAACAATAATGTCAAATGATGATCCTACTGGGAAAACATGGACTGATAATCTTTCTCCTAATTTGAAAACATTATTATGGCAAGATTTAGGACTGAGTGACCGACTGAAGGGAGGAATAGCGAAGAACTTGAATTCATTTCCAAAGAGTTTAACCATGACTAACCAAAGTTATCCTATACCAGCTATTAAATTTGATGACTTTACAACTGACATAACAAAAATGTTAACCTCACTAGATATATATGTTTCAAATACAAAGAAATTCACAGCAAAGATTCGTGATGTTTTTACCAATCAAGTTGTGACTTTTAAGTTTGGTAAACAAAGTAGAAAATGGTTGAACGGACCTGATATGAACTATTGGCCTCAACAACTTAACTTTGCAGTTTGGTGTGCAACATCTGGTTGCGGTATTAGTCCTTTTGAAAGTCTAAATTATCCCAAAGTAGTGAATAGCTTCATTAAGTTTCATATATATTTCACAATAAGACGAATACTGTATGAATTAAGCCTTCCCTTGCCTGATGAGCAACCATTTGTAATAAACAATAATCCATATAGTAAAGTAGCATATCAACGTTTGTGTGCAGAATTTAACATATCAAAAAACTCAGACTTTAGATGGAAAGGTGGTAGAAACGGAGGATTGGGAGATATATTTCTCGATTATGGTTCTGGATATCATGGGAAAGGAGGGGGATACCAAAATGTACATGTAGTAAGAAATTATGATAAAGAAGCAGATCAATGGCCCGGTGAAGGTGATAAATTCGCCGATGATGGTGGTAAGAAAGAAAAAGGTGATCTAATCTCATTCATTCGTAATGATGACTTTGCTGACTTCAAATATGCTTGGTTTATTCCTACAAATGGACATGGACTCACTAAAGCTGGACTCGGTAGATTGAATAGATCCGCCGAAGCTTTTGTTTACTGTATATTAGGAGCACAAGTTAACACTAGAAACTCGATTTATGGTAATGGAGGTGGAGCAATCGAGACACAACAAGAATTCTTGGCTTTATTTGAAAGTAGCGTGATTGAGAATGACATTTCTAGTTCTATCCAAAGATATCAATTAGCTGTACAAGAAGCGAAATTACGGCTTGATTTAGCTATTGCTCCAGGTTTGTGGTTGATGCCAAGTAATATGATCATAAATACGGAGAGCGTGGTTGGATATAATAACAAACTTATGAAAGCGACTAATGATATGAAATTTGGGATGAATAATTCCCTAAACACTGAATCAAAACCGGTTGGAATAAGTCATAACTTAGGATCTTCAAAGTTAAAGTTACCTCATTCAATAGTTGAGACAAATCCGAAACCAAAAATCTCTCCAACGCAAAATGAAAAGTCAACCGCGCAACATGAAACCAATCCACAAAGTGAGCACGAAGTGCGTATATTAACATTTATAATTATCGGTGGAGGGTTAGCATGGTATCTATTTCGGTAGTTCATAGCTATTTCACGTGATTATTATTGTTTTTGGATTAGTGTTCACGTGTAGAACAATAGATTGCATACTTTTACGACATAGCAACAAGCAAAATGTAAAGTGGATTTGAAATCGAAAAGTAGATTTTATGTTTACTTTTAAAAGGCCGGTTTCTAACGTCGCTCAGGAATGTGATTACGTCAATGCAAAGCTCGATTTAAAGGTGAATATGATGTAATCAAAACACGGAAAATGTTGAGCATAACCATGTATGAGACTGAAACAAGGATTTATTTTGATCCGCCGCTGAAAAATATTCGGGAAATACAGCTCCTTGATTGTAATATACAAACCAAAAGATTGATTAATTTCAAGGGTCAACAAATATTGTTTAATGATGAGAATAAACCACTAATAATAATACCACCTGGCACATATTCGTTGCGTGATATTCAATCGATCTTTCTTAATGATACTGATAAGGCAAAGATAACAATCATTGAGACGGACACTGTTGACTATCTATATTCAAATAAGAACTTTAACATTAAACTTAAGAGAGGGTTGGCGGTTGGTTTAGGGGTGCCAGAAGTTATAAATCCGGGTGTATTATATCCTATAAATATACAGATTAAGGAACCACTGAGACTTATGTGTAGTATAGTTGATAATAAGTCTTCATATATGAATAAAACAAAATATGGTGAACTTGTTAAACTCTCGCCATCACACCTACTAGCAAACATTCCCTCAAAGGATTACCCAACAATTCCAGTTCAAAAATATGAGACCCTAATAAACCACTTTGATTTAACCATCTTAGATAACAAATGGGAAAAACTCGATCTGAAGGGTTCACCCTTAACTTTTAGCTTAAGATTTAGGTAAATTTTTGTTATGTAACCATTATTTAGGTTATATAACATAATTATATCATATTATTCATCCGGTAAAGAATTATAAATTTCTTGTTCCTCAATATCATAACACCAATCCACAACTCTTTTTGGATGCCATGCTATTGGCATTATTTCATCGTGCAAGTCCTTGTAAAATACCTCTTTGTGTGCAATCTTATCTTCATCTAAATTTATACTTAACTCTAATTTTCTAACATAAAATTTTTTATCAAAGTTATCAATATTACATTCCTTATCATAATAAGCAAGGTAAACACCATTTTTATAATAATGATCAAGTGCTTCATGATTTTCAATAATCCAACCATATACTGGATGAAAATAATAATTATATTCTTCCTCAAAAAAATTCTTATTAGCAATTTCTAAAAGTTCTTTTACAAAATCATTAACGGATATACCATCAACACCAAAATCTTTATTTTTAGAAAAATTAATAAAACCTTCAAAATAATAGTTATCATCCTTAGCACAATATTTAACATTCACATTTATATTATTTTCAAACATTACACCAGTTTTATAATAATATATGACATCAGAAAAATATTCTCTATTTTTTGATATATTTTTTAGTAAATCTTCTTTTATTTCCTCTATAAAATCACAAAAACTTAATCTTTTTTCGTTTTGATATTTAATAATTAATTCCATCTTTTTTAATTTATTTTATATCTTTAAATAATAATTCATTTTTTAATTTTTCGACATTCCTTACAAGAAGCTTTCTGTTTACCATGTTCACATATTTGTGATCCCCCACAATCCTTACATTGTTGTTTTTGTTTATTATGTTCACATATTTGTGATCCTTCGCATTCTTTGCAATTATACTTAACTCTATCATGTTTGCATATTTGTGATCCCTTACATTCTTTACAGAAATATTTACGCTTACCATGAATACAATTATATTTATAAACTTTTGGTAATATAATTTCCTCAGGTATATCGATTTTCATATCAAATAATTTTTGAGCAAGCTCTTTTTTTATCAATCTGGTTCGCCTATAAACTTTATGCTGTCCAGCGAGATAAAGCAATTGTAAATAACTAAATTTCAACAGTCCGTCCATAATTTATATATTTTTATCTAAATCTTTAAATATCTTTTTCAATTTTTATTTTTTAAAAAAATTTTGTCTTAGGATTTTCAGATACTTTAAAAAATATTACAGGGCCGATCGTAAGGAAGACTTGATAAAGGTTTAACTAAGACTTAACAAAGGTTTGGGTAAGGTTTGGGTAAGGTTTGGGTAAGGTTTGGGTAAGGTTTGGTTAAGGTTTGGTTAAGGTTTGGGTAAGGTTTGGGTAAAATAAATTTAAAATTTTCTTAAATTTTTCTTAAATTTTTTTGTCTTAGGAAATACAGTTTCCCTATATATAAGGCGGCCTCCATAGCTCGTCACTTCTGGGCAACTCTTTTTTTGCAAGACAAAACAGAGGCCGTTTCCAGGCCTCAGTTTTTTGAAGACAATCAAAACAAGACATGGTAAGATTTCCGCACAAGTTCGTACTTCATTATGCATTCTGTAACTATTTCGTTCTACGAACACAAAAAATATTTGCACGTGCATTGCATCAGACAAGACAGCTTCAGCATGTATAATGAGGTTGGGACCTGTGAGGAAATCATTTCCAAGTCATTTTTACTCTAAATGGTGAAATCTTTTGACCATCTAATTTATTTTCCGTCAAAAAAAATGCAAAAGGAGGGATTTGCTACAACCCAGCCATCTTGACTGCACAAGATCGGTCAGTAACGTATATCTTCAAGAGAGAATGAGGTACCTCATTCTCTCTTGATATCTTACGTTCATACACGGTATCTCAGGGACACTTTGCAGAGGCCCTGCCAGGGGGGGTCCCAGGTCGCTTGTCGGAAGGAGAGAATAGTATATGGGGGGTTTTGGCACACAATAAATTTCCCGTCAAATTTGGGTAAAATATTCCGTCAAATTTGGGTAAAATATTCCGTCAAATTTGGGTTACAATAAATTTTCTGTCAAATTTGGGTTGCAATAAATTTTCTGTCAAATTTGGGTAAAATATTAAACAAAGATTAATTTCTGTCAAATTTGGGTTACAATATTAAACAAAGATTACATCAGAGATTTTTAACAAGAAAGAAAATAAAAAAATTTGAATTTTTTAATGTATTATGGAACACAAGATTAATTTTTGTTTAATATTTCAGAGATTTATCAATGAATTTTTTCCAGGATTAAAAATAAAAAAATGATTTTTTAATTGCTATTTAAAAATAAAAAAAAATATTGTAAAGATGGAAAAACAACAGTTAAATAGATTAAGTGCTGAGCAATTAAAAAAATTAGTTTACTGGTATAATCCGCCAAGAAAATCATATTATAATACTAAAGCGAAACGTATTGATTTTTTGATTAATATTCCTGAAATATTTGATAACGATCAAAAAATCATTGATAATATTCAAGAAATTATTAAATCATTAAATACCAATCCACATAGAACCGATCAGAATACTCCTCTGCCAATTCCACCTCCACCTCAAGAAAATTTATCAACCCCACTGCTAGACTTACCTAATGTATTTAATCCTGAAATACCACCTAAACTTAAACAAACACTTGTTCCAGAAGTTATGGATGAGATGCAAAATCTTCAGAAAAAAACTCCCAAGCCAACTTCAGAACCTAAAACTATTAAGTATAATAAAATGAAGAAATCAAGATGTAAAGAGTGTGGAGGGTCACAAATATGTGAGCATAAAAAACAAAGGAATCAATGTAAAGAGTGTGGGGGTAAAGGAATATGTATACATAAAAAACAGAAGGCGCTTTGTAAAGAATGTGGGGTAAAGGAATATGTGTTCATGGAAAACAAAGAAATTTTTGTAAGTTATGCGGAGGATCACAAATATGTGAACACGCTAGACAGAAGGCATTTTGTAAAGAATGTTATGAAAAACAAGAATGTTATTAAGTTATATAACGCTTATATGTGTTATATAACAAAAAAAATTACCTAAATCTTAAACTTAACGTTATGGGCGAACCCTTAAGATCAAGTTTTTTCCATTCATTGTCCAATATGCTTAAATCAAAGTGGTTTATTAGAGTATCATATTTTCGAACTGGAATTGTTGGATAATCCTTTGAGGGTATGTTTGCAAGTAGTTGTGATGGCGAGAGTTTTACAAGTTCTCCATTTTTGTTTTTATTCATATATGAAAATTTATTATCCACTATACTACACATAAGTCTCAGCGGCTCCTTAATCTGAATATTTATGGGGTATAATTTCCTCGGATTTATGACTTCAGGAACTCCTAAACCAAGCCCCAACCCTCTCGTAAGTTTAATTTTATAGTTTTTATTGGAATATAGATAGTCAACAGTATCAGTCTCAATTATTGTTATCTTTTCGCCATCAGGATCATTAAGAAAAATTTCTTGAATATCACGAAGAGAATATGTGCCGGACTGAATTATTAAAATAATTCCCTGAGTCATATTATTGAATATTATCTGTCCTTCCTTGAAATTAATCAATCTTTTTGTTTGTATATTACAATCCAGGAGTTGTATCTCCAGAAGATTTTTAAGAGGAGGATCTAAATAAATCCTAGTTTCTGCCTCATACATTGTTATGCTTAACATTTTGTTTGATTACACCATATTCATCTTTAAATTTATATACTCCAAAGCTATTTCGCAGGTACTTGGCTTTTATAACCCCATGACGTCAACATTCCACACTTCCCTAGTAATTTCGAGCGCTAGATGAAAAAACGAAATCTACTTTCAGGTTCTCCGGTTGTTAGGGAGCTCTGGTATGCAATCTATTGTTCTCCACGTGAACAGCGATTGTATGTAAATTAGTGACCGCGTGAAATAGCCAGCTGCACCAGTGATTACCGAAATAGAAACCACGCTAATCCGCCCGCGACAACTGCCAATGCTAATATATTCTTTTCATGCTGCGTTGAGTCAATATTATTTTCAGCGGAGCTGGTACTGCGGATTTCCTGTTTAGTTGAGTCTGGTTTTGGTTTCGTTTCAGTTTTATGAGGTAACTTTAACTTTGAAGATCCCAAGTTATGACTTATTCCAACTTGTTTTGCTTCAGTGTTTAGGGAATTATTCACACCAAAATTCATATCATTACTCGCTTTCATGAGTTTGTTATTAAAACCCGTCACGCTTTCAGTGTTGATTATCATATTACTTGGCATCAACCACAAGCCAGGAGCAATAGCTAAATCAAGCCGTAATTTCGCTTCTTGTACAGCTAATTGATACCTTTGGATAGAACTAGAAATGTCATTCTCGATCACACTAATTTCAAATAAAGATAAGAATTCTTGTTGTGTTTCGATTGCACCGCCGCCATTACCGTAAATTGAATTTCTTGTGTTAACTTGTGCGCCCAATATGCAGTAAACAAAAGCTTCAGCGGATCGATTCAATCTACCAAGTCCGGCTTTAGTGAGTCCATGCCCACTTGTTGGGATAAACCAAGCATATTTGTAATCAGCAAAGTCATCATTACGGATAAATGAGATGAGATTACCTTTTTCTTTCTTACCGCCTTCATCAGCGAATTTATTACCTTCACCGGGCCATTGATTCGCTTCAACATCATACTTCCTTATAATATGTAAATTTTGATATCCCCCTCCTTTTCCTTTAGTTCCTCCCGGCGGTCGGTATCCTGCACCATAATCAAGGAATATATCTCCCAATCCGCCGTTTCTACCCCCTTTCCACCTAAAATCGGAATTATTGGCAATTCCAAATTCTGCACACAATCGTTGATATGCAACTTTACTATAAGGATTATTATTTATTACAAAAGGTTGTTCATCAGGCAAAGGAAGGCTTAATTCATATAATATTCGTCTTATTGTGAAATATATGTGAAATTTTATGAAGCTACTCACTATTTTAGGATAATTTAGACTTTCAAAAGGACTTATACCGCAACCAGATGTTGCACACCAAACTGCAAAGTTAAGTTGTTGAGGCCAATAATTCATATCAGGGGAGTTCAACCATTTTCTACTCTGTTTTCCAGATTTGAATGTTACAACTTGAGATGTAAATATGTTTCTCATCTTTGCGGTAAATTTCTTCGTATTTGAAACGTATATATCTAGAAAGGTTAGCATTTTTGTTAAATCAGTTGTAAAGTCATCAAAATTAATAGCCGGTATAGGATAAGATTGATTTGTTATGGATAAACTTTTTGGAAAAGAACTCACTTCAATTGATACCAAGCCTAAATGTTCCCATAAAAGTTTTTTCAAATTAAAAGGAAGATTATCAGTCCATGTTTTTCCAGTAGTATCATCATTAGACATGATAGTAATCCCATTATATTTCCATTTAATATATCCTCCATATGAATCATTAACAAATGTAAATTTATCAAGGTTTGCCCTTGGGTACTTTTTAATGAAATCATTGAGTAACATTTTATTACTTTTTAGAATAAGATGTAAAGTCTTTAAAACATTTCGCTGTTATTTCCAACACCCGCAAAACAATTACATCCCACATCAGTTCTCTCATATGAAATTTTTAATGTGCGGGACCGGTTAGTTCTTTTAATATTTCCTCTCGAACTTCTCTCCTTATCTGATTCATGTTTAAGTTTTTTTCTGTATCCTTCGTGTTTTTTTGACGGATTTCTAGTTTTAGTTTTTCAAACTTATCCACCTCTGATAAAATTAGAGAAAATTCTTGATCAGAGATTGTGTTATCTTTCAGAGCCTTTGAAACCAAGTCGTGAATGGTGTTTACTTTTGCTTTTGCTATAGAAACTGTCTGTTCATGTTTACTAACTTTATGGGAAAGTCGTTTAGAAGCCGCACCGAATCCAACCGATATTCCCCCACAAAATCCACCAACAACACCTAATGGGATACCAACAACAGCACCAAAACCAGTAAGAGAAGTTCCAAGCCCACTTGCAGATAGGATAACTGAAATCACTCCACTAAAAACACTTATTTTTGTAAATATACCTCTCGCTCGATTATACTTTTTCCTAACATCCTCGTAATGTTTAATTTCCTTTTGAAGATTATTTAGTACTTCGCATGACTTTTGTATTCTGAAATTATTTGGATCTCCATTAATAGGTAATTGTGGATAAATTCTATTGTATTCTTCCATATTGTATTTTACTGAACGATATGATATCTTTAGATCTACTTACTTTCTCTTCTTTTTAAACTGTTCCACAAAATATAGAACCACGGCCATTATCAAAAGCCAAGCATTATTACCTAAAAAGCTAATGACCTCACCCGCTGTTTTGAACAGAAAGCTTACAATCGCTCCAACCATTCCAGGCAATATTTCACCTAGTTTCTTACCAATAGCTTTAAACCCATTACCAACACCTTTACCTAATGTGGATAGACCATTAGAAAGATTAGAAACGATAACTCCAATAACAACACCAACAGCACTCACAACTGCAAATAATGTAAACCCATACTTTTTGAATATATACTTTAACCTCTCTCTTAATGGAAGATTTTTAATTATTTCTTCTTTTCGACTCTCAATATCTGATATTTGTTCATCACTTGAGATTATATTCTTTCTAATTTGTTCTCTTAATTTATCATTCTCTGATTGTAATCGCTCTTTACTTTGTTCTAACTTTGATAAATTTAATTTACCCTTCTTATATTTATCTATTTCTTCTTTGTATAATTTTACTTCATCCAAAAGCTTCTCGCCCTGTATTTTTAATTCTATATTCTGTTTAATAGTTTCATCAAAAAGACTTTTATTTTCAGCTTTTTCTACCTGTTGCCTCTCAATGAATTGACGTAGTTCTTTTTCTCTTTCTTCATATCGGCCAATCTCCATAGGATATACTTTTGTGGTTGCTTCCAATCCCTGAACTACATTAAGTAATTCCATATTTTGTTCATTAGCTTCATTCAATTGTGATAAAAGATTATTATTTTTTATAAGCATGGATTCGTAATCAGCACCTAAAGCTTTTATGATTATTTTACCCAACTTATCAAGTTTTATTACTCCATCTTTATCAATCAATATATGTTCTGTAGCATTTCTCTGATTACTCAATTTAACCAACAAATTACCCTCCTTATCCCATTCTGCTGTAAATGGAGAATCCAAAGGGTTGAAATCCGGAAACAAACTTTTTATGTATTGCAAAGCTTCCATCCTATTATCATATTTATCACTAGGTAATTTAGGTCTAGCCCCCTCCTTCTCATAATCCCTACCACCAAATGAAGTTTCTGCCGCCACATCATCAGGGTTAATTGCCCTAGTGGTTGATGATATTGGTTCCATTTGAATTGTTTCTTTATCACCATCACCATCATCTAGATCAGTTTTTTCAAATTTTGGTATTAATGGTTCTTCTTCTTCCATGATTTTTTTACTCATCAGTAAGAAATCTTTAGACCCTTTAGGCCGCGAAGAAAACTGGTCACACAATTAACTAAAAGAATTTACTAGCCATATAACCTAAAGCCAACATACCACCGCCTACATATACCATTTCACCCATCTTTTGATTTTCACTGGGTCTATAATAATCCGAAAATTTTGGTTCATGCATTTGACTATATAATTTCAAAGCTTCATCTGTATTAGAAATATTTTTTGATGCCTGATATTTTTCATCCTTTTTCTTCATTTCCCAATCAATTAGTTTCTGTCTATTTTCCTGAAATGTTGCATAATCTTTTTGATATTTTTCTAATGCCCTATCGTGTCGTATTTTTTCTGTATCTGTTTTATCGCCAGAAAGATATTTTGCAAGATATGATCCACCAACAAAGGCGGTTGCATTCAAATAGCTCCTCCAAACATCATTGCTATTGTTGCCATGTTTAATTTGAGGTTCCTCCCCTTTAGGTCGGTAAAATCTTTTGATCCTCTAAATATGTTTTTAGGTACATACTACCCGACAATACAACCACCCATTTAGCATAATTTGTAATACTTGAGGATGGGTCGTTCATAAATGATTCTCTCATGGCCTTTTTAGCTACATATCCAACTAAAGCTGCTAATCCAATAAGGACTGCTGAATCAGTAACAGTTTTCACAAGTTTGTTTTCAGTCGACATAATTTTTTTACTCATCGGTAAGAAATCTTTAAACTACTTATTTCATATCATTCCGATTTTAATAGGTTGTGGGGGCTGTATAGTAATATTTGCAGGTTGAGACATTTGTGAAACATTATTTTCCTTCGGGGTATAATATCGCATAAACATATCAAATGCTGTAAACCCTATTCCAACAATAGATAAAACAGTGGTAAAAGATAGCTCTGGAAGCCATGCTTTATGTTCACTATCTTGATTTTTAATCTCCTCTTGTTCTTTTTCACGTTTCATTTCCCTAGCTAATGCTTCTCTAGCTTTTTTATTGCGTTCTGCTAGTTTCTTACCAGCCGCAACTTTTTTAGGATCTTTCTCTCTCATTTCATTACGTTTCTTTTTAGGATCTTTCTTTTCAGGGTCTGGATCCATTGTAATTTGCTCAACAACTTCTGTTCCTCCTTCACTTCGTTCATTTTGGTCAGACATTATTATTTTATTTCACAAAGTAAAGAATCTTTAGACCCCTTTAGGGACGCGAAGCAAATCAGTATCTGGATAAGTTTTGCTTGCATCACTGCGTATTTGTTCTTTTAGCGTCTCAATATCTTTTATAATTTCTTTAAATTTTTGGTTTTTATGATCAATCATACTTTTAACTTCTGCAATAAGTTTTAAAGCTTTTTGATTTTCAATTTCCATATCTCTTTTATATTATACCAACATTATTTATTTTGTATTCAGTTGTGTTCAGTAGCCTGCTCAGTTTTGCTGTAATCATCTATATTTTTACTTGTAACTTGTTGTATTTTACCTATTTTAACATGTTTAGCAACCTGGAATAGCCCGCTAGCAAGTGCTGTCAACCTTCCTGCTTTCAATGCTAAGAGACCTACAATGTTTGTCAGTTCGCGATTAACCAAATCATCATTCTTTAAATCCACACAAAGAGCTTCTATATCATCCACAGGAACCATGTAAGAAATAACTTTAGAAACTAATTGAAGAGATGAATCTACCAACCCGCCATTAATTTTCTTACCTAATACTGCCTGATATCTATTATAATATTTTTCAATGTCTTTTACTGATAATTTTTTTACATCACCCAGACTCATATCAACTCCCAAATATTCCTTTGTAGTTCCAAGAGCTGCGAGAATAGCCAATGATTCTTGTTTTATTTCAACTTCATTATTATAATTATCTTTTACCTCAGTCTTTTCTTCTTCAATATAATCTTCAACTTCTGCCATTTTACAATTTTTTTTACCTACAGTCAGGTCTTTAAACCCGTTAGGGCCCCGCGAGGTGGAAATTTATAACTTTGGTCGAGTTCCGCACTTCGCTACGCTCCGTTTGTAACTTCCAAATAGCAATTAAATGGGTGTCGTAAACATAAACAAAGCCTAGAATATTTTTCAGTTTTTAATAATTTAACAAACTTTTTACTAGTTTCAAGGTCTAAATCACCACCATAATCTTCGAAAAACATCTTCATACCTTTTTGCGATGGGTTATGGAAAGTAACAACGCAGGCCACATTTTCACGGAATGGTTTTGCTATCGATGTTAATTGCTGAGTTAGAACCCACATTGATAATCCATGATGTCTTCCAGAGAATGCTAAATCAATAAACTTATTTGATCGTTTTTTCAAATCATTAGAAACAGCACAATCATCTAAAATTATTAATGTATTTGTTCCAGAGAATAAAGTTTGGCAATCAGTTAACAATTCATTAATCTCATCAACGTTACTAGAATCGGGCGATAATACATAGAAATGTTTATCTTTATTAGCAAAATTATGATAGGTTTTATTTTTAGCATAAGTTGGGCATATTAAAACAATGTATTCAAAAACTTTTCGGAATGGGCCTCGGAGTTGATCAATTATGTACTTTGTCTTTCCACAATTTGTCGGGCCCGTTATAATGCAATGAAAAGGAATTTTATCTCTTAATTCTTCCATCTTTTTTCCTTCGGGTCTTTCTTTTAACTAATACATGATTGATCTTAAGTTTGAATTCATGATTTCCATTAATGCATCAGCTACCACAAACATGTAACAAGTCATAATACCAGACCCACTAACTTTTCTCTTCATTTCTATTTTTACACCATCCTGTGCGTTATTTAAGGCCAGACCTCCTCCGTGAATACCATTATCTGGGTGAGTTCTCAAATCTATCCACAGAGCAAACTTTTTACCATAAAAATCCTTTTCATTTACCGACCATCGGGAGGAACCGCTGAAACGTTTCTTTACCGACTCCCATAGGTCTGAAGGTGCCATTCCCTTAGAGTAGAAACGGTTTGGTACGCCATTAACATCGATATTGATTGAGGTTATACCTGGATTGAAAAAAAATTCAGAGTTACGTGCTCCTTCACCATATGGTAATGTAAACAAACATAATATCCCAGTAATTGACCTTCTAGGTAGATTAATATGCTGGTTTATAACGCTGTCTGTAGGTCTGGATATGATGAAAGTTTTGTGTAGAGTTACATTCTCATAAAAGAACCCCTTTCCAACCTGATAGGCTGCTTGTGCCTCGCGAGCTAAGTATTCGCTTGATATACAAGAATATTCCAACTCGAGGTTTGTTATTTTGTAAGTTGGAGTCTTTGTCTTGTCAGAATAAACAACAATATCGTTAACTGGAGCTAGTGTAATCTCAAATATTATTTGATGACCTAAGGCCTTTGGGTAGAAAACTCCATGATCGTTGAGAATAGGATGGTTTAGTGGGATATGGTACTTGGTGTTGTGTACTACTGCAAGTGCTACTTCCTTTGCATCTGTGTCTACCTTATCACCTGCATTTGTCCGCAGCTTCCTCATGTTTTCAGAAGAAATACCTTGTTTTAATCTATCCTCCCGTTCTTCCTCTGTTAAGAATAAGTCATGGTAGGTTTGAAATAGATCGTATCTTTGAGTATCCTGTAGTGTTTCACCCCCAAAAAGAACCTTGAGTCTGGATACAAGGTTACTACCTACATTATTCACTAGGGTGTTATCTTCATGCCCCTCAACAGTCAAGTTAAATACTAGATATACACTTCCCGGCACAATCACTAAATTTTCTGAAAATTTAGGAATATTTATATATAGTGTTTCTCCCGGATTAGCTGATGATGGGTTTAGAGTAACTCTATGCAATGTTGATTCCGATTTCAAACCGAGTGGCTCTCTTGGAATCCTGTTTGGGTTAATTTTTTCAGATACGTTTGTCATATTTATTTTAAGGAAGTGAGGAGTAATCTTTAAATGAGTAACGAAAACATATCCCGAAGGTTGTCGAAAATATATTATTCAACTGATGGTTATTGGAAAGGATATTCTGCGATTAATAAATTAGCTGAAAAAGCTAATCGGGCAAAGCCCTCCCGCGAAGTGAAAGTAAGTGAAGATGAGGCTAAAAAATGGCTTGAAAAACAGGCAATATGGCAAATATATCTACCAGCTCCAAAATATATCCCTAGACCTCATTGGACTGTGGATAAAACTAATCAAATTCACCAGGCGGATTTATTATTTTTACCGCATGATAGAGTTGGAAGAAAGACTTATCGATATGCATTAGTTGTGGTTGATGTAGCCTCGAGATACAAAGATGCTGAACCATTAACCTCAAAAGAAAGTCGAGAAATTTCAAATGCTTTTGAAAAAATATATTCTAGAAAGTTAAAATATCCTAAAACATTAATGGTTGATCCTGGAAAAGAATTTATGGGTGATGTGACAAAACTTATGAATTACCATAATGTAAAAATCCAAAGAAGTGAAGCTGGAAATCATAGAGCTCAAGCATTTGTAGAAAGAGCAAACAGAATATTAGGCGAAAGATTATTTAGTCATCAATATGCACAAGAAATGGTTAGTGATGAAAGGTCTAGAGTATGGGTGAAACGATTACCAGATATTTTGAAAACTTTGAATAATACACCAACGAGAATAACTGGTAAAGAGCCTGATGAGGCTATAAAACAGAAAGAAGTTGATATCGAACCAAAAAAGTATAATCGAGTTGTTGGGCTTGATGAAGTTAGACTACCATCTTATGTTAAAGTTAGATACTTACTTTCTCCTGGGGAACTTGAGGGTGGTGAAAAAAGGCGGGCTACAGATCCTATTTGGAGTATTAAAGTTTTTGATATTTCTAGAAGTGCGATTTCGCCTAATCAGCCGGTTTTATATTATTTAATAGATGGTCCAAGACGAGGTTTTGTAAGAGAAGAAATTCAAGTTGTACCATTTGATACTGAACTTCCGCCTAATTCTGTTTTGAGACTATAATGTCCATAGGCTAAAGTACTTATTTTATCTTTACAAATTATTCTCTTATCATCATTAGCAGATAGTGCAACTTTATTAATTGTTTCTGTATAAACATCATGTAAATGACTTCTAATTACATTCATCTTTCTATATTGTTTTTCCCCCGTGTCTAGACATTCCTTATAATTATTAAATTTTATTTTCTTTTTTATAACTTCTTTCTTCATTCCCTTGCATTTCTTTACTTCATCATCATTTTCAGTCAGATAAGCGTATAACTTCGCTCTCAATCCCACAAACTCCTTAATTATCATTCCACCAGCTTCATCTTTAAACATTCCGATTAATTTCTTATTCATGCCCGTCTCTATACCTGATGGGTGTTTTTTAGGATAATTACTTGTGTCAAACATTTTTCTAACATCTGGACTTATATCCTTGTAAAAATCTTCTGTTTCTATAACATATACAAGACTATCTGTATCTGTAAACAACAGCTTAGCCTTTTCTCCATATTTATTTTTGATATAATTATAATGAAATTCATACATTATTGCTTTACTTAAATCTAGAATACACATACCTAAGTAAACAGGTTTATTAAATGTTAATCTTTTTTTATTCATATGGATAGCTGCCAGATCTTCACTAAATATAGTAAAATGATTAAAGTTTTGTTTTATTATTAATTTTTCTGCATCTTCTTTATTTGTAACTAGATGAATGTCTACCCTTTTTCTAATATTTTCCATGGTTTTACCAAATACAGAATTGTTCATTAACTTAAAGAAATCTTTTTCAAAATCATTCTTTGCTTGAGATCTTAGTTTAGTATTCAAATCAATGAAGGGTTTTAACCATGCAGACTCATTGAATTTAATACCTCTGTGAATTTTTGTAACTTTTAATCCCAGACTTTCATAAAGTTTTAGGGTTTCTCGATGAACTACATACTTTGTTTTATTTTTTAGGTTTGGAATTAATTTTTCTACCTTATTAACAACAAGTCTCTCTGGAGCTAGAGGATAATCATTATGTAAATCATGAAGATGTTCAGGATATTCTAATTCAACCTCGATTATGCATGGTATATCTCTCCAATTTTCAAAATCTTCTTCTTCAAACCACTTAAAACCATGAGTGGGTAGTTTTTCACTCATTGGCCCACCATATAAATTATTAGCGTCAAGATATACTATATACTTATTAGGTTTGTTTGGATCATATTCTTTCATGTATGGGTTGTTTGCTTTCCCATATCTAGTAGAAATCATAGATACACCTCCTCTTACACCTTGTTCAAACATAAGTAACATGTTAATGTCAGTTAGTAACTCCAATTTTACTTTCGTTAACTTTAACATAGCATCCCAAGATAAACTAGGCGAGGTGTAGTACCAAGCAGGATCCAATCCATAATTTTTAATACAAACATCTCTAAAATTTTCAAATACATCCGCTAACAATAATACATCTAACTTGAGATATAGATCATGATACTCCCTAAATGTTTTCATATTAAAAGTTTTCCACACATTTTTAGCGTGTTGGTAATTTTCTTCATTTATATCTTCATCATTTAGTTTTGATAAAAATGCATCCTTTGGTGGAAGTTGGGTTTCATTTAATTTATCAAAGCTGTCAATATAATCATATGGATATACACCCTTTCTTAACGCCAGCTTTAATTCATCACCTTTAAAATACTTTTTAACTTCATTTAGGTATTTATCCGATGGTGAAAGACATTTACTTTCGGCTAAATTACAATTCTTACATCGACCACATTTACCAATACCTTCATACTTAATTATCTTACCATCTTCAATGTATTTCTTTATACAATCTCCTGGTTTACACGCGTCGCACTTTCCACATTTTGTAAGATTATCAACTAGACCATCAAGACTGGTTGACATAAATTTGAATGAATCGATAAATCTCATTTCTCTCTTAACTATTTTTTTCTCACCAGTTTTATCTATATATTCATCAACTACAATCTTTTTTGAGAAAGAAATATACCTTTCCTCATTTTGTGCTATGGGGGTTATTTCACCTTCTGTTTTCCAAAGATTCTTAATAAATAAATGTGAATCATATCCAGATAGATTATGAAATACTATAGGTATGAACTTTGGAATCTTGAAATTCAAGTTACAATCTTCATGAGCTGCTCCTCTATACTTTCCTGTAAGGTGGCAGTGATCTAATACCTTATCTTCTCCTAATTCACACTCGCATATATGACATTTCTTAGCATTTTCATAGTCTTTTTTATCTATTTCAGACATATTACTCCTTTTATAGTAATAGAACTTTTTGTTTCTTGGTTTTATTATTTCATTATAAATTCTTCTAATATCTCTCTCTAAATATTCTACAAATATCTGTGCTACATCATCATCTGGAGATTTTGCAGTATATCTTACAAGTTTTTCAAAGTTTGGTGGTAATATATTTTCATCAAAACACTTTATATAATAACAGAATCCAGATGGTTTATGTTTCTGATACTTATGAGTAAAGCTTTTACTATTATCTAGACAACTTATATCTATATCAATTTTCTCTGGATAGCACTCAAAGTCGGCATACACTAAAAATGGCACTCGCATTTTATTTTTATAATTAACGAATTTAATAAATAAAGGATTTCCATTTTTATCTTTTGGCATATCAATCCTAACTGCTTTGTTTTTGTTGCAGTATTCGGTATGTTTTTCTAATGAATCTATTTCCCGAAATGAGTTAAAACATCTGATACAAAAGTGTCTTTTACATTTATGTTTACTAACTTGTGCTGATAAAAGTCTACTTAAACTATTTACCAAACAGTAATGATTATTTTCATCATTTGATATCATAATTAAATTGATCACATTATCTCCTAATTGATTATCACTTATTCTTAAAGGAAATACATAATCATTTTCATATCCTAAGACATTAATATAGTAGGGGTTTTGCCTTTCAAACTTATCAATATCTTTTAATGAAAGTGGGAACTCTATTCCTGTCCAGTTGAAGTTCTTTGAGTTTTCTCTTAATTCATTATTTACTCTTTGCGGATTTTTATCTCTTGGAAATACAGCTTCAGTTACTGCCCACTTTAAAGTGCCCCTAGCACCAAAAATTACATTTTTATTTTGGTTTATTTTTTTCACAGATTTTTGTATTGGGTTGATTACTATCGCAATCTATCGAAAAACACAAAGAACGAACTTCCGATCACTGCCTTTTAATGCTTTAAAGTCTCCAAAAATTCGGCCGCCATTACTGAAATCTCGTTCCAACTGAGTCCGCGATTGTACAGTTGACCAAGTGATTGTGACGTCAAAGGCTCAACATCTTCTCTTGTCGCTCGTACTTTCCTTTACAATTTCTTCTCTCATTCAGCAATTGTTGAACTACCTTGTCCTTAAATGTCTAGCGTCTTCGACGAAGAACTTTCCGATTTAAGTAATGAACAATCCTCCGAAGCGTCTGACGATAGTTTTGTTTCGGCAAACGAAGATTTAGCGTTGATCGCTACTGAAGGAGAAGCGGCCTGTGAAGACTATTTGCCGTACGACGAAACTTTGGAACCTATCGCCACTGAAGAAGAAGCTGCCGAATATGATGAGCAAATAGCTCAGGAACAAGAAGAAGAGGAAATCCTTTGGAGCAGGTTTTCCGGAGAAGAACACGTTGAAAACTGGTTTGTTATTTTCATTTTGATGTTTAAGCGATCGGTCAACAGACACAAAATTTTGTAGTGGCTCGCACGTTGTCTGAGTAAGCTTACTACTTGGGAAACCTTAAATGGGCGAATGAAATCTTTTCTCCTTAGGTGCAAATGTTCTAACTGTTCCATACAATTCATGGTAAGCACGAAGAATACAGGTGCTGCCTGGAAGTTAACAGGTGCATCGAAAGAATGGAAGAGCTAGAGAAAGAAGGAGACTGTATTACTTCGCATCCCGGTTTCGCTGACGTTTGCTTGAATCGATGGGTTCTTCACACTGCCGGTATAGGTTTAAAGACTACACAGAAAAGATCATATACTGCAATGTTGACTCGTGGAGACACAGCAGAGAACGAGTAAGTCTATTTTGTAAGCTTTAAGTGCATATATCTTGCTATACTTGTGGAATCATACTTCCTTCATGTGTTACTTGGGCTGTTTCTATTCATTCCTGTATTTCAGACCAAGAGAATGACTATAGTTGATTCCCCCACCAACCAGTCAAATAAGTGTTAAGACTGAATAATTTCTTAGGTGGATAATAAGTAAATTCGTGCTTAATAATATCGTCTCCGGTTAATTATAATAATCCTGTTTTCTATGCTGGTTTTTTCTGTTATTGAAGAGCCGTGTGAATATTTGTGAGATTTTAAAAAAAACATTCATGTTACTGCTTCTGATTTGATTTTTTTAAGGTTCCTCCGGGCTGTTGCTTACAGGCAATTTGTCAGACTTGTGTGGGAATATGTAGGTGCGTCCAACCGTGTTCCCCTACCCTGTTGTGTTTACAACAGCATCAGGAAAATGTTTCCCACCGGGGAAGCAGAGGACTATCAGGGATATGAAGAGGACGATTGATTTAATAATCTAAATGTTTTTTATCAAAAGGACAATCAGTTTATGTTTTCTTCATAGGTACATTGTAATTAGCTAGGGAGATAAGTAGAACTAGGTTATATGCGTTGTCAAAAGACTATATGTCCAGATTTTTCTTAAGCATTGAGGTAATTATTGGTTGTTTGACACCTTAATTGTGAATTGCCCAGTAATCTTGTTTCAAATTGTCCTTTTGTGCTGGTTAAATTTATGGTCATTTTCCTGTCAAATGAGTGATATTACCCCTTCCCACCATAATTTTAAGGTATCTTTATTGCTTTGTTGTTATAAATACACTGTGCACTATGTTGCACTTGCACTGCTGCATTCTCCTTTCTTATGCCCTCGTCTTGGATTCCCGCACTTTCTACATGTGGGTGTCTTCCTTTTTCTTCCAGGAACTGTTGTTTGTCGTGTCAGTGCTTGAAGCTCTGCATCTGGTATGAAATGCAAGACATTTCATTTATTTAAGAATCCCCATGCGTGGGAGGCAGATACATTGATTGCATTTGTGAAATTATGATTAGTTGCGACAGACAGTTGCAAATAAAATGTCATGGTACAGCAAGCCAGAATTATTTGGATATCCACATATTACTATTATATCTGGTCCTTGAACCACTTGAAGCTGGAAAGATCCATAAACATATCATTTGAAGTTATTATACAACATTTGTGTATATGTTTGTATATAATCATTAAATACAACATGATAGCTATTAATACCAGAACAGGTGGGAGGACATATAACTGTTTCCCTTGCTTTTCTTAGGGTATATTTTGTTTTTGCTGCTTCCTTTTCTTCCTTCTCTGGGAGTAGGTTGTGCAGGGCTGCTGGTTCCAGTTCTTTCAGTTCCTCACTTATAGTATCTAACTCCTCTCTAGGTGTTGTTGTCAGTGTCTCAAACAGTTCTGCAACATAGTCTAACAGAAAAAGGAAAAACAATCATTAGTAATGCATGGTAGCAATAGGAAGTATCAGTTTTTGTTACATTTTGTGTTCATGGTAAAGATTGTTATCGTCATTGTTATTCTGCCACAAACTTTATTTTGAAGTGTGTGACTAACCATAGTTCTGGACGACTTTCACTTCTCGGACTGTGGCTTCTCCCTGCTTGAATTTAGGGTATGTCACCTTAAGCTGTGGGTTGCCATTGCCATCGACCTTCCTTTCCCTCTTGAGATTGTAGTTGAAGTGAATTGCTGCAAGGATAGTACTATGAAGAGAATATAATTTTTTGAATACAACTGAAGGAGCATTTTTTATTGGATACAAAATGTTTGCATTCTGCAAGCAACACTTACCGGTGCATCATCCCTGAGTAGGAGAAAGCCAACATCTTTGGGGCAAAGTGATTCACAACAGAGTGATAACCCTCCCAACAACTGGTTTGTGCCATGGGAGAGGCTTGCTTGATACCCTTCAATAGTGAATGTTGGGTGAGGGCTTCTACCAATTTTTCATAGGCAATGGACCCTGGCAAGAGCAAGCAGTTGTCTGGTGAGGAATAACTTCAAGTTGAATATTTTTGCATTACATTCATTTTGTGTACCAACACAAAATCCCATTGCATCATTGTAAAACTCCACCTTACACATTGATCATGTAAAATTCCTGCCATCAGTGGAAACATTAATTATTTCACTTTATTACTAAACTTCTCACAGACACCATTAATAATATCTTAATTCAATTGATGGTAATAATGCTGCATTAGGTATAACAGAGATACACGGTAGATACCTTTTGTTAACCAAACTCTTGGAGTGGTGATTAAGCCATGGGCACACTTCTTAAATAGTTGATTTGGCAAATCCTTGTGGCAGTTTATTATACGGTAAAGGAAGGCCTTGAACTTAGCAAGTATAACATCCCCTAGTTGTGGTGTTGAAGTAACGGACCAGTAGAAGTGCCTAACACATGCCTTCTTCCACCGTGCTATTACTTCGCAGCCCTTCTCCTTACTGATCTTGGTTAAAACCTTTTGAATCTCTTGCAAAAAAATGGAAACAACAAGGAGAAAACAATTAGCTGCATTTTCAGTGGTAGTCGCTATTCAAGAAAGTACAACCCAAAGCATGACTCCATGCAAATTTAAGTCAAAGCTTATATTTAATGTGTAAAGTAATATCTTAAATTCATTACTTTTGCCAATGTGCCAAAGGTCAAAGAAGTGATGAATGACAGGCTTTCCTAGCTCCTGGCACTTTTTGGGGCATTCTTGTCTCATCCACTTTGCAATAGACAGGTGCCGGTCAGAAATGAATGACTTAATTATCATCCCAGTGCCAAGCAAGAAAGCAAAAGCTTTCTGGTGAGCAAAAAATTCCATGTTTGAGCTTCCACCAGCTTCATTGGCCTGACCACAAGAAAAAAAAATATGAAAAACAGATAACCAAAAAACCAGGCAAACAGACCAATAGACATAGAGTAAAATCTGCTACATCTAGCTGTATCAAAATTAATACACAACCAACTAACAAGGTGTACTTATAAGTTCTCCCTAGAGTTCTATCAAACATTTTACCTGGACAACAACAATATGAATGATGAGGCCTACAGTGCAACAAAATATGGTATAAGTACCATACTTTGCTGAGTGGCCCATACTGTCATGTCTGCCATCCCCAGCAAGCACAACCTCCTTGGCATTTAGAGACCTGGAAACTCTCTCCTGAAACGAACGCCAAAATTTTGTAATGGTAGGGAACAGAAGGTGCCGCTGGTGGTAGTAGTATGTGGTTTCATAATAGCAGAGTAATCCCATGTGCCGGAATACGAGTAGAACTTTGTTCACCGTAGCTCCAGCACAGATGATGGCAAAACTCAGCAGAATATTTCCTGCTGGAAACTTGCCAAGTAAAAACGGTTGACTGTTCCATGTGTAGATGCTGTCACAGCTGCTGCACTTGGAAACAATAGACAACATGGTGCCTGTTTGGGTGATATTCAGTTCAGGGTTGGAAGCAAGGCACAAATGGCAATACTGAAACAATAGGAGGAGTTTTGAGAGAAACACAATGCCCTTGGGTTCCTCCCTGCAGTTCTTCCCCTCACAACTCAACCTGTAAATGATAAGAAAATCAAAATTTAATCATCTTGTTAGCAAAACCACAGTGATTAGGGTGGTTATAGCCATTTAACCCCCAGTCTCTAAAGACTGCTATTTACAGGGTCTCCATACACAGAAACATAAAACATATTTACAGTTCAAGGGAATAACTGGATGTTGAAGTTACCTGGGCTTCTCACATTTGTCACCATCAGTATCATCATCATCTCCTGTTTTGATATACACACTATCGATTTCTTCTGGGGTCCATGTGGGATCATCATCAACCATGTTCTCACCCCTCTCTTCAGGGATGACTTCACAATCTGATTTATCGGGAAGCATTTCTTCAGTTTTATCATCTACCAGGTCATCAGAAGGAGCTGGAATCTCTGGATCTAAGCACAAATGTGATGAAAATGCTATAAACAGAGCTATTAATGTTAAGTTTGAATCTGTATCATTTCCACACTCATATCAGGACACTATTTTTGGTGTTGCCACCAAACAGCATAAACACAGTTATGTAAATGATAAGAATAGTAATGAATTGAAAATAATTAACCTCACCAGTATTGTTTTGAATGTTCACTTTCAATTTCACTGGTGATTGACTGAGCTCTTGAAACGCTTTTACCCAGTCTGACTGGTTTGCTGTCATCTTCTGCTGTAAGTCTTTTAGTTTTGATTCCAAAGTTCTTACTTTTCTTTGGAGTTTCTTCTTGTCCTTTTTCAGGTTTTCACAGTTGAGACATGGGTTGCTTTGTAAGGACCTGGTACTTATCTAGAATGAAACAAATTCATGGTAAGGCTTGGACTTGAAAATGAACAAGTATTAATTTAGTTTCTTTCACCAACAAAAGACTTGCCTCTTGTATTAAGGTCACATTTTCCTCCAGAGCAGTTGCTACAATAGGAGATGCTGTTGGTGGGGTACACTCAAGGCTGACATTCTAAAGCAATATATAGAGCAAAGCTATCATACACTAAACTCTTTTGTTTACAGAGAAAAATATCAAAGTTTCTTTATCCACAGTGACAGTGAGTGTAATTTATGTGTGAAAATTCAAAGAGAAATCATGTTTACCTTGTTTGGAGTGCTAGTAATCCAGTTGCCAAGAAGTGTGTCGCCATCATTGGTAGTTATAGTGGGTGTTTTTAGACACGAAACGGCCTCAGACTGTGAAGATGTTTATAGAAGATCGAATCAGGTAAGACATTGTCAGGTATTCCAAGAATTGTATTCCATCTATAAACTGACTTACCGGCAGTTCTGCAGAGACCTGTGACAATTCAGAGAGCAGGGTTGATGAACTGCAGTCAATACCGGAGACGATCTGAAAATTTAAATAATAATGTAACGAAACGCCTTATCAAAATTGTAATGTTTTACTTCAGAACGAACTTCGATGGAAGGGCTCTACCCTATTGTTTACATTGCAATACCTGATTGTTTTCCACAACTCCTACAGCTCCGTTGTTTGAGTCAAGTTTCTGAGGCGGTTCGTGGGACGATGAAGGTTGAGGACCTAACATTTCTTTCAAGGTCTGAGGAAAAATAGAACATATCAAGAGGTCGGTCATGGAACTTCGATGGGCACGAGATTCGATCATACACGAACTAGTGCTTTAAATTGTCATGTTTAATTAAGCATATATATATTTCATCTCCGATAACTTGACTTAACGGCAGATTGCCGATTTGTTTGACTTTTTAATTTATTATTACATCGCGCACGCGGTAGTTAGAATTATTTTGAAAGCTCAGTCTAACTAATTGCAATGTGCTCTGATGCATATGTAATTACTGTATACTGAAAGTAAACAAACAAGTGGACTTACCTTTCGACGAGATCGCGCTGAGGACGGTTTTTCTGTTCCTTTTTTAAAGACAGTGGGAACTGAATATGGAATCAGTCTTCGCCTAGTTCCCTCCACATGCATGGTTCTCTCGAAGCAGTCCTCCGAAAAGTGATCGGAACAAACAACAAAAGTACCGCTTGGGTTGAAATTTGCGCGGTGGGTTCGCACAAATCGAACCCACTTCTCTCTTTCGGATTTGATTGCGGGACTTCTATGAAGGGAAATTCCAGCGGCATGTTTTGAACGATTGCTACAGTCTTGTACTACGCATCGACTTCCCGTCATTTTTTTCGAGTTTTTTACCGGTGATAAAAGTCGAACAACTACTATGTCCCATATGACAATTAGCCCTGTGAGTTCTTCGCGTTGAGCCTTTGACGTCACTTCCTGTAAATCGCAGTGAAGCTTTCAGATCAATTTCCGGAACAAGGCCAAATAATGGCGGCCACGAAATCTCGAACAAAACGGTCCAAAAAATTGGACTTCTGTTATTCGAAACGGATTGAAATTTGGCAATATGAATGAGAAGGTCATATCGTACTAGAAAATGTAAAAAGATAAAATGCTTAAAATTTGATCGCAGGGGCACTTTAAACATTCATCATCATTAAAATTCTGGTGGTTAATAATTGCCTTTTTAGCTGCTAATTTTGATGGCGTTATAATATATGAACTTCCCTTAAGCGGTTTGTATGGTGTTATTCTAATATCAAGGCATATTATATTGCTAAATTTCCATTTATAACCATTATTTAAATATTTTTCATACTCCTTTAGTATGTTATTTGCCATAGTATCATACAATTTGGCTATATCATCTGAATCAGTAATTATTTCTGTAAGTGAATGAAAGAATTTTCGTGTCTCTTCTTCAATACGATTTGTATCTGGAGACTCTTTTATTAACTTAGTTGTTAATATAAATTTTATTTTTATTGGTTTATTTTTATTATTAATTAAATCCACAACTTTTTCTTTTATTTTATTTAGGTAAGTTTTAGGATCATACCCTTTCCTTCCATTTATCCTATATACTTTCAAATATCTATTAAATGCTGTCTCTAGTTCTTTTATAATGAATTCTTCTTCATTCAATTCATCTCTCACACTATCAGATATATTTACCTGTCTTTTTGGTTTTTGTTGTTTATTATTAGTAAGTTTTAATACATTTTCATTGGTTAATTCTGCAAGCTTTTTTGAAAACTCATCTTTATCCATCACCTTAAATGAATAATTTCCCCAATTAAAAGTTTTGTTTGATGGCTTTTGTGGTTTTATAAAATTAGGTGCGAGTTTTCTTTTTGTAATATTTTTTCTAGGGGCGGGTTTTGGTTTTGCACCCTCCTTTTCATAATTTCTTTCTTGGCTTTTTTCACGATGATACTTTTTTTGTCTCTTGCGAGATTTTACATTATTCTTAATTTTTTCCCATTCTTCATCTTCTTTTTCTAGTGTATCATTTTGTACATTATTTCTAGGAATTGGCAGAGGAGTATTCTGATCGGTTCTATGTGGATTGGTATTTAATGATTTAATAATTTCTTGAATATTATCAATGATTTTTTGATCGTTATCAAATATTTCAGGAATATTAATCAAAAAATCAATACGTTTCGCTTTAGTATTATAATATGATTTTCTTGGCGGATTATACCAGTAAACTAATTTTTTTAATTGCTCAGCACTTAATCTATTTAACTGTTGTTTTTCCATCTTTACAATATTTTTTTTTATTTTTAAATAGCAATTAAAAAATCATTTTTTTATTTTTAATCCTGGAAAAAATTCATTGATAAATCTCTGAAATATTAAACAAAAATTAATCTTGTGTTCCATAATACATTAAAAAATTCAAATTTTTTTATTTTCTTTCTTGTTAAAAATCTCTGATGTAATCTTTGTTTAATATTGTAACCCAAATTTGACAGAAATTAATCTTTGTTTAATATTTTACCCAAATTTGACAGAAAATTTATTGCAACCCAAATTTGACAGAAAATTTATTGTAACCCAAATTTGACGGAATATTTTACCCAAATTTGACGGAATATTTTACCCAAATTTGACGGGAAATTTATTGTGTGCCAAATTTGACAGAAAATTTATTGTAACCCAAATTTGACGGAATATTTTACCCAAATTTGACGGGAAATTTATTGTGTGCCAAAACCCCCCATATACTATTCTCTGAAGGCTTCACGTCGCTGTCGGAAATTAAGGGACAACTACTTCAGTTCTTTGTCACTAATTCTCGGCTTTGATGTCGCTGTCGAAATTTTTAATAGAATAGCAGTCGTTTGTCGCTATTTCATTTGGTCGCTGTCGCTACTTTTCGGCCCGTGTCGCTTGTCGGAATTTACCCTGGCAGGGCCTCTTTGCAGACAGAAACTCCCTAAACGAATCCGCGATCAGAAAAATATGCCCAGCGCAATATCCCCTGAGTAGAGACCAGTCTCTCGAGAAGAAATGAACGACAGCTTTCGATTTCCTATCACGAGTTTCACCGTCTAGGGTACAATAAATTTAAGTTCTTTCCTCCCATGTTTTAAAACCAATAATGTTTTCCCTGTCACCTGACGAAGATGAAGGAGATTTTGCGTCACCGATCGGTGGAGGGTAAGTTTTGAATCTGCTTTCTTCTTCGTTTTGTGTTTAGAAGCGGAAGGTCACGGAAGCTCTTCGCAGAGTGACAGTGTGCAATCCGTTTTGAACAGGTCTTCAAAGCTTGCATCGTTGTTTGGCCAAGATAGGGCGTCGTTCTCTGGTGGAAACGAATCGCTGACTTACACGGCGCCCAAACAGCCGAAAAAGGAAAAGCCAGGTACAATACATGTACAGAACACTGAGCATGTACTCACTCTTGTACTCGCCGTGTCACTTAGAGTGTCACTCTTGTACTCAGCGTTCAGAATCGGAAATCGAGTTTGATCACACAGTCTTATCATCATTCATGCCTTAAATTACACCTGCAAATTACAGCATAGGTCTTGTGTAAACTCGCGCTGCACGCTGCGACGGGTAATGTGGATCGAATGTTTGCCGGTGTTGGCACCCCTCAAATCTGGAGTGGAACCTATTGGAATCAAGGAATTTTTTTCAATCCAACCATTCAGAATCAGTTTTGCCATTTATTGGATAGCAGAATTACGTCTTTTTAAAAACCTTGATGTTGTCAAAATCCTTATTTTAGATATTTATGGGATGTCAGAGTCTCAATTCTAATCAAATTTTGGAGGGTAGGAATCTCTGTTCTGCCTTTGTTTGTCAGTCGGAATCATGCCCTCCACAGGGGGTTAGGGATGCAGATAAAAATTGGAATGACCCTTGAAGAAGAAGCAACAAGAAGCTATTTCTCTCACGAGTCAGACTTATAGTAGTGCTGTAGTAGATCATGTATCTGAATGTAGTTTGGGTACTCCCATATATAACTATATAGGCTACGAAGATTTGTACTGAAGTTAAAGGCATGGTTTTCAAGTAGTATAGCCCAGAATAGGGTGGGAAAGGGTGAAAGTTTTGCAATATGGTATTCACTGTTCACTGACTTAATCAGTGGTATGAAACATGACTGTCGTCTTTAACAGTTTCAAACCTGCAATTGTTTGCAAACAATTTTGGACCGATAAACTTTTTGCCAGTTCAAAACATCACCCCTTCTATCATCCCATCTTGGTTTCTCCCTGCCTCGTTTTATTGGTTTAACATTTGTAAATATGTCCCAACATTGATTGGGGAGGAGGGGGGGGGGGGGTGGTGGGAATGACAATTTAATCCTGACCATAGGACTGAGGGATTTTGGCAATTACTGTAGAATTGAAACAGGGCTGCAAAAATGGGGTTGAACTTGGTGTAGTTTAGTGTGGGTTTTAGGGTCTAAGGAGTACCTGCCAATGTACCGCTGCCTGTTTACATGTAGCTCAGTTAGTAGAGCGCCAGCCTGTCAAGCGAGAGACCGTGAGTTCAAAACCTCGGCCGGACCAACAACTCAAGGTCTTAAAATAACTGAGGAGAAGGTGCTGCCTCTGTTATAAGATCTGCATATGGTTAGACATTCTAGTCTTCTTGGATAAGGACGAAAAGCCGTAGGCCCCGTCTCACAGCACTGTTCTTGTTGGACTTTTAAAGATCCCACAACACATTATGAAAAGAGAAGGGGACATAGACCATGGTGTTGTGGTCCTGTTACCCTGTATAAATAAAGTCTTTGTTATTGTTATGCCCAAATCACTTTCAGAAATAAGGATTAATTTTTTGTGATACAGGCATGCCTTAGCAAGATGATTTGTTACCAACCTCACTTGCTACGTGTATCTCTGTTATTACAGGGGCATCGCAGTCCAGCAGTGGAGAAACCACTCTTCTTTGTGCCGCTGCTGTTCATGCTTACAAGTAGTAAGTATCTTTTAGAATATGATTATCCTGATTGAGTAAGTATCAAACCCTTCTACTTCCAAGATCTGAATAGCAAATCAGAATTGGATAATCTGCAACAGAAAGAGAACACATAGCATATGCCAGCATATTACACTGTAGACTGGCGCATTCCCCTGTTTCTAGAGGAGGACGGGAAAGAAAAAATGGCCGGGCAGGACCAACCAGATTTCAACTTGTTTACAGCTTTTAAACTTGACTTTCTGGATGAGGAACTTATTGCAGAGGCCAACTTAAAAATAAAGATGCTTGATGACAAAAAAAATTCAAGTGGAATAATAAACCACTTATTCAATGTTTTGTGAGATAGTATGTGCGAACATTTTACTCATTGCTCACATTTTTCCCATTTCGTGCAAAAACACTATGCAACTGGTAAGACATCTACGCGTATTATCTCACAAAACATTGAATAATTTGACTATAGATTGATCCAATATCCTGATTTTTACTGTAAATTTCCATTGTCATTGTTTATGCTGTGTTCCTTTGGTACGATCTGGATCTTGATTTGTGATCTGAGATCACACGGATCAAAGTGTGTCAAAGGAACTGGCAATCCCTTGTCCAGAGTAGATTTATCAGTTCCACTGATGCTTCACAATCCTTGTGATGTTGGATCACAAATCCAAATCTGGATCATATCCAAGGAATGTACCCTAAGTTTACTGAGAATCTATTTAATGTTGTAAAGATCAGTTCTAGGTTCATCATGTACATGTACAGTATTTGTTATTGTTGTAGAAAATTGAGTGGGGTATGCCAAGTGATAACAAATTGATGTAAATGATTTCTGCACATAAGTGATATAACTTTTGAGGTAGCGTTTTTATGGACTTTCTACCCCTCTAGGACTTGGTTACCACTAAATTTTACATAGTAAAAAGAAAATTACATGGTCGCTTGGAGATACAAACATTTCTCTTTAATTACTGAAAAATATTTCACTTGTTTACTGCATTCACTCATGAAATATTTTTCAACACTTGAACAGAAAATTAATTTTGTTTCTTTGCGTGGCAATGTAACATCCTCTTTATAACTACAACAAGCACTGAGATTGTGGTTTCTTTTGTAGTGTCAATGGTCAGTATGCCAGTCAGGGGAAATTAGGAGCAGCTGTGCTGGCTAATCACCCTGTTAATGATGTAAGTTGTTTTGCTACATATTTTTGCAGGACTTGCAGTTTTGCGATTTTTAAAAAATAGCAAAATAAAAGTCCCGTGAATAAAGTTCTCACAAAAAGTAGCCACACAAAATTGATTGTTTCATCAGGTTTATAGAGGACCTGTTTGGAGGAACTGAAAATGTCCTCCAGCTATAAGTGCAATTTGTTGTTGTCATGTAGTACTCTTATATGGCTCAATTTTTTGCAAAGAAACATGTCAAATTGTTTACAGTTTTTTTCTTGTAATATGGCTTTGTTCTGTGTAATGGATTCTGTCGCTATGGAAAACTGAAAGCAGTTTTGCAATTTCTTAGAGTAAAGTGCTTGTGAATGTAGAATGGTATTTTGACATTGTTTTGCAAAATGTAGTCCACTGACTATGCATTTTGGACAAATCATGAAATTTGAGTTGCAACATTAAGTTCCCACAAACATAAGCAATAAGAGAAAGACAACCGATGAAGTAATCAAGCAATATTAATATTACGTTGAGATATCACTGAAGTGAAACTCAATTTGTCATTTCTTAATTAGTTTCTTCTTTTAAGCAGTCTAGCAATATTTATTACTGTTTTTATTAAATTCTTTCCACAGTACCGAATTCTTCTATACGTATCCAAGCAACAGCAAGTCACCACAGGAAAAGTTCATGGAAACTTTTCATTAACAGTGAGTAATAAAATTGATTTGATTTACTGCAGATTTGGTTGCTAATTGTCTCTCAGATTATTTCGTTGCTATCAAACGCATAGATGATTGTAGCAAGAGACAACTAATGTCAATGTGTGGCCTTTATTCCAGTCAAAAACGACAGTGAAATTCTACTATTCAGCTTTGAAATTTTACCATTCCTTGCTACTCAGTGTGAACATTGTAGTCATTGAAATAACTTTGTTTGAGAAGTTGCATTGAATATGTAGCCAACTCCTTTGGTATTTGAAATTTGTTAGAACATGGTTACGGTATACTATGTAGTGTTCAAAACTATTTAACGTAATAATGATAATAATAATAATAATAATTAATAACTATCATTAACACCAAACTCAATCAGATATCAAACATTGAAGGAAAAATTAAAGACATTGTAACAGGTCACAGTGTTGTTTTTTCTTTGTTTTTTTTTTCCGTCTCATGCATTAAATTTTTTTGCTGAGCATGAGAGACGACTTTCAAAACCTCTTATCATGACTATTATTATCAAGTGACTGTAGTTACCACTGCCATTTTTGCTTCCTATTCATAGGTTCAAGGAAACAACTATGTCAGCTTTTATGATGATCAAAGGCAAACATGGTCACTCTGCTTTGACTCAGAAGAGAATGTTACAAACTTTGCCAAACAGGTAAAGATCAAATCCTTATTTTAAACAAAGTGTTGACATATTCTGTTTTATTATATAGATGTGAGTGTTTTACTGGGAATTACATGATTTGTAAAATTCATATTGGTGTATTTTCCACATCATTACTGGTGAGGATATCGATGACCTCATTTCCTGCCTTGCACGATTCAGTTTGTGAACAAAGCTGATGAATGAACATCTTAATGTGTTTTTGTCTAGATAACAAAAAGAACATTACTGGTTAGCTCGAAGATATGAATTTTATGTTTAGAGACTTAGCGCAGCAACGATGGAAGGGTTTGACAACAGAGTTTGTGACCTAAAGGACGGCAACCTCCTTCTGTTGATTGTCAAGTTACGTAATACAACAATGATTTTCAGGAAGACGTTCCATGCTTTTGGTGCAAAACGCAAAACACAACTCTCAGTCTAGAGTTGTCTGCGTTGAAAGCAAGCCAAATGAAGTTGTGTATGGGAGCATAATGGCAGCCATGCTGAATGGCTTTACATGACATAATTTTGAAGTGAATGCCATCGTCAAATCTTCTTGGTGTCACTGCGTAAAGTCTCTATTGTTGTTGCCACAACAACATAAAATTCATATATATCTTCTCACCACCATGTAATATCCTCTTTGTAGTAAGTGACCATTACTTGCCAGAAAAGGGCTATTCAAGGACTTGAATCTCTCAAACAGTTCTCAAATTTTTCTTGTCTGGGGGTGTTTGGTGGTTTCACTTCAAGTCATAGTTGACTTGCTACAGTACAAACCAAAATTCCTTCGGCTACCAGTCAACAGTCATTTTCCTGGTTGTTTTGTCTCAAGATTGAGCTGCGTAAGAAAGCATTTCTGAATTGATGATATACCACCATAAAACATTGTGATCTCAGGTTGCTTGCCTGTTGCAGGGTGTTTATTAGGCATTGGAACGGAGGATTCTCCGGCTATTATCAAGAATTCTCCGGTCCAATTTAGATGGCCTGAGCTAGTTTTAAATTAAGACATGGAGCGCTTTCAGAATATTTTCCTGTTACCTTACACAATTCTCCTGCTGCTACAATTCTTATTGAAAACTCTGCTGTTGGGCAAGTTATTGGGGGAGTATACATGCGCAACAGCAGAGTCCACTTGCCTTGGACGACCAGCGGGGACTCTTGTTGAGCGTTGCATAGGCATTAATGTTGATGCTACTTGTATACAATATTCTCCCAGGTATAGTTGTAACAACTTTGGTTGTAAAGCAGTGTTTTATTTAATACTTTGTCGACCAGGTTGGTTTGTCGAAGTTCAACTCTTCACCATCCACTCTTTGCACACAAGATCTCACCCCGGGAGATGGAATGGTAATTATGTCAGTGACTGAGTTGTCACTCAGACAAGAACAGTCCGAATTCTTATGTTTGTTATAATTAATTATCAGACATTGGTCAATTACAGACCAAAGGCAATCAGGAAGTACTTCTATTACCCTTTCACTCCCAAGATCTGAGCAGCAATTCTCTTGAATGAGTGTCATACCCTTCCTTGTTTCCCAATTGCAAGAATTTCGTGTTAAATCAACTCATTAACCTCAGGTTGATCGTGTGCCCAATTCTCATTATCCATTCCCTTGGTATTGTATTGATATTGAAATAAGAAGTTGGATGTTGATCACATCTGGAAGTGGAAAGGTCAACAGGTGTTTGGGGCTTTTGAAGTTTTGGGTACTGTAACTTGGGGTGGTGGGGATTACAGTTACATTGTACCTTGCACTTAAGATGATGATACATTCTAACTTTACTTTATTGTATCTTGAACTGAAACTTCTTTCCTACCTCTACCTTGTGAAGCAAAAGGATGATAAAAAAAATTGATGATGCTTCCAGAAAATAAACTCCAAGATATTGAATTTAAAATACACAATAACTACCTTTTGTTCAAAGTACAGTTGAACCTTGCTATTGTGAATTCAGTTATTTCAAACTGCCCGCTATCTTGAACTAAAACTCATTTCTCTTGGAAGGTTTTTTTCAGTCATTTACCATCAGTTATCTTGAATCCCCGTTATCTCAAGGAATTTTTTGTTTCTCTTGAGAGTTAGAGATAGCAAGGTTGGGCTGTAGTTTTCATTTTTGAGGCGAATTTGATAATTATAGGAAGATTCAACTGTACATTTTTAACTCTGGGGCAGATTGATGTTGGTGAGTAACTCTAGTTAAGTGCTTATCACGTTTCTATGGTGGAAACCCTTCTCTGACCAACAATTTAGAATGAGAAATTTTGATGTTACCGTGCAAATTGTATGTTTGGTTTCTTAATAAAATTTTATCCAACAAATTTATTTACTTGATTGCAATTTCTTAAAAAATTTCCAGGCAGTTGAATTAGGAGATGCTGTGGAAGTGAAGTACACAGGCTGGTTTTGGACTAATAACTCTTTTGGAAAAGTAAGTTGTCGCTGTATACCGAAAAGAGAGATTACATGTTGAAGATTTATGATTCCAGATTATTATATAATGATGGTTATTCAGACATGTTTTTTTCCTTATACCGTAGGTATTTGACAGCAACAATGAAACAGATAAGACATTCAAATTCAAGACTGGCAAGGGAAAGGTTATCAAGGTAGAATGATGCAATGTGTATGCCAGTACCCTACTGTGGAATTTAGTACCTTGAACGGAAGTGGCTTGTTATATTTCTTTTATATTGTGGTTGCACTTAAAAAAGCTTGAAATTGCGCAGGTGAAATTTGGTGGGCTTCCAGTGATTTTCATTTTTGAGCCAATTTTGTTTGCACCATTGTTGCAAAGGCCTGTTCAATTAAAACAAGAAAAATAGGTGTACACTACATGCCACTCAGTGCTCGACCTTAGCGGTAGTCCACTAGTCCTGGACTAGTGCAAAATGCTTCTGGACTAGTAGAAACTTAGAACCACTAGTCACAGGACCAGTAACTACTTTGTAGTTTGTAATGTTTAAATACAAGGTGAAAAAAAAAATGTAAGTCTTGTAAACGCTGTTTCGATGCGTTCCTCGCAATGTTCCAACTACCAGAGGACTACCACAGATTTACTCAGGACTAGTACATTTTCAGTTCAACTAGTCCAAGGATCAGCGATTTAAAAAGTTAAGGTCGAGTACTGCCACTGTATGCTCTAATACTGAGCTGTGGTGATACATGTAACATTATGATAATGGCGATAAGAACAAAAGTGATGGTGACAATCATTATTCTTAAACTGTGTCTTTCATTGCTGCAGGGATTACTTTGCTATGATTGCAGGGATTTCATTAGGCATTGGAGATCGGAGAATTCTCCAGCTACTAGGTTTAGATGGCCTGAGCTAGTTTTTAATTCAGACATGGAGCTGTTATGAAGTCAAAAATTATCTTTGGGGAAAATGGCTTTGAATTTAGATGTGGAGCGCTTTCAGAATATTCTCCTGCTGCTACATTCCTTGTTAAAAACCCTGAAAGTTGTTTTTGCCTTTTTGTTTTAGCATTTGTTCTTATAAAGACCCCATTGATAACATTACATCTGCATTGAAAGGCTATCCTGTATAAACATTCATTATTATTATTATTATTATTATTATTATTATTATTAGTTTTGCTGACAATCATCACTAACATCCAAGTACTGCTGGGGTTATGGAGGATTCCTTAATTTCATCTACAATGCACTTTCTTCTGCTGAATTTCCCTTTGTGACCTTGATTGATCCCAGTCATTTGGAGATGGAGATTTCTTGTTTGGGCTAAGAGGCCTTTGTTTGGTCTTATAAGGTTGTTATTCTTGTTTTGATTCATAGGGATGGGAGCAGGGTGTAATTGGGATGAAGAAAGGTGGAAAGAGATTAATAGGTATTCCTTCAGCTCTGGCTTATGGAGAAAAGGTCAGAACCTAACTAGCTTCACTTGACTATAATTATATTTGTCATACTTACATGTAATAATGGTACAGTACTATGCTTCTCATACTACAGTTAACTGTCTCTTATCGACCCCCCTACTAAACAACCGCTTCTTTCAAGTGACCACCTTGTAAAGAACCGTTTTGCTTCTCAGTTAGGCACTGTTACAAAAACTCTCTCAAAAGCAACCACTCCTGAGATATGACAGATATCTTAAGCGACCACAACCACTTTCAAGGGCTTAAACTTGACAAATTATTTTGTTTTGTGTTTCCAGTAAGTGACCACCAGAAATCTTTTCATTACTCAGATGTCGCAAAGTTCAGTTTTTTATATACAGTGTAGTGCTTGCCTGTATATTACATATTTTAAAGAATACTGCTAGATCATGGTCACATGACAAAAAAATTCAACAGTTGCAACATGATAGGAATTCCTAGTATTCCTTGTGGAATACACTCTTACTTCCAGTCTTTTACCCAAGCCACGAATTAAGAATAGTGGAGTGGAGCTTTGTGTATTTGCTTCATTTTAATGGACAAGGTAATTAATAGTAATGATACAAGTAAGGAAAAAGTAGTTTTCTCTTTGTAAATGATTTAAGTAACTACGTAAAATTATTACTTTTAAATTATTGTTCCTGAAAAGCCACACTGGGAAGGTTCAATAAAGTATGTATGTATGTATGTATGTATGTGTGTGTGTGTGTATGTATGTATGTATGTATGTATGTATGTATGTATGTATGTATGATGAATGGATCCAGTTGATCGCCTTACATTAAATTTAGCCAAGAATATGAGCGTTATAAATCTAGCTGGCTTTGGATTCTCTCACACACCCTCTACTCCCATGGCATAACAAGCGTTCGTTAACTGGGCATTTTATAAAAGGAGTAAAAAAACTTGTTCCTCATGCATTGTTGAGTTATAAGCACTTGGGAATTTTTAAAAACACTTGAGAAGTGCGAGAAGCACTAGCCGTATCTAAGCAACTCTCTCCTGTTCTTGACAATTCCTGCGTGCTTATATAACTCAACAATGCACTTTCCCTGTCTTTTATCCTTTAATACTTGCATTTGTTACGGTGTGCAATGCATCAGGGGAAGGACAATAAAGATTGCTGTAGTTTTCACACAACATGGCGTCGGTCTAGTTCGCTCTGCGTCTAGAGACTTAACTTGGTGTCAGGAGTGGGATGAAAACAACCCCGAAAAACCAGAAGGACCTCGGCGAACTAAGTCTGAAACTAAACTAAACGCAATTAAGGCGAACTAAACACGCTTAAGTCGATTAACACACTCGCATCCTTCGAGCAAATGGCTGACAGCAAACCGCCAAAACTCACCCTCAGTGACGACAAGGCGGCCAGTGTGCGAATCTGGCGTCGGAAATTCAACGCCTGGTGCCTACTCCAGCGGTCCTGGCGGGACCCAAGCAAGAACCCGACTTCCCCCGAACATTGGGTCAAGGACAAAGCTCAATGTGAAATCGCCGCATTCTACTTAGCTCTCCCGGACGATGTGCTGAACATCTTCGACACTACAATCCTTGAGAAATTAACTCAGGAAGAAATGAATCAACCATGGGTGTATCAACTGCGCCTAGAGGAACATTTTGTGGGGCAGGACGATGTAATGCCACAACGCTTTGCTTTCTTTAACTGCACTCAAAAGCCAGCGGAGTCCGTAACCGATTTTGAGACTCGCATTAGAAGTACAGCAAGAAAGACAAAATATGCAGAGATGACTAACCCTTTACAAGAACTAATGCGTGATCGTCTATGCACCGGTGTCCACAATAAGGATTTGAGAGAACTCCTCCTTCACCACTACAAAGAAGATGGGAAAACTCCCTACACATTTGAAGAACAGCTTGCCCGAGCAAAATCCTGGGAGGTAGCACACAACACCAACATTACCATCATGCATTCTGCTACTTCTCAAGTGGAAGAACAGGTCAATCGATTGACTAACAAACCCTCACTTCCGCAGGCAAAATGTAGGTGGTGTGGAGGCGCCAGACATCCCCGCAAGGACTGTCCAGCCACTAAGCCAGGCAACTTTTGCACCAATTGTTACATGATGGAAAACCACCTGGCAAAAGTTTGCAGATCCCCCAAAGACAAGTTCAAAGCAGAATTTGAAAGAAGCTATAAAAAATCCAACAGACGCCCACCCCCAAAGCGTGGAAGTGATGTCCACCAGTTCACAGCAGACACCTACTTGTCTGATGATGATGACGACGACTACGTCGTGCATTCCTTCTCTGTGTTCGCTCACCACCATCATAGCGACTTGCCGAAGGATGACAAATACTTCACCTGGCTTCCTGTGTCCATCAGTCCCAATAGGAGCGTCAAAGTGTTAATGCAAGTGGATTCAGCAGCCACATGTAACACTCTCCCATCATCCATCTACAGTAAAATATCAGACGCCGCCCCGTTGAAGCCTTCTCGTGCAAAGATCTTCCCTTATTCTGGGAAAGCCATTCACCCTGTTGGCAGGGTCAGCCTGGCCTGTGAAGGCGTAACCCATTTTGAAACACTAGAATTCGAAGTAATAGACACCAAGGACATTCCTGGAAAACCAGTACTGATCAGTGGAAAAGACAGCGAACGCCTAGGTCTGATTACATTCCACAGAGACAGGGTATTCTCCTCCACAACAATGGACATCAAGCCTAAGGAAACCTACGTCCATATGGCTACCTCACGTCACCTGAATATCCAACAGCCATTCCCTACGGCAGACTTGCAACCAGGCCTCCTCCAGAAAGACGAACTGATATCAGTGTACAAGGACAACTTTACGGGCCTAGGAACTGTGGGTCAGCCAGTCAGCCTGACCCTTGACCCCAGTGTCACCCCGCGTCACGCAGGGGTCCACAGAATACCAGTCGCCAAACTTGAGAAAGTAAAAGAAAAGCTGGATGACATGGTGACAAGCGGAAAGCTCACGAAAGTAGATGAACCTACCAGCTGGTGCAGCAACATGACAGTCCGAGAGAAAGCCCTTCCAGACGGTAACACCAAAGTGCGCCTCTGCTTGGATCCGAGCCAAACACTAAACAAAGCCATTGTCATACCGCACTACCAAATCCCCACCCTTCAGGAGATACTGCCCAGACTATCAGGCAAGAACTACAAGACCTTCTCTATCTTTGACGCACTGGATGGGTTCACCCAAATAGCACTGACCGATGAATCCAGCCTACTCACTACCATGCACACACCTTGGGGCAGGTATCGGTGGCTGCGCCTCCCTTACGGCATCAGCAGTGCCCCCGAGGAATTCCAGCTGCGAATGCATGAGGCACTTGAGGGACTACAAGATGTTTACTGCATAGCGGATGACATTCTTGTTGTGGGCCAAGGAGAGACAAGAGAGGAGGCAAACAAACAGCACGACCTCAATGTCTTTGCCCTAATGAAACGTGCCCAGGAGAGGAACCTCAAATTCAACCCACAGAAGATCCAGTTTAAATTACCAAAGATAACCTTCATGGGCCACGTGATCTCTGACCAGGGTGTGGAACCAGACCCCAGCAAGGTGAAAGCCATAAATGACATGCCTACCCCAGTCGACAAGCAGGGGATAGTGAGATTTTGTGGTATGGTCAACTACTTGAACACCTTCTGCCCTCACCTGTCACAGACGATTAGCCCTCTCTTTGAACTCACAAAGAAAGACCATGAATTCATTTGGTCGGAAACTCACCAATCAGCTTTCCTCGCCGCAAAGCAGCTCATCGCGAGAGCTCCATGCCTAGCCTATTTCGACCACACCAGGCCTATCACCCTCCAAGTGGACGCTTCCCAAGGAGGCCTTGGAGCTGCTCTCCTGCAACCAAATGACTCCGGTTTTGTTCAACCTGTGGCCTACACCTCTTGCAAAATGCGACCAAATGAAGAAATGTGGGCTCAAATAGAGAAAGAATGTCTGGCCATAGTGTCAGCCTGTGATAAGTGGGACCTGTGGATCTATGGTCGCCAAGTTAATGTGCACACAGACCACCAGCCCTTGGAAACTATCTTTAAAAAACCACTTCACGCAGCTCCTCGTCGCCTACAGAAAATGATGATGCGCCTACAGCGATACCATATCAAAGTCAGCTACAAGAAAGGCACATCACTCCTTTTGGCCGACACACTCTCCAGAGCCCCACTGCCTACAACCAATGACTCCAAGCAAACCAACTTCGAGGTCTTCAGAACTGACATAGATAACCATCCTGAAAACCCATGAATCAGCTCCCAAACACTCGCAGACATCAAGGCCTCCACAGCGAATGATCCGACTATGTGCACTTTAAACAAGATCATCATCAATGGCTGGCCTTCACAGAAGTCCCAACTACCTAAGAGCCTACAACCATTCTGGACCTATCGAGACGAACTCACCTCTCACGATGGGATCATCTATAAGGGACAACAAGTGGTCATCCCCTTGGCTAAAAGGAACTATATGCTTCAGAAGGCCCACGTTGCACACTTTGGCCCCGAATCTAACACACGGCTGTGCAGGGATATCATATTTTGGCCTGGTATGCAAAGTGACATTCGGAATGCCTGCCAATCCTGTGGAAAATGCGCCCAGTTTCAGGCACAGAACTCAAAGGAACCCATGAAGAGCCAACCCATCCCACAATATCCCTGGCAATTTGTCAGCCAAGACCTCTGCATGTTTGAGTCGCACACCTATCTCATAACTGTACATCATTACTCTGACTTTATTGAAGTTGACGAGGTTGAAAACACTCTGTCCAGCACAATCGTAGCCAAAACAGAAGCTCACATTGCTCGTCATGGGGTACCTGAGGCCATCTTATCCGACAATGGATCTCAATTCATCGCTTCTGAATTCAAAGCATTTTGTGAAAAATACCAAATTCAACACATCACAAGCTCACCATATTGGCCTAAAGGTAACGGGAAAGCAGAAGCCGCGGTTAAAATTGTCAAGCGTATTCTCAAAAAGTCGGGAAAATGCAATCTTCAAGAGGCACTTCTCACATATAGAAACACCCCCCAGGAAGGACACGTCTTGAGCCCAGCACAACGGAGTATGGGGCGCCGCACTCGTGGACTACTCCCAGTATCTAGAGAGCTCCTACTCCCAAGTGACAACACTGCACTAGCAGTACAAGAAAGCATTGCCTCAAAGCGTGCAAAGGCCAAACAATACTATGATGCAACCGCAAGCAGCACCCTACCCCCATTGGCAATCGGAGATTTTGTTTACGCCAAGCCATCACCACACCATAAGTCAGGGCCTTGGCTCTATGGCCTCATCACCGCAGTACCAGCTCCCCGGTCCTACATTATTGAGACCCCCACCGGACTAACCAGAAGGAACCGCAGGCACCTGCGACCAGCTGCACCTCCACCCCCAGAGGCTCTAATTCCACGGTCATGGTTGAAGCAACTGTCTGCCAAAACACCCCCACCTGCTGTCAACCCCTCAGAACAAACCAAGCCTGTTCCGCTATCTTCCACACTCAAAGGGTCCAAACCAAGCACTCCTGCCAAGCCAACTCAGCCAAGTCCCACTGACACACCCTCTGCACCAATGCCAACTTCATCTCCAAATGTTTCACAGGGTAAATCTAACCCATTGGAGTTGGTGTCACACCCTCGGACTGGATCAAACACCCACCTACCGTTAAAAGAAGGAACTGTGACAAAGACCAGATCAGGTCGGGTGTCCAAACCAGCGGCACGTCTGGACTTGTGAACTGTCTCTTCCCCAAAGAGCCATGTTGAACTCAACATGCTATAATGACATTACAAAGTCACAGCATTGTTAAAAAAAATTTTTCTTTTATTTTGCCTTTATTAATTTTTAGTTCATTTTTTTTTTTTCTTTCTCAGTTGCCTACTAGGCCTGTGTACTGCTAGACTAAGAACATTGTTGTATACACTAGCTTTCTGGTTGAGGGCCAACTCGGACCTCCAGCCCACTTTGCAGTACATTTCATTGCTGTTGTTGTTATGGAGCCGTAATTGTTGTGCTCTGCAAAAAAAAAAAAAAAAAAAAAAAAAAACAGAGAAAGGAAGATGTTACGGTGTGCAATGCATCAGGGGAAGGACAATAAAGATTGCTGTAGTTTTCACACAACATGGCGTCGGTTTAGTTCGCTCTGCGTCTAGAGACTTATCTAGAGACTTAACTCATTATAATGTTTTGGCTGCATGCATGCAGGTGTCAACAATGGAAATTTCTTTGAAAAAATTCAAACACCGTTCCTTTGGTAACGAGTGATTATCCATGTAGTGATTAATAATTATTTGTATTTGGTTTTTGGTAAACTCAGGGTGTACCCTCAAGAATTCCTCCAAACTCGTCGCTCTTGTTTGTAGTAGATGTCTTAAGGGTAAGTGAAAATTCACAAGTTAGATAAAAAATAAACAACCTTTTGCTAGGAAGTAACCCTGCTGTTCCTGGATTGTTGACTAAACTGGAGTTTACAGTGTACAGATGTTGATTTTGTGAAGGAAGGAAAACATGTTATAACCGAAAAAGATTGAAGTGATTCAAAACTCAAATGACGGTAGGACTTGTGCTTTTGTCAACAGATTAAGTCTAATCGTGATTCAGTGGAATCTCCTGTAACAATTCAAGATACAGCTTCAGTCCAAAACACTGAACAGCTTCCTGACATTCTGTCTGAGCCCTCTGGTACCAGGAAGAGGTCTTCAGACTCGGTGTCATCTCAGCTTAGGTACAGTATATGCATGATGTTACCATAAAGATTGCTAGGTGTAAAAAATCCCCAAATTGAAGTTAAAAATTTTGATGGAAAAAATTTCCAAAGCACAGTACAGTACAATTAAAATTTTGATGAAAGGGAATCCCCAAACCACAAGAACAGAACAGTACATTTAAATTTTTGATGGAAAGGAATCTCCAAACCACAAGAACAGTACAGTACCTTTAAAAATTTTGATGAAAAGGAATCCCGAAACCACAAGAACAGAACAGTACCTTTCAAAATTTTGATGAAAAAAAAAAAAAAAAAAATCTCCAAACCGCAGTGCTGAACAGTACAATCTTTACTTGCTAGAACGTAACGTATTTAATATGCTGTCAGACTTGTTGTATTCTGTCTTTTTTCCTAGCGTACCATCAGATGCAGGCATCAAAGAGAGAACAGCATCTCTAAATGAGCAGTTATCACAGGTACTGTGAAAAATCCTTTAGAGTTCACTTACACAACCCGGTGCCTGGCAGTTACTAACGAGATTTACCACTCAGTTCTTGATAGCGATTGGCTAAAACATCTTGTGTCAATTTATTGATTTGATTTGAAACGTTTCGGAAGAAGAGTCACTTCATTGTGAAAATGCTGAAATAAAGTCGTCATTATTATTATTATTATTATTAATTAGTAGTAAAACTAGATCCAGTAGGGTCAGGTTCGCACGCGTTTCCCGCACTAGGTGCTGATGACACGTTTGAGTGTACGGAAAAAAAATACATTTGTAATGTGGATGGAAGAATGGTTGTAGATTTTACGTGTGCAGTGTTAGCGCAATTTTAAGCAGTATTATTGCTGTATCGCATAAAAAAGCATTGGCTTGAACGAGATTTCGTTCAATAAACTTTTTCGTTTTCAGGTTAGATTGCAATTGCTTAAAATTGTGTAAACACTTTGAAGGACAAATCTTCAATTACCAGGGGTGGATCCGGGATTTTTCGTAGGAGAGGTTGCACCTCTAAGGAGTGATGCAACTGATGGGTGACGAGAACAAATTTTAAAAGCGAACAACGAAGAAGAAGGCTTTTGACTCATGTTTTACTCCAACACAAGTAAACCACATGAAATTTCTTTTTTTTTTTTTTTTTGCAGAATACTAATTATAAATTATAAGAAAGCTGGAAGTTTAGAGGTCTGTGTATCTACTCCACCCCTCCCCTAGACCCGCCCCTGACTATGTAGTTATTCTGGTTTTACTTTTACATCAGTCAGTTGAAAGCCGCTCTCATTAAGAAATAGAAAACATGTACCGTGTTTCTATCGTGTTTTAGTATAAATCTACTAGCGTTCTATCACAAATGCCGCGCTCTGATATGCTACGCTACCCACTATCTATTTAAACAATAGAGTGTTTCTGTCGAGGAACTATCGGCTGATAGTTGCCCCGCGGAAATTTGATGTTCTTAAAAGCGAAGCTTCAAGGGCAAATATGCTAGTTTTAAGAACATCAAATTTCCCGCGGACGAACACTATCGCGTCACGTGATCAATTTAATTCAATAAGAATCGGAGAAAATTTAGTGGTGAACTATAATCTGTGATAGATAGTGAGTAGCGTAGCAGTGTGCCCTTGCTAACAAAATGGTGGCCGCTTCTTCACGTTTTCAAAGTGTCCGTGAAGAAGATTTAGACAATTTACTTGTCGAGGCTGTTCCAGAAAAGACAAAGTTTTGAACGACTAGTAGATTTATACTAAAACAATTAGATTATTCGCTCTCGATTTCTATGCGTGATAGTTGACTCGGGCTGCGCCCTCGTCAACTATCAAGCGATAGAAATCTCGAGCTCATAGTCTAATTGTTTAATAGAAACAGGACTTCTAACCAATCAGGGCACGTATTTTCTTGGAACTGTTTTCTAATGTTTATTGTTGCAACTTTCAGTCTCCAGGAAGGGGAACTGATAAAGCGCGATTGATCGCTAGAATGTCCAAAATGGGGAAGAATCCATTGTCACTGCCAGGTGCTGTAGCGGCAGATCCAGAAAGCTTTGAACTGGATGATGCTGAACAGGTATACACCTTATTCCAAAATGGCCGCCATTTAAATTTCTTTTGTCTTTATTCAAATTATCCCTTGATGTCTCGTTCTCAAGCTAAACTTCAAAAGAATATTTTACCTTGAACGAGGCATCAAGGTCTAATTTAAACACAAACAAAAGAATATATAAAAGACGGCCATTTTGGAATAAGTCATATTGCTGTTGTAGATTTGTCTACTAGTTTACTCGAGGGTATGGTGGAAAAATTTTTCAAATTGGTAGCCAGTTTTAAAGACAAAAAAAAATTTACCCTCTTAGCGTTCTAGATAGACACTCCTAAATGAAGTTAGCATGAAGATCTTTAATTAGACGTGGTTGCAAAATTTGCACGTGCTACACAGTGAACCCCAAAATGAGTCATATTCAACGTTCAAGCTTACCTAAATCCAAGATGGCGTCTAGTTGTCTTGAGTTCAAACCTCGGCCGGTCCAACACTCAGGGTCTTAAAATAACTGAGGAGAATGTGGTGCCTTTGCTATGACATCTGCAAATAGTTAGACATTCTAGTTTTCTCGGATAAGGACGAAAAACTGTAGGCTCCGTCTCACAGCACTGTTCTTGAGGGAAGTTAAAAGATCTCACAACACTGTTCGAGAAGAGTAGTGGACGTAGATTCCGGTGGTATGGTCGACCTTTCTAGATGAGGGCCACTGGTTTTCCAGTGCTTACTGCTACTCTTATTATTATTATTATTATTATTAAAGATTCACACAGCTATTGATAATATAGAAGCTGGTTTCTTCATTGGCTCCGGGTAACAACAAGTTGCCTAGGGAAGCCAAGAAACACCCCTTGTTTGCTTTTTTCTCTTCTTTCTACATCTCCAGCACCTTCCTAAGAATTGTTGCCGACCCCAACAAAGCACATCTCTGGATCAGTCCAACAGAAATGCCCACCTCAATGGCTCTCAAATTGTCATTCAATCTCAGTGGTATTGATCCCAATGCTCCCACTACCACTGGAATAACCTTTGTCCTCACACCCCACATTTTTCGAACTTCTCTCGCTAGATCTTGGTACTTTTCAACTTTTTCCTCTTCGTTTTCTCTCACCCTACCATCCTCTGGAATTGCCACATCTATAATCTGACAGCTCTTGTCTCTCTTGTCAATAAATTATTATTATTATTATTATTATTATTATTATTATTATTATTATTATTATATTTACTTGGCCTCGCAGGTATTTTCGTACAAATTGTTAAGATATCAATTATTTTGATTGTGTTTAGGAGGTTCCATCAAACGAAGCGCAGCCAGCTCTGAACAGGACAGAAGTTCCATCCCCAAGCCCTCCCCCTATCAGTAATAACCCACACCCCAGTCCTCGGTCCAAACCTCAGCCTCCCCCAAGACCGTCACCTGTGCAAGTGCAGTATGAAGTACATCGGCCGGTTCAGAACCCAGCACCCGCACCACAGCCAATACAACAACCTGTCATTAACGCACAACCAATAATGTCAACTGCTTTCACACCACAACATCAGGTGGCTCTGTACCAGGTATAATTATCTGCGCTGTAAATGGTTTGAAGTAGTTGAATGAAAAGTGCACATTGTAACCAGGTGGACAATCAGACATAGCTTGATGCTACGCTGGTTTGAACTAATGAATGGAACTTGAAAAGTTACAATTCATCGACCCAAAATCAGTTGTTATATATCAAACATGAGAAGTACTGTTTCATCACATACGATACGCTAAGTTATATATATAGCTTTGAAGAAATTAAAGATTAAAAAAACGAGCCGTGTTTGATCCGATATCCAAACACGTCGCAATGCTTGATTTTCTTTCTTAAGCATTTTTGTTAGTCTTCAAAGGAAAAGTGCACATTGCAACCAGGTGGACAATCAGACATAGTCTGATACTACGCTGGTTTGAAATAATGAATGGAACTTAAAATGTTACAATTCACCGACCCGACGTTTCGACACTCCTGTCTACTGTCTTCTTCAGGGGGTATTGGAGCCGTGAAGCTCCTTTTACACCCGCGATTGAAGGCGTTGCTTACCTACAAGGTGTAAATAAGCGTCGGTTAATGACCCGCCATCGTGCTTCAAAGCAACGTTTTTGATGGTAGCGGCGATTCCCACCCAAGAGCATCGTTAATTAGGCACACGTGTTCCGCCAAGGCAAAGTTTTCTTTCTTACGCGGGATGACGTAGTCAGCCAGCGTATAAAATTCGGTAGCGCATTCCTTTCGTCGTCTTGGGAGTCAAAAATTGCCCTGTTTTTTTAACTTTCCCGTATCCCGAGCCCGTCCCGAAAAATTGTGTGGTTTTTATTGGCTGTAACTCCGAATCACGTGCAAGTCAGGTTGGATTGCACTATGGATATCCATGATCGCACAATCAGCAAAAAACATACTGCGTCAGCAATTTTAAACCAACACATCCCGCGTAAACGCCTTCAGGCGTCTTCTTGTTTTGATAGAAACACCTAAAGTGGTACCAAACTGACGTTCATGTAAACTAAACCCAAGAGTTATCGAGTTCGGTCGTTGGATGTGGGTGGTATTGAGAAGGACTGTTGTTGACGATGACTGACGTTTTGACACACAACCCACTTGACCCTGACGATGACTCCTCAGGTTGTCAAAATGTCAGTCAACGTCAACAATTAACACTTGATCACTGGTTCCGATGGGAACAGTGAATTTTGTTTCCTGAGAATCTCAATGTTTCCCGAGACGAAGTCTCATCAGGCCACCTTCAAGTACACGCTCTGATCACGTGCAACTACGGTCAACATTTCGCGGGCAACAGTGAAATGTTTTCCGTTTGACGTCATAGTTTTCGCAATGTTACCCGCTCTTGGCATTTGGCGGTAAACAGTTTCATTGTTAGATGTCATGTAACCATAAACTAGCCAATGAATGGGCGCGCTGTAGCGAGAAAAACGCCAACTATATAACGAGAACAGTTCTTGTTAGAACTATCACACCTGGACGGTCGAATTCGGCAAATGACTACAGTCGAACCTCTATTAAGCGGCCACCTCTTAGAAGAGACAAGTGGCTGCTTGATAGAGGTTGTAATTATAGTAGTTCAGTAACAATTTTGTCCAACGTGACTCTTGTAACTGGCCGCTAAAAAGAGGTGACCACTTAACAGGAGGTTGCTTAATAGAGGTTTGACTGTATTACATTGAACTCTGAGAAAAACTCGATTCATTTCACTGTTGTACGACCTGCCTTACGTTAAGTAACAGCATTTGATATCCTCGCCTTGTCATATCTTAGTGAACACCTAAGGCTTTTTCGCGTCTGCCCTTCAATGGTTGCTCCAATCCGGATGTCGTCGATGTAATTTCCTCAGATTCCAAAGGAATTTTTTGGCTCTCGTGTGGCTCATCAAAGCTAGGGCTATTGCAGAGTGGAAATTTAGTTTTCATTTGTAGCACTAAAGTTTACACCCAGAGTCTTGGGATTCTCTGTTTTACCATTAGCGTATAGCTTTCTGTATGTTTTGCCGATTTTAAGATAAATGGCAAATGCTTCGCTTCTGGTGCGATCGTTACATTGATGTAGTTTATTTGGGACTGTTTTTCATTCGTATTGTTCCATTAGTATTTTGTAAATTGGTGTTACCTCAGTGTGGTTGTTTTCCGTTTTTCCGTTTTCACTTTTGTTACAAATGCGGTGAAATACAAAGTAAAATATTCATCGCTCTGTTTCTGGCTTTTCCCCAGGCTCCTCAACAAGCCATGAGCATGGGGTATCCCATGATGCCTCAACAGCCTCAGGTCTTTACACAGCCAATCATTTCTCCACCACAACCTCCCCCAGCCCCTCCCCCACAGTCCACAGCCAGTGATGCCATGGTTCCTGTACTGATGGCCGAGACAAGGCAGCAACAGGGGGAGGTGCGCATGGCAATTGGGAAGCTGTCAGACAAGATTGACGAGCTATCAAACAAGGTGAAGCTGGTTTGAAATTTTCAGTAGAGGTGTTTTAAGTAATTTGCTGTCGAGAGGATTTTCTTTTTACTTTTTTTTTCTTTTCGTCTGTCAATTGCTGGGCCAATCAGAGATAGAACAAAAACCATTCGTGACCATTTCGCATGTGTCCCTTCAAGGTATGTATGCAGTGCATCACCAGGAGTGTTCCTATGTGTTGGGTGGTGTCTCCAACACAATGGCAAGTGAAGCTTTCTCTTTCACTTTCCCGCGAAACTCTCTTCCAGACTAGAAGACTTAGAAACCTCTGAGGAAACTCCAAACATTTCGCCAAAACTAACTCGCTCAAATAAAAATATGCATATTGAGGATGTTATGTGGCGCAATTTGGTGTAATAGTTCCTTTGATTTATTGCCGCGAAACAGTTGTTAAATATGGCGCCTTCTGCTATTGTTGGGTTAAAGGCTTTATTATGAGGAAGAGGAACGCCCCCGCTTATGAGCTCCTGTTCGGACTCTGTGCTTCTGTAATAGGGACCTTAAGCAAGGACGACGCCGACGTCAACGAGAACGACTACGAAAAACATAAATTTGCATTACTGTAATGAAATTGCAATTATTCCAACACATTCTCCTTCTCCAAACTCATGCCAACTGTCCAGGAATTTAACTTGCATGAACGGCGTTGATGTTATCCGAGTAAACTGAACATTTGTCTACATGTGCCCTGTCCTCCACAGAACTTAAGGTCATTTCACGTTGTTGTTTTGGAGAGAACGGCAACGAAATGTGCCAAAATGCAAAACGCACGTGCGGGGCGTGCAGAGCCATTGTTTTTGCTCATTGTGCCTATTGTTTTTTTGTCGCTCTCGTTCTCGTCGACGTCGTCCTTGCTTAAGGTCCCTAATGACTGGCTAGTTCGGTTCGTGTGGGACATAAGTCATTGACAGCGGAGCGAACGGGCAGAATCAGCTCAATGTATGACTGTGCAAACTCCATGTTGTTTCATCCATCTTTTTTCATGGCAGGTTGAGCGACATCACCTTACTACTAGTCAGCTGGGCGGCCAGATCTCTCCAGCAGGACCAATGGGGGTGGGGCTGGGTGCATTTGGCAATTCTCAAGCTGTCATGGAAGCGTCTGTTCTGGTTCATAACATCACTAGAATTGTACAGGTAATATTACAATGATGACTGTTACTTCATAGTGACCCATATGTTATCCATTGTTGTCCAGGGGCAAATCTAAGTGTGTTATGGACTAAGCATGAAGTCAGTATGGCTAAATATCGGCCAAGTCGTCGTTCTGTTATCTTTTGTTTTCGTTTTGTTAAACGAAACATAGTCGAGGTTGATTATACGCAAAACAGAACAAAGCCAATATCTAGCAGTCTTGATCGAACAAGCTTGGTCAATAAGGGATATATTTCATACCTAAAGGTCAACGGGAAATCTCGAGTGGGCAAAATACATGCAATTCCATCGAGTCTGCTTGGGCACCTATTGGAAACGATACTGGGATCGATGTACGTATCTGGGAAACTGTGGACCTACCCCTCCCCTAACCCAACATTAAAGTTAACTTTTTAACTTATTATAACTTGTTGGGTAGGGAAGGGGTAGGTGCCCATTTGCCCATATACTGACATCGATCCCGATACCCTTTTATCGTACACAGACGTCCTAATTTTGAAATGACGTTTATGTATAGGAAAATGAGAAATTAAAGGCAGACGGCGCCGAGAAAGCCAAGAAGATCGAGGTTCTTAACGACAAGATTTCAGAATTACTGCAAAAGAGTCAGAGGTAGATGTCATCTTTGCGTAAAGCATCTACAGCTATTTTTCTTGTGCATTAAATTTTGTACAAAGTGAATTACCACCCTATACCTTCCTTTTTACATTTTGTAGTACTTTCACTGTTATTCTGTCAGGTTTGTGGAACATAGTAACACCATGCTGGAACAACGCAGTGATTCTCTGCAGCTGAACTCTGCCCAATCGCAGGCGCGGGTGTTGTCCCTGGAACAGGAGAGGGTAGGGACAGCCTCTGTGGACGATTTAACTTTTTAAGGAAAATTTAGGCTGAAAAACAGTTTTAGTGCTCAGTGAAACTACTAAGTGTTTTCAATCAGGCAAGCGGTTCTCAAAAGTCCTAAAATGTTTCGTGACGTTATCGAGCGCTTTAACTCACACTGTAGTTTGCTAGACATTTTTGCCTATCAAACTTTGCCGAAAAACACTTTCCTCCTATAAAAACATAATAAAAAAATGTTTTTAGAGTGAGTACTTTCAGTACTGAAAAGTGTTCAGAGCTTCGAGAAACCCATACCAGGTCCGTGCTGTAGAAAATTACATGAAATATAACCGCGGTAATTGAGCGCCACAGCGATGTACTTTTCGGGCTCATCGTCAAGTTTCCGATCCCATTGTTTTCTGGGATTTCGTGACGTCATGTGGCTGTTCAAGCTTTGCTTCAGGACGTCTGCACTAGGGCAGTTAGCTTTTGAGTCTGAGTGAACAGAAAGTGTGCAATTAAGTCTCTAAGGGGAGCGAGAATGACAATAAAGAATCCAGCTGCAAAGAACTGACTTCATCATACACCAGCATGGCGTCCAATGTGCTTGGCTTTGATTGTGGCCCATTCTTATGAAACTTCTGGCAAAGTGCGATGTTTCCCGGTTACTAAATTTCATCCCCTCTAAATGTTCTAAATGTTCCTCTTTTTTTCGTAGATTTCGATGAGTGGGGAACTAACAACAGCTAAAACGCACCTGGCAGCGCTACAGAATGAGGTCACGACGCTGAGACAGAGAGAGGCAGAGCTTACAAGTCAGCTGAGTAGGGCGACATCAGATGCTGAAAAATACAAAAATGAACTGGCTCACGCCAAGGACTCCCACACAGGTTAGGACGCATCGGATTTGTGCCGAAAAGGGCGTGGCTGGGGCAAAGGGGTGTTTTGGGGCCGAGAGGGGTTATTGAAAGAAAAGGGGGTGGGGTCAGACAGCTCCACACAGTAAAGTTTGTGAGTGTTTGTTGCCTCAGTAATATTTTTTTTTATTCATTCTTTTGAGCAATTGCTAAATGCCAACTGATTGTTTTTTATTTAAGTTGGTTGTTTCCGTCGTTGATTATGGTCTCGGCATTAGCTTTAGCTGTTGAAGTATAGTTTGTCTTCTAGAAGTAGAACCATTTTTTCCTAAGAAACAAGCTGTCTTTTGACGAACAAAGTATCTATAGCAATGCCTGTGTTTATTAAAACTGTAAGTATTCGAGAGCGTTAAATTTGAGTTTGTCTTCCACTCTCTAAGTATACTATGGCAATTGAACTGAGTGGAGTGCAATTTGATTTGAAATCATGCGCGTGATTTCAAATATGGAACGAGCGCGCAGCGCGAGTTCGATTTCAAATCACAAGTATGAGTTAAGACGAAAATTGCACGACATGAAGTTCAATTACTACTTTATTACATCCAGTTTTGAAATCGCACAATTTAACAATCCTAATACAGGAGTTTTGTTAGTCAAGTATCAATATTTTATTGTAAACTTGATTGGTTGTTTTATTTTTGTGTTTATTCTCATTGGCTGAAAAAAAAAGATGCGATTTAAAGCCTAAGATAGTGCGATTCGAGAATAAATCACACTGCTATGGGCCAATCAAATTGCAAGGATCACCTGTGATTTCAACATGGATGTAATAAATTGCTATATTACACGCAAATAACGGTTCATCAACTTAGTTGATAGAACTTAGCAGCTCTTAAATCTTTCATTGGTACAACTTGACAATGAATGTGACTTCATGAAAATTTCAAAAATGTAAACTGCGGAAGAAAGAAAGAAAGATCGTTGCCGTTACGCGCGCAACTGAAGCAGCTGCTAAGATGACACCTGAAAAAATTCGCAAGGTCTTGGGTTCAAATCCTGTTCAAGCCGGCGACGATCGTTCACTTATTGAGAACAACTTACATTAGCCATTCGTTTAATAAACCAGTTACTTTAGAAAGTAATACCTTTTTACAGCACTTTTTTTTTTTGATCAATGTCGGTATCTGGACAACTGTGCACTTACCCCACCCCTCCCCTATTCCAACATTAACACTAACTTTTTAACTTATTATAACTTGTTAGGGGAGGGGTAGGTGCACTGTTTCCCAGACACTTACATTGATCCGTTTATTTTGTGACTTCAGAGAGTGCAGAACAGACCGACAAATTAAAACATAATCTTAAAGAGGAAAAGCAGACCAGGAAAAGACTGGAGAGTAAAGTGGATCATATTGAGGAAGAACTGAACGATTTAAAACACGAAAAAGATTCTTTGGAAAAGGTACGGCCCTGTTTTCAGTAGCAATAGTGGCTATACAAGCACAACTACAAAAAAGAGACAAAATTACACTTGTGGTTCAAAGAACCACTTGGGGACCAAAGTGTTTTATTTCGGTTTGCTTGGCTCATTCCATCCTTGGAGCTCCCTGTGTTGTTATGGGTGACCTGTGTTTTTTTTACATACTCAGGACTCGAAATTGCGACTCAAATTACGCGTTGGCGACTAGATTTTTAGAGCTAGTCGCCTGTGGACGACTCACCTTCATCTTTTTTTTCTCCAACCTTTTAATCTCAAAGGTAAATTAATCGTCCTTTTGGATAAAATGCACGATTTATGCGAACAGATATAACAAAACAAGCCCACGACTCTTCGATCGCCATGTTTCATAATCGTGCGCCATGTTTTATTCAGCAGCTTCTTTAATAAAAGTAGCGCGGGCGCACTAACAAAAACATCCGAGATTGAAGAGAATAATTGTTTTAATATACCAATGAAGCAACCTCGGGGAGTTTAAACAAACAATGGCGATAGCCGAGGTGAAAAATTTGAATTGTTGAAGAGTCGTTCGTACGACAAAGAGACTTAGCGGACTTTATTTTGCACAGGCAGTTTCATTGTGTTCTTCGTTCGCGCTCTTGTTTGGTCCTGCCCTGGTCAACGTTTCAATGTGGTCGTGTCGTCTGCGGCATTGTGTAATAATAACGCATTTTGTAATACCTTGCGCAATTTGTAATAACCATTGCGACATTTTGTAATAATGTGGGCATTTTGTAATAAGGGCTGCAGCATTTTGTAATAAGGGCTGCAGCATTTTGTAATACTTGTAAGTATACGCAAATTGTAATGAGTTATTTCAATTGGCGTTAATGATCGTTATGATGGTTGATTGTTAGTAACCAATGGATATTTAAAATTCACTCCTAATTGAAAAAATAATATATATTTGTACAGTTAATGCCACATATTCATGCGATTTTCTAAAGCCTTCTTCCCCACCCCGCTGTCATGTTAAATTTCCCGTGCACTGTAACTCTGAGTACTAAAATACCTGTGTTTGTTTTTTTGCCTCAAAATTCAATATAAATGGTTTTAGATTTGTGGCGAGAGAATAACGATTTGGCCACAATTCAATACGGCGTTTTTAGGGAAGAGCGTTGAGTGACGAAAACGAGGCAATCTTCAGAATCAGTGACAATATATCTTAAGCCTCTCTGTTTTGAGTTTGAGGGATTGAGGACGATGAGAGAACTGAACTGCCGTGGCAAAGTCCAGGGCTGCTCAACGGACAATGTCCGGTCAAAAATAGGTTTTGTCCGTTCAAATCCTAAGATGGTCGGACAATTTGTCTGGTCGTTTACGCTGGTAAGGAAAAACCTTAGAGTTTCAAGCTTTAAATATTTAAAGGTTCAATATTATTGGCGTTTGTGAAAAAGGAGGGTTAAAGACGGATACTTAACTGTCAGACCAAGAACCTTTAATAAATGATTCGTGGTAGTCATTAAATTTCCGGCTGTCGTTGCACATTTTCGCTTTGTCATTCACCAACTCGTCATCGCAAATATAAGCGGGTCTTACAGTTATGTATCGGTCACGGGTGTGAATTACTTTAGTATTAGTCTGTGTGAGTTTTGTACACATCATGTGAATCGCACTTTTATAGCGATAAGACGTAATCGATGTTTGTCCGGCCAAAAATGGGATATGTCCGGGCAAAAATAGGTTTGACCGGACAATTTGACTGGCGCCAGCTGGGAAATTATTTGCAGCCTTGAAGTCCCTTTAAACTTGCACTCTTATAGTTTACAATGAGCATCATTGCATTTACACCTCTTTGCCGCTAATTGAATAACAATATTTTTTCTTTCTCAGTTCTTGGTTCTTTGGATATTTTCCTGGTAAAAATAACATTACAATTTGCGTCAGGCATTGTTACAGACCGACGATTATTACAAAATGCTGCACCCTTTATTACAAAATGTGTAGGTTGGATCTGTTACAAAGCTGCACCTTTTATTACAAAATGTGAAGGTTGGATCTGTTACAAAATGCTGCACACTTTATTACAAAATCTGAAGGTTGGATCTGTTACAAAGCTGCACACTTTAGTACAAAATGTGTAGGTTGGATCTGTTACAAAGCTACACCTTTTATTACAAAATGTGAAAGTTGGATCTGTTATAAAATGCAGCATCATGCACAATGCTGGTTATTACAAATTGCTTAAGTTATCACAAAATGCGTCATTATAGTGTTTTGCTTAATTTCCCTAATGACACCTTGGAAACAGTTCTAAAGCTAGAATCAACGGCCGCCACTGTCATTTGGCTACGACGCCATTTTGTTTAATCTTGAACCAAAACTCACTAACGTAAGGATTACCCAGAAGCCCCCGCATTATTCACTTTCTGGGAGGTTCTAGTGTTGATCCCAAAGTGGAGAGCCAATCAGATTGCTCAAAATGCCCAGGTTGCTTAGTTGGTATATACTTATGTTATATAGTCAGTATTATCAATGGACGTCTATTTTCCCGGGGTTGGGGTGGGCGTTCTTTGAATCTGAAAACCAAGATGAGACAACGCGAAGCCATCGCTGTACGTACAAACGTACGTTACGAGTTTATACCTCTTTCTAACCGAGTTCGAGGTCCTTACTTTAAGTTGCGGACCGAGGTTTTTCCGCTCGGATTTATGCCCCGCGCGCTTCGTGCAAGGGCCATAAATCCGAGAGCAAAAAAAGAGGATCCGTAACTTACAGCACGGACCGAGAAAACGAGGTTTGTAAGATATATATCATATTTCTGGAGACATTTTGGCGACCAAAACAAACTTTTGAATTTAGCGGGCGGTACAGTGAAGTACGGCCCGCTAAATTGACCAATCACAGCGCGCGCACTAACTGAGAGATCTAATAAAACTGTTTACAGTCCACTTGTGTAATTAAACTTTTCTTCTGCGTTTTTGTTTTTGACGATGGGAAATCCAGACTTGAAAACTGGATCCGAAGTCTTTGTTTGGGAAAGTGACGCAGCAGTCGGTTTCCCGCTCGCGGCATTCTCCGTGTTTTCAATCAGAGATCACGAGTACTGAGAGCTTTCCACAGGTACTGGTATGAGTCTCTAATTGTTTGATGTAAACTCCTGTGTCAGTCTTTGGCAGAACGAAAAAAGAAACACACAACAGACAAGAAGAAATTCGAGGAAGAGTTGGAGGAACTCAGATCTCAGCAAGAGGTAAATGAATCTATGTTATCTTAAATACCTTCAAGCTGACAACAGCAATTTCCTTAATTAGGATCCATCTTCATTTTCAGTCTTTTTGAGATTGAAGTAAGAACTTAAAGAGCTGCTGATTTTTTTCAGGAGGAGATAAAGTTTTTGAAAGAGAAACACAGGAAGGAAAAACAAAGTAGCGGAACAGTGACGGCACAGCAGGTGAAAGCAACGTGCTGTGTAGTATAAGCACAGTACAGTACTGTTCAGTAGGTTTACAAAGAATGGTCACACGGCATGGTTTGATCCATAGATAGTAAAACAAACTTTGGCACTTTTTAGTACCCTTCAGTAGCTTTCCAAAGAATCGTCACACCTTATGGAACCACACTGTATAGTACAACAGAACAGCGCTGTTCAGTAGCTTTCTAGCGATTGGTATTTGACTGAGCAATTATTTCCTTATTAAAAAAGGTATCGCAAGCTGAAGCCGAGCTTGAAGCTCGGTGGACAGAGAAAGCAGAAAAGATGGTCGCGCAATCAGATGAGAAGTGGAAGAGAAGATTCCAGGAAGTTCTCGATGAAAAAGAAGAAGCAAATAGAAAACTATTAGAACTTCAAGAAAAGGTCGGTACATTAATTTCCTCACCACAGGAATATTTTGCGATAGGTAGTGAACGACTGGAGTCTGGAGTGAATGGCAGGGAATAAAATATGATTTATATGTAGCGAAAAAATTGCCAATTAAATATAGATCCTAAACAAATTATAAATTGTCATTACGCCCGAGGTGAAATTTGGGCTTCGTTTTTTTTTGTGTTGAGTCTCAAGTTCGCTGTCGAGGTCCTAATGCGCATGTGTTAAGTGAGAGATTTACCAGTTCAACGCTTCGTGATTGGCTAATCCTTACTTTCCTAAGATCTCAGTACCAATTCTCCGTAGCTAATGCCGTACTCTTCCTTTAATTGTAGTAAGGAGAATTATGTGGAAGATTAATTCAATATTGTTACATGCATAGGTTCTCGATTTGTATGATCTATTTGCTTGGCTATGATATTGTCCGGAGTTAAAAAAAATTAGAAAAAGGGAAAAATGTTTTGTGGTCTAGAATAGTGGCGTTTTTTTAGTTTTAATTTTTTACTTTTCCTTAGTATTCATCTCTTAAGTCAAGTGATGATGTGAAGGAAGAAAAGATCAAAGATTTGCAAGATAAAGTGGAGGATCTTGAGACAGTAAAAGAAAAGGTGACTTTTTCATGTCGCAATGATTGGTGATTACATAAATCACGTTAAGATGCGGATAAGCATTCAAATCCGATTTTATTTTGTCCAATAAACAAACTCATAATGGTACATGCAAAAATTGACATGTCAGTTAATCCCAAACAGTGCAGAAAGTTGAAATTGAGTGCAAAAAGTCTAAATTAAATTTTTACATGTATACTGTTGATCAAATGATTTGGAGTGCAATTTGTGTAAAGAAGCACTCGTAAATTTTTCAAAGACAACATATTTTTTCCGTCAATTAACCTCTTCTGTCACCTTATGTTTTCGTTCATCAGTACACGCGACTTCAAGCTTCTCAATCCGATAAGGACTCGGAAATACAGAAACTTCAATCCGCGCAACAGGAATTGAATGCACTACAAGCCAAGGTACAGATCAGGAGAGAGAGCAGAGTGGTTGAGCGTGGGATGTAAAGGCCGGTGGGGGTGGGGGAGTGTGGGGATAGAATAGGGTGGGGTGGGAAAGGATGAGATGATAGTTGATCACATTTGACTAGCCCTAGGATTTCAAATCCCATGGAAAAAACGTTTTTGGTTCCGTGCCTAGAGATCATGGGCACCCATCTCTAGCATTTTTTTTTGTTCCGTTAAAAGTCATGGGAACCCATGAGATTCGAGGCAAACAAACTTAACTGTTCCCCAAGGGATCCGTTTTTGAGTGATTTGTTGTATAGCAAAACAAATTGGTCAAACTGGTGGAAAACAAATAATTACTTTATTGACATGAACATGGGCATCTAATTCATGGTAGGCCACCATATAGTCACCAAATATAGTGTTTACAGGGGCATACAAGGGTTTACAAAGGTATATCCTTGTAAACCCTTGTATACCCATGTAAACTGACTACAGTGCTCGAAATTGGCGGTTGCCCGGTTGCCCGAGACAACTAAAACTTCGTTCGGGCAACCATTTTTTTAGGAAAAATAAAGGGCTAGTTGCCCGAGAAGAATTTGTCGGACAACCCAGGAAAAAATTGAAGTACTTACATTACTGTGATGCTTAACAGAATAAATAACAGAAGCTATAAAGTTGACACACGAAAACAGTTCTAAATGCGAGGTTTATCTCCTGATACTGTTAGATGGATGAGGATCCATGACAATATGTAAAACAAAGGAAATGGAAGGTTGTAACCGTTAGTTGAATGCCGTTCGTTCGATTCAATAAGCCACGATAAGCTTGTCGTGTTGTCTTCAAACCCAGACCTCCTCCAAATATTTATTATTCGCAGCACTTGGAGAACTATGAAAACAGAGGCATACTGATAAGGGTATTATTTCTCTGGTCAAACCACATAACTAGGCAAAAATCATAGAACATGTCAAGGGCAACCAAGTCCTTATCAGGGCAACCAAAGTCAGGGGCCAGGTTGTCCGGCATTTGCCATAAGGACAACCTGGATTTTTTTCTGATTTCGAGCACTGTGACTATATGGTGGCCTACCATGAATTATATGCCTGAACATGTGCAACAACGGTCAACATTTCGCGGTAACACTGAACTGTTTTCAGTTTGACGTCATAGTTTTAGCAATGTTGCCCGCTCATGACATTTGACGGTAAACACTTTCATGTGACCATGAACTAGCCAATGAATGGGCTCTTGGTCATTATTACTGGTTGCCAATTGGCCCGTTAAGGTTTTTATTGTTTATGCTCACTTTTTCAGTATCAGGAGATTCGTTCCAGAACAGTCAAAATGAAAGAACAGTATGAAGAACAGATCACTTCAGCAGAAGAGGTAAACAGAAATCTGTTAACACAAGTCTGTTATCACAAATTTGTGAGTCTTACTTAAAAGGTTTTTTTTATTATCAAATGTATGTCAACTATCTAGCTAGCTGTGATGTTTTGTTTTGGTGTACAGGTTTTCAGTTCTTTGCCGAGAGTAATTTTGGAATTGAACCAATCATAACGCTCAGATTTTTCTTAGGACTACTTCATTAGTCTCCTTCGCATCCGTTATTAGGGTCGTCACGCAACGTTCCTCCCCACTAACGGCTGCTCACGAGAGAGACACATTCCTTTCACTTTGTTTTTGAGAACCAATAGAATGCACGTTATTGTTATCGGCTACGCCAATCAAATTCCTCGTTATATTTTCTGGACGCTTGCTGGGCGCGCAAAAACAAAACATGACAGATGCACACGTGCGAAACGACTTTGACCAGGTTTCCAGAATATGGAAGCCTGCTTCTTATTGGTCAGTTTTAGGGAAAGGAATGTGTCTCTCGTGAGCAGCCGTTAGTGGGGAGGAGCGTTGCGTGACGACCCTAATAACGGCTGCGAAGGAGACTACTTCATCATATGATAAATACATTTATCTTGTTGTGGTTACTTTAGGAACACGAGTCAGCCTTAGCAGAAGCGTATGCCAAGGGACTCACGGAAGGTAAACAACAGGCTGCTACCCTGAAAGAACAAGGTCCAACAAACGTGGCTGATGAAGTATGTATACAGAGTCCTTTAATCCTTCAAAGTGCCATTTCACTCCCAGACTGAGTGATCAGTATTAAACTTCTCCTTTCATTATCAGTTTATTGTCAAGCAAAGAGAATTGCGGAAATTATCAGCTTAATGTTACTGACTCGATTTAACTCCAGCTTCTCCAAAATTTATGTTAGGAAGTGTTTGGAATTTGCTAAGGAGAATTTCTACGCAGATCTTGGGAGTGAAAGGGTTAGGATACTGTGTGAGACAGGGATTGTGCTTTGGTGTGAGACAAGGATCGTTCTATGGTTCCCCTAGTAATGCTGTTATTGTTAAAACTGATAGACATTGAAGAAATGCATGAAACTCCTCGAGAAGGGGTGATGGTTAACATCTGAAGCGGTTGAAACAGATTGTACAAGACACAAGTTTTATCTTGGCGTCCTGATGTAAATAAAAAGGCAAATCTTCAGTGAAATCAGAGGCCCGGATTTCGAAAGTACCGTAATTTTTGCGGGCACAGAGCTCCATTTTTATGTTTAGGTTAGAGTCTATCAAATGTTTCTTTTATTAGTTCTTAGCATACGAACCAGATTAATTTGCAAGTTTGTCTAGTACTGGCAATTAGAAATAATTAGAAATTCTAATTCCTGCAGCAAATAATAGCGACCATAAAATAGTTTTCAGGATCCCGAACAACAACAACACGCACTTTATTTTAAAAACCAATACAGAGACCATAGTAGCCCACAATTAGCATAGCGATTCTAGGCAGGCTACTTAATTCTTGGACTGGATGAAAAAAATAAACAAAGAAACAAGCGAACAAGCGAACAGAAAATATATGTGCAACAACAGAAAATGTGTGTGTGATCCGTGTGCTCAAGTATTTTCAGTGGAGTGAATTTTCGACCTGAATTTTGACATTGTATTGATGTACTTTACGAACCTAAAGTTCTTATGGAATGAAGAAAGCAGAGGAGATCTGGAACGATTACAAAACGCTTACTTTGGAGTCGAAGAGAAGTGAATTGGCTAAATTACTTTAAGTTGTTTTGATCATAGTCTCCTTTTTGTAAAAACACTGATGAGAGTTCCATAGGTTTCGTACAAACAGTAGGAGAGAATTGAATGTGCATGCTCTAAGCAAATTCTTGCTAGTCATCCTTAAGAATTTTCTTAAGATCTCACTTGGCAATTGTATCATTTATGTACATTTGCTCCTTTGTTAGGTGAAACGTATCATGAATACTGTCTTTTACATGCTGAAAGGAGAATTTAATTCTGGTGAAAGTTACACGGGCTCTCAAATCATGGCGGTAATACTCAAAACAATTAAGGTAAGTAACTGAATTGATTTAATTGGATTTGATTATCCATGTCAATAGCATACGGGGCTAAATTGCTGAAAGCGATTGGCTGAGAGAGCGAGTATGGTTACTCGATCCTGATTGGTTAACAGTTGCTTAGTAACGAAGTTTTATGGTTCAATTTCGCTTTGCAGAAACGATTTGGAACCGTGTTTGCTGTTATTTTAAGAAGAAAATGTTCAAATGTTCATTGAACCAATTGGTCTATTGAAGTGATTGTCAATTTTCGCGGCATTGAACGGGCCTCCCCCAATAATTTTGCCCTTTATGTGATAAACAAGTAATCGAAATGTGTCGTCATGCAATTAAGGATTAATTTCACATATTTTCAAAGTTTCTCAAATTGCCCTGGATCAATTTTGTGATAAACATTGAAAACACTGGTGCAATTAATCCTTAAGTGCACAAGGGCCCATGCGATTACATATACTAAGCTATGAGGAAATGCGCGCAACAGTTTCACTTTTGTTTGCGATGGACTGCAAATATTATGTGGTAGGTACTTTATTCTAGACAGACAGGTTTGTTTTTTCTATATAACTTTACGTCTTAATGTTAGTCAGAATTCTGTGTGTTCAGGTAATATCTAAGTTCAGTGTGTGGACAATTGTGATCGTAAGGATAGCTACGTCAAATTAGTGCCCAACCTGGGCGAATATAAAACGTTGTCAATGCACTATTGGGCACATGTTATACGACATGTTTACTGTATATATTCCCGAAGCTGTTCCGAGGATTATCGAGGATTATTCGACGACTTTTGAATAACACCGAAAATTTCCGAAGACACACGAAAATCGTTGGATGTTGGGCGTTTAGTGCATAGAATGAAAGATATTTGTTGTTGTGTACTTAATTTCAGTGATGTGGCTTTTGGCTCAGATATTTTTATATGCTTTCTAGGAAGTGACCATGAAGCTAGTAGCGGGAAAATCCGTTCAGAAGGATGAAAGCGAAGAAGAAGAAGAAGACGAAGAAGATGAAGAGGAGGAAGAAGAAGCTGAGGACGAGAAGGAAGGAAGGGAAGATGAACAGGAGGCAGCAGCTGTGAATGAGAAGGCAGCAGTACAGGAGAAGAAGGTGGAAGAAGATCAAAAGGGAGATGAAGAGCAAGATGAAGAAGCAGTAGAAACCAACACAGCTGAAGAGGATGCACTTAGTAAAACAGCGGAAGACAACAAAAAAGACAACACAGAAGACAAAGACTCTGTTGTAAAAACAGAGCAAATTGAAGAAACTAGTGAAAACAATAAAGATTCGGACATAAATGTTTCGGAAATAGATGGGCGAGAAGAATCGCAAGAAAATAGTAAAAAATCTGGGGAGGAAAGTTCTGAAGAGAATCAAATTGATATACCTTCGTTAGAGGAACTTTCCGCAGAGACACAAGAAAATAACTCGGAAATTACCATTATCGAGGCTGATGAATCAGGCCCCGAGGCACCTACCATAGAAGATAGTGATAATGAGGCAGCCGATGGGAAAACAGAGCCGTCAAATGAAGTTGTAGCTGAAGAGAAAGAGGAGCAGCAAGAGAGTCAAGGTGAAGGTAATCTAGAGTTCTTTATGAGACTATATTTTTTTGCCCTGTGGTTTTAGGCTTGGCTAAGTAGACTAATGTTAATGCTCAATAGGTAGCCAGGTGTCCCAGATGCTAAACGGCGGTAAATGACAGACAGGAGCGGGCGAGCGAAAGCCGCTCGGAGTAGTGTAGCTCCAAAAAGTTACGCAGATTATGTCATTCCCTGCCATGGGCTTATTCTCTGTGTTGTTCTGTGTCTCTAGTGCACTTTAAAGACATCTCCTGGTCTAATTACATGTGTTCTTTTTAATCCATACCAACTCCTTATATGCACTGCATAATCAAAGCGCTCTGTTACCTTTTACAGAAATCCAATCAGATACAACGCGAAAGGATTCTACTCAAGAGGACAAGTTTAAGTCGTGAGTGAACTGAATTTTCCTCTCCATTTTTTTTATTTTTTGGAAGAAGCAAACCGCTTCTACCGTTTGCTCGTGATTTCAACAATTTTCAATTTCAAAAGCTATATAACTTTCCGTGAAATTTCCTTTTGCTTTATGGTTCACCAACTAGGCCCTGATATCCACATAATCATTGATGATCGATTTGCGTCCCTGGTGATCGCTGAGATAGTACTAGCCCAGCGATCGCAATCGTTTACGATCTTCGTTAAAAGTTTTCTATGCTCCTTTGTCAGTGATTGAGTGGAAACTAGACTTAGGTACCAAAAGGTGAAGGCGCACACGAGCCTTCAATCCCTCATGGAAGGAGCTTAGCGTGAAGCACCTGGGAGTATTATTACTCTCCATGGATGGGATGCTAGTCCATCGCAGGGTCACCCCCAGCATTGTATCGCTGGTACCCATTTATACACCTGGGTGGAGAGAGACAGCGTGGTGTTTAAGTTTCTTGTCTCAGGAAACAACACAGTGCCATCATCAGGGCTCGAACTCTGGACCTCCTGCTCTGTGTCTCCATTTTTTTCCTGTTGTTTTTTAGACTTTTTGGTGATGATGACCATGATGATGTAGAAGCGACGTTTGGGTCGTTGACCAAAAAGAAGGAAGAGAAAACGTCAGTAAGTCGACAAATTTGTTGTTGTGGTTGTGGCTAGGTCCAGTTGAATTTTGTTAAAACGGCCACTAAAGTAAGTACTCTGGACAACATGGCGTAACGATAATTTGAGTTTTTATTGAGTTTAAACTGAAACCCAGTAGACTTGGAATGTGTAGCTGCCTTTGAGTGTCTTTATCCACTGCTTGTCCACATTCAATCTACCAAGTACCATATTTGGAAAATCAATTAAAAACCAAATGAACCAATCACGTTGACCTTAGGAGTATGACGTACTTAATGGAAATACCCACCTCTGTTCAAAACATAGTAGACAGGTCATTGTTGCAAATGCATGTTGTTTACGACGCGCCATGCCAGTTGGGTTGTCCCAACAAGCGCAAATACTGGGGAAAGCAGTTTCCAAATATGGTGTTTGGAAAATATTGAATCTGGACAAGCTGTGAACGCGCGCTACCCGTTTCAAGTCTTATGTGTTTGTGGTTTGAACTTGCAGCTTTTACGGCTGAATCATCTCTTTAAAAAAAAACATGGGGATGACTCTCCGAGATATAAAACTTAGTTGCCGTCTATGTCTATTACGCTTCTTTCCACTAACTTGATTATGGCATTTAGTTTTAGCTTGAAACAAGAGAAAATGAGGAAAGAGAACATAACCCTGTCTGATATGACAAGGAGCAGAATCTATTTTTAGCGCGGAATCTATTTATATCTCGTTCCATGGCTGCGCGGTTTCCCCATGGCGCATTGAAATTACAACCACGTGATGAGAAGGACATCAGCCATTGGTCAGTAAAAATAGTTTCCGGATCTAAAAATAGATTCTGTCCCCTTATCATAGTATGAGAACCCAGTATGGAAGATACGTTCTCTTACCTCATTTTCTCTTGTTTGAAAGTCCTCAAGTTAATGTTTCCATTTCTATTTGGCTTATTTTTGTTAGCGTTGGAGAACAACAACGACAACAACAACAAGTTTAATTTGCTTACATCAGACATTTATTACTAGGCTGTCTTGCAAATAGCGAAGAGCTAATCCCGGCAAGCCAGACAGTTGACAAATAATTTTACCCAATTTTATACAATAAGTAAATCTTCACATACAATTACAACATGTAGACATTACTCTTCGTGCTTTCACACATCTATAGGTAAAGGATTAATATGTACAGTGGAAAACTACAGACTAAACATAATTAAAGTTATTAATTTAATCTTTCGTCTTATTAGAGTCGACATAGGAGTTTTCATTTTAGGAGGTTTCAGATCTATGTCTACATAGGAGTTTTCAGTTTCTGGAATTTCGATTAGTTTTGATCTAATGGATTTTTTGAAAGAGAGTTTTCATAGTGATTACTTCTGGGGGCGAAAATGTTGATCCCTCTTTTCCGCTCTAATTTCACCAATTTTAACTTGTTAGTCCTTTATGGACAAATGTATTTATATGACCTTTCACGTAACTTGTTTGGCTGTAACATCCCGTTTCAATATCCAGCATTCTTGACCGAAGAGGTTTGGTCAATAAAGAATCTATTTTAGTATAAATACTCAGGTGATTATACAAAATCGCGCGCTCTGATTGGTTCGCTATCTCGGATTTTTTTGGAATAATCACCTGTGTATTTATACTAAAACAATTATTCGCCTCAGGCTCAGTGATTCTCGGTGAATATTCACCGAGAATCACTTCGCCTTCGGCGAATAATTGTTAAATATTACCAATTCTATTTAAATTGTTTGACGGGACAAAGCGGGTAATCCCGAGCGAGCAAGATAGGCCCAACTTGCCCGCTCGGGTAGCCAATCACAAGTCAGGATTCGACTCATGGTCACTGGTCGTTACACCTTCCTTTTCAGGAATCACCGCCGCCCAGGGAAGTCCCACCGCCATTGTTTGATGATGACGATGATGACGACCTTGATTGGTTCAAATAAAATATTGATGCTCAATAATTCGATAAGTAATAATATTAGAATAGTATTTATGAAGTAATTGACCCTGTGATTTGTATATTACCTGGCACGCTTAAATTCCTAGTCCTTTTCTCTTCGTGTGATTTTATGATCGTTAGCTTTCTCGAAGGCAACGAAAGCTTTTCGTGTCCAATTTACCAGTTATTAGAATGGCAAAGCTTAATAGGCAGCATCATCTTTGTCACAAAAGTACATCGGAAATTATTGCGTTGAAAATCGACCCGATAACTTTCGGGTCTTCCGTCCCCGCTTTACTTGAAATAGGTGTCTTAATTTGTACAGACAATGTTCCATTTGAAATCTTTTTGGAGCAAGTAGCGAAGAAATTTTTTATGATTATTAGTTTTTTTTTTTTTGAGGAGGGGGGAAGGGATAATTTGAGGGTTTTGATATGTGATAAAACACATGTATCGAGTGTTTGATACAACTCAAATGAAATGATTTAGAATGTGGATGTAACGATGCAAATACGTTATCGTCAGATATCCAAACATTTCACGTTGCTGGATTTGCGTTGGTTTACATTTCAGAGTTAACAGTGAGTTTAAAAATTATACATAAGGAGCTTGTCGTAAGATTATTAAGCTGGACGGTCATTTTGTGTTGCCGATGATGCGTTCCCCCAGTGACTGACCGTAGTGTTAATTGTTTTGTAAAAATAGAAGGTTAAATTAGTCAGTTCATGTGGTGAGCCATTCTTTGCGTTTTGTAGTTATAGCCTAGCAGCATACTTTAACGTCAATAGTAGGGGATAACGTTTAGTTAAACAGGATGGTAAAGCAGTGTTCATCTTTATTGTAAATCGTTTCACGAGCGATCAGTCCCTCATTTAAACGCAGCCGGTTCAAGACTCGTACTCTTCTTTCACATTGTTCTGCTTGGCAGGATGTGAGTCTTTTTAGATTTCAGTTATTCCTGTCTGGATGTAAGGTCTGTGAATGCCTGTAGCACTCTACGATGTGTCTGTTTGTATCCAAGAGTGCTAAAAAATATTGGAAATATAGTGTTATGAAAAAGCTTGACTAGAAAGTCTATAATGTTGTAGGTTTTTGCTGACAGGTCGTGACCCTTTAATCTAAGTAGCCATTATCGTCGGTGACTGCCAAAGACGTCCCTGTATTAACATTAAAGAATTTATAAGTAGGTCAATCAAACACATTAAGGTTAATCATTTTGTCCGTTTTCATCGTCTGCGTCCTTCAACTCGTAGTAATATTCTAAGGAAAGTTGCATATTGATCTCCACTGGAATTGAAAACGGTCCCATCTTAATAATATGCATGAAAAAAATTACTCGATTGTGATTGGCGAAGAGCAGCGCAGTTCAAGTATAAGCCCAGTGCTCGCCGGAGTGGCTCGTGGATTTTGAGCTTTTTGAAAAACTCTTTTTTGCAAATAAATCACAAATTGAACTCAAAACTATATGATTACCATTATTAATGATTTCGCCCAATCTTAACTTGTTGATATATCTTTAAGATAAAGGAAAACATACGTATTTTAAAAGAGATATGACTTTTATAATTAAAAGTATGTGTAAAAAATGTGCGTTGTGGAATTTAATTTATGGAAATTTTCAGTTCTAGTTAGATTCCCTTAACAGAACAGAATCGTTCTAGCTCAATTGATCTGACATGCACGTTTAGCTCAAGGGTACGGGTATGCGTAAGTCTAAGTCTAAGGCTAATTTTAAGGTTGAGTGTGAGGACAATGTTAAGACTATAGCTATAATAAAAGCTAAGGGTAAGGGTACGATTAAAGGTAAGAGTAAAGCCTAGGGATAAAGTTAGGGATAAGGCTATTGTCAAGGGTAAGAGTAGGGCCAAGGGTAAGGGTACGATTAAAGGTAAGGGTAAATCCTAAGCGTAAGGTTAGGGATAAGGCTATTGTCAAGGTTAAGGGTAAGGCCAAGGGTAAGGGTACGATTAAAGGTAAGGGTAAAGCCCAGGGATAAGGTTAGGGATAAGGCTATTGTCAAATAAATTTTTTTGGGTAAAAATAAATAATAAATAAATAATATTATTTATAAATAATAAATAATTTTATTAATAAATAATAAAATAAATAGTAAAGGCTATTGTCAAATAAATTTTTATTGTCATTGCACGTCGGACTCAACTAGGTATCACCGCGTCGCTCTGCCATTTCAGTGGTCATAGCACTATTAGACCCTGGCAGAGGGCGCCGTAAGAAAAAAAGAAAAAAAATACGTGTCTGAAAGCAAACGTTTTAATGCAGTGTAAAGGGAGGAGTGAGACGCGTCTTAAAAGTTTAAACGCTGGCTTTTAGACAGGTTTTAGCTAGTTTGTAATGGTCCTATCCCCACCGCTCCAACCCCACTGGGCGCGCAAACTTGTGATCACAAATATACTGCATCCATATGGTGCCCTAAATATATCGCAGGCGTCTCACTCCTCCTTTTACACTGCACTTAAATATGCTGGTTTTTAGACACGTTTTTGTTTTTTTGGCTTTGTTTTCTTTTTTACGGCCCCTCTGCCCGGGTCTAATAGTACTATGACCGCTGAAATGGCAGAGCGACGCGGTGATACCTAGTTGAGTCCGAAGTGCAATGAACTCAACCAGGCGCACCCGGAAGGAGCAAAACGACCAAGCCACAAGGCTATAGGCCAAAACCCCCTAAGGTGACAGTAGGGATGTCACCGGCCCAACACGGGAGATGACAAGCGTTAGGTGCAATGCCCGTTTTATTGTCACCGCGTCAGGCAAGTTTTTAATGGATAGTTTGTAATGATCCTCTGTAGTTTAACTAAAAATATCCTTCATCCATATGGTACCCTAAATACAGAACGCATGCGTCTCACTCCTCCCTTTACACTGCACACAAACAAACGTTGGTTGTTTGACACGTATTAGATAGTTTGTAATGATCCTATTTAGTTTCTTGGAGAAGGAGGAAACGCTTTAGGTTCCGACTCACAACCACTTGTTCGTAATACTTGGTGGGACGTTAAAAGAACCCACACATTGTTTGCAAAGAGTACGGAGAAGTTGTTCCAGGTGTCTTTTTTAGATAGTTTCTAATGGTGTAGTAAGCTTGGACCCTCAAACCATCCCCGACCCAACCCTCCCCACCCTATGGGGTGCACAATCTTGTAACTACAAACCTTCCACATCCATTTGGTACCTTACAATAGAACGCATGCGTCTCAGTCTTCCCCTTGACACTACCAGAAAAAACACTTCTTTTTAGACACATATTTATCTAGTTTGCAATGGTGTTAGTAAGTTTGTGCCATCAAACAATCCCCACCTAACCCACCCTATGGGGTGCGCAAACCTCTAACTACAAACGTTCCACTTCCATTTGGTTCCCCTAAAACAAAACGCATGCGTCTCACCTATCCGTCTTAACACTAACGAGAAAAACTGTCTTTCACTTTACCCAAAAAACGCTAATTTCTATACACTTGTTTTTAGAAACTTTGTAGTGGTCTTACTTGCCTCTAAATTAAATAAGATCATTACAAACTATCTTATACGTGTCTAAAAAGCAGCTTTTTTTGGGTGCAGTGTAAAGGGAGGATTGAGACGCATGCGTTCTGTATTTAGGGTACCATATGGATGAAGGATATTTTTAGTTAAACTACAGAGGATCATTACAAACTATCCATTAAAAACTTGGCTGACGCGGTGACGATAAAACGGGCATTGCACCTAACGCTTGTCATCTCTCGTGTTGGGCCGGTGACATCCCTACTGTCACCTTAGGAGGTTTTGGCCTATAGCCTTGTGGCTTGGTCGTTTTCCTCTTTTTGGGTGTGCATGGTTGAGTTCATTACACGTCGGACTCAACCAGGTATCACCGCGTCGCTCTGCCATTTCAGTGGTCATAGCACTATTAGACCCGGGCAGAGGGCGCCGTAAGAAAAAAAGAAAAAAAATACGTGTCTGAAAGCAAACGTTTTAATGCAGTGTAAAGGGAGGAGTGAGACACGTCTTAAAAGTTTAAACGCTGGCTTTTAGACAGGTTTTAGCTAGTTTGTAATGGTCCTATCCCCACCGCTCCAACCCCACTGGGCGCGCAAACTTGTGATCACAAATATACTGCATCCATATGGTGCCCTAAATATATCGCAGGCGTCTCACTCCTCCTTTTACACTGCACTTAAATATGCTGGTTTTTAGACACGTTTTTGTTTTTTTGGCTTTGTTTTCGTTTTTACGGCCCCTCTGCCCGGGTCTAATAGTGCTATGACCACTGAAATGGCAGAGCGACGCGGTGATACCTAGTTGAGTCCGAAGTGCAATGAACTCAACCAGGCGCACCCGGAAGGAGCAAAACGACCAAGCCACAAGGCTATAGGCCAAAACCCCCTAAGGTGACAGTAGGGATGTCACCGGCCCAACACGGGAGATGACAAGCGTTAGGTGCAATGCCCGTTTTATCGTCACCGCGTCAGGCAAGTTTTTAATGGATAGTTTGTAATAATCCTCTGTAGTTTAACTAAAAATATCCTTCATCCATATGGTACCCTAAATACAGAACGCATGCGTCTCACTCCTCCCTTTACACTGCACACAAACAAACGTTGGTTGTTTGACACGTATTAGATAGTTTGTAATGATCCTATTTAGTTTCTTGGAGAAGGAGGAAACGCTTTAGGTTCCGACTCACAACCACTTGTTCGTAATACTTGGTGGGACGTTAAAAGAACCCACACATTGTTTGCAAAGAGTACGGAGAAGTTGTTCCAGGTGTCTTTTTTAGATAGTTTCTAATGGTGTAGTAAGCTTGGACCCTCAAACCATCCACGACCCAACCCTCCCCACCCTATGGGGTGCACAATCTTGTAACTACAAACCTTCCAAATCCATTTGGTACCTTAAAATAGAACGCATGCGTCTCAGTCTTCCCCTTGACACTACCACAAAAAACACTTCTTTTCAGACACATATTTATCTAGTTTGTAATCTTGTTAGTAAGTTTGTGCCATTTAGCAATCGCCACAATAAGATCAAAAGATCATTACAAACTATCTTATACGTGTCTAAAAAGCAGCTTTTTGGGTTCAGTATAAAGGGAGGATTGAGACCGATGCGTTCTGTATTTAGGGCACCATATGGATGAAGGATATTTTTAGTTAAACTACAGAGGATCATTACAAACTATCCATTAAAAACTTGCCTGACGTGGTGACGATAAAACGGGCATTGCACCTAACGCTTGTCATCTCCCGTGTTGGGTTGGTGACATCCCTACTGTCACCTTAGGGGGTTTTGGCCTATAACCTTGTGGCTTGGTCGTTTTCCTCCTTCCGGGTGCGCCTGGTTGAGTTCATTGCACATCGGGCTCAACTAGGTATCACCGCTACGCTCTGCCATTTCAGTGGTCATAGCACTATTAGACCCGGGCAGAGGGCGCTGTAAGAAAAAAAGAAAAAAAATACGTGTCTGAAAGCAAGCGTTTTAATGCAGTGTAAAGGGAGGAGTGAGACACGTCTTAAAAGTTTAAACGCTGGCTTTTAGACAGGTTTTAGCTAGTTTGTAATGGTCCTATCCCCACCGCTCCAACCCCACTGGGCGCGCAAACTTGTGATCACAAATATACTGCATCCATATGGTGCCCTAAATATATCGCAGGCGTCTCACTCCTCCTTTTACACTGCACGTAAATATGCTGGTTTTTAGACACGTTTTTGTTTTTTTGGCTTTGTTTTCTTTTTTACGGCCCCTCTGCCCGGGTCTAATAGTGCTATGACCACTGAAATGGCAGAGCGACGCGGTGATACCTAGTTGAGTCCGAAGTGCAATGAACTCAACCAGGCGCACCCGGAAGGAGCAAAACGACCAAGCCACAAGGCTATAGGCCAAAACCCCCTAAGGTGACAGTAGGGATGTCACCGGCCCAACACGGGAGATGACAAGCGTTAGGTGCAATGCCCGTTTTATTGTCACCGCGTCAGGCAAGTTTTTAATGGATAGTTTGTAATAATCCTCTGTAGTTTAACTAATAATATCCTTCATCCATATGGTACCCTAAATACAGAACGCATGCGTCTCACTCCTCCCTTTACACTGCACACAAACAAACGTTGGTTGTTTGACACGTATTAGATAGTTTGTAATGATCCTATTTAGTTTCTTGGAGAAGGAGGAAACGCTTTAGGTTCCGACTCACAACCACTTGTTCGTAATACTTGGTGGGACGTTAAAAGAACCCACACATTGTTTGCAAAGAGTACGAAGAAGTTGTTCCAGGTGTCTTTTTTAGATAGTTTCTAATGGTGTAGTAAGCTTGGACCCTCAAACCATCCCCGACCCAACCCTCCCCACCCTATGGGGTGCACAATCTTGTAACTACAAACCTTCCAAATCCATTTGGTACCTTAAAATAGAACGCATGCGTCTCAGTCTTCCCCTTGACACTACCACAAAAAACACTTCTTTTCAGACACATATTTATCTAGTTTGTAATCTTGTTAGTAAGTTTGTGCCATTTAGCAATCGCCACAATAAGATCAAAAGATCATTACAAACTATCTTATACGTGTCTAAAAAGCAGCTTTTTGGGTTCAGTATAAAGGGAGGATTGAGACCGATGCGTTCTGTATTTAGGGCACCATATGGATGAAGGATATTTTTAGTTAAACTACAGAGGATCATTACAAACTATCCATTAAAAACTTGCCTGACGTGGTGACGATAAAACGGGCATTGCACCTAACGCTTGTCATCTCCCGTGTTGGGTTGGTGACATCCCTACTGTCACCTTAGGGGGTTTTGGCCTATAACCTTGTGGCTTGGTCGTTTTCCTCCTTCCGGGTGCGCCTGGTTGAGTTCATTGCACTTCGGGCTCAGCTAGGTATCACCGCTACGCTCTGCCATTTCAGTGGTCATAGCACTATTAGACCCGCGCAGAGGGCGCCGTAAGAAAAAAAGAAAAAAAATACGTGTCTGAAAGCAAGCGTTTTAATGCAGTGTAAAGGGAGGAGTGAGACGCGTCTAAAAGTTTTAAACGCTTGTTTTTAGACAAGTTTTAGCTAGTTTGTAATGGTCCTATCCCCACCGCTCCAACCCCACTTGGCGCGCAAACTTGTGATCACAAATATCCTGCATCCATATGGTGCCCTAAATATATCGCAGGCGTCTCACTCCTCCCTTTACACTGCACTTAAATATGCTGGTTTTTAGACACGTATTTGTTTTTTTTTCCTTTGTTTTCTTTTTTACGAATCAAAGAATTGGAGCGAGTACAAGAGGATTCGAAATGAAATTACTACTGACCTTCGTCAGGCCAGAGCTATGTACTTTAATGAGTTGTTTACTGAGATTAAGACAACTAGAGCATACTGGAATCTAGTGCGAAAAGCCACTGCACCGAAGAAGCAAACTGTTGTTGGTCGACTAAAAACTGAGTCGGGTCACCTTAAGGACGACGAGAAAGCTTGCTTGATGAACACCTATTTTGCTTCGGTTGGTAAGAAATTGGCGCTTGATCTCCCGCCTTCAATCACTCGATCATTGTCTTCTGATTTGGTGACACAGACGAAAATCGTACCATCACTTTCGTAGGTCAATCTCTCTGAAGTTGGCGTTCTGCGACAAATAAAGCATCTTAAATCCAATAAGTGTCCCTGATTTTCAAAAAGGATGACAGTACCGATTCAGGAAATTATCGTCCGGTCTCTATTTTGTCGGTTCCAAGCAAGCTGCTCGAATCTGAAATCAATACCGCCATCGTCAATCATGTGACGAACAATAACTTAATAACTCCTAATCAGTGGGCCTATAGGAAGGCTCACTCTACTGAGCTACTTCTCATTCATCTCACAAAGAAATGGAGCAAGTTTGTTGATGACGGCCTCACAGTCGCTGTCGCTTTTATAGACTTCAGGAAAGCCTTTGATAGCGTATGACATTCGCGCTTATTGGACAAATTACATGGACAGTTCGGCATTGATGTTGAACTCCATGCATGGATGGATAGCTACCTTTGTTTACGCTTTTTACGAACGATTTATCTTCACTCATTAAACCTGGAGATACTTTTATGTACGCTGATGACACTACGGTTTTCTGTACAGGCTCCTCGCAAGACGTCGCCTGCAATTTATTAAATTGTGCCCTGGAAGAACTTTTCACTTGGTGTGTTAACAACCGCCTTACTCCACATCCTGGCAAGTGCGAGGTAATGTTACTCTCCAAAGCTCGGCTTATTGGTCCGCTGCCTGCCATTTATATTGGCAAGTCCATCATTGAATACAAGGCTACGGCCAGGCTTCTGGGTGTTACCTTGGATCAAAACCTGAGCTGGATACCTCACCTGAAAGAAGTCATTAAAAACTTTCCAAACAAATTGAGCCTCCTGAAGAAATCCAAGTTTCTACCCAGTCATGTGTGCGAGTCACTTTAGGTAATGGTTATCCAGCCATCCATTACGTACGCGATGCCCGTCTGGGGCGGGGTAAATCAGACAGAGTTATTTAAAACATTGGAAAGACAACATTGCCGTGCTGCTAGAATTATTTTTGGCCTTCCACCGGACATGCCAACAGTTGACATTTTAGCTACCGTTAAGTGGAACACTTTAACATATATGCATAAACGTTCTTTAATTAAACTTGCATGCTCCCTAGCACTTTGGCTGAAGAGTTGATTATCTACGGCGACAGACCTTCTTCACGACTGAAGCATGGGCTGATAGGACCGAGTTTTGCTTCCAAATATGTTAAATAGAGGGGCTGTCCTCTGGAACGCTATAGGGCGAACTAATAGATCGATACTAGAGAGCACAGACCTGAAATCTTTTTTGAAGAATGTTGTTAATTGTAACACTCTTAAGGAATTTAATTTTAAAGTTTTGGCCTCACAAATAATTAACAAAAGATCGGATAATTTTATTTATTTTTAACTATCGATCTCATTCGTTGGTATCAAAATTATATTTTTTATAATTACTTAATTCTTGTATTAATTTTTTTTATTAACTGTATTAATTATTTTTCTATTAATTGTAGTTATTTTATGTATCTTATTAGTACACGACCCCACAAGCTTGTTAGCTTTGACGTCTTTTATCGTGTATAAATAAAGGTTGTATGTATGTATGTTTGCAATGGGCACAAAAGGGTGCATGCCCTGACATTTCAATCGATCGCCATTCCAAATGGACTAATTGCGAATCTTTACGGTCCTGTTGGTGTGTTTTAGTATAGCTGTATCGTTGAATTTTATTTATATTTATAAACAATCAGTTATACAAAGAAGCTTTAGCAGTGGGCTCTACTGTTATGAAACTGCAGGAATTTGAACACAAGAAAACCTGATAGAGACCTGGGCCACAGTACGTCATTTACATACTTCTCATATGAAGTCATATACAATCAGTGAACAGTAAAATAGCAAACATGTGAGGACCACAATGAAACAGGCAGGAATCCCATAACAGAGGGTCATTTTTGTAAGCCAAACAGTAAAACAGTAAAGATTAAAAGAATGGTTGCTTTTATCAACAATTATCAATAATTTTCACCCCCTAATTGTACACTTTACTATTTCCAGAGGGCAGAAACCGTGATGCCAGAATGGTACGAGACTCAGGACTTTACCATGATCTCCAACGATTTGCTTTCTCCCCAACTGGGCAGCCTTTGTGTAGATATGGAGACCCGGCATACACCTGCAAGCTCCATTTCGGAATAGAATCCTGAGTCCCCCAATGCAGCAGTTTAACAGTTCCACGAGCCCAGTGAGAAGCTCAGTGGAGTGCTTGTTTGGGGACATAATAAATTATTTTTGCTTTCTCGATTTTAAGAAAAACTTAAAAATAGGACTCAGCCAAATAGGTAAAATGAACATTGTTTGTGCCCTTTTAAGGAATGCCCTTACATGCCTTTATGGTAATACTACTTCCCAGTATTTTGATTTGGACCCACCCACGTTACAAGAATACTTTGCTTAATTTAATCATTGAAGAAATATGACATAAAATTTTATTTATTCAACACAACTTCAGTATGTAAACTTATGGCGCAACAAGAATGAATATAGAACAAATTGGTTGTTGATAAACCTCACCATTAAAAGGAGTCTTTCTTAACAGTACAATGAGTTAGTATAAAAAAGAGCTGTAACACATAACATTATGGCATAATGTGGGAAACAATGGAAAATACACCTGAGTACAGGGAACTAACTTTTTTTCTTCATAAGTTTGTCAACAACAGCCATGAGGATATGACATTGTTGCTGCTGCTGCATTAGCTCCATCATAGATTTCTGTTGATCAAGATAAGAAGCCAGCTTCTTCTCCTCCAATTCTTGCTGCTTTCGTCGTATTGCTAACTCTTCTTCTCTCAATGCCTTCTCGCTTTCAGCTTTCTCACGCAGAAAGGAGATTGTTTCATTGCCACTCCTTCTCTTTTTCATCATATGGTTTTCCTGTTCTCCTTCCTTAACTGCTCTCTTCTGGGTTTCTCCTAACTTCTCCATTGCCATTTTTCTCATACTTTCAGCTTTCTGTTTATCAGTGTCCTCTTTCTCTTTTATCACTGCTTCTTCAATCTCCTGGGAGGTGGAAGCGACTTCCTCCATTTCAATAATATCTGCTAGTGCTTGGTCCAATAAGGAAAAATATGTGGAGTCTACTTACTCGAAACTGGAATCCACCGTCTATCTATGAAAGAACAAGCACTGTTAATAGAATATCCAAAAGAACAGCGAAAAAGCGAAAGAAATGAATAATTTGAGCTCCCAAAACAAAAACATACTCACGTTTTGTGCACGTCGCGAAATAAAAAATAATGGCGTACTCATGCGCAGTAACATTTTAAGGCGAAAACAAACTTCCGGTGGCTTCCTAGACAGGTGACGTCCTCGAATCTTAAGGTCCCTAGTGACAAACTTATAACAACCGGCTCCTCTTACAGTACGACTTCTCGAACCAAGACCACCCAAACAAATTTTCTTACAAGTTAACCAATCACGATCGAGTATCTAAACAACAGAATCTCTACAACTGTTTTCTATTTTGCTTAAAATGCGTATAATTTGCTCTATAACTGTACAAAACATATCAAGATTGAAAAGGAACTATCTTGGTCGGTAGAAATTCACCACAAATCTGCTCTTTCGCGCCAAAAACTGACATTCAAAATTTGAATGAAAATTTCTTTGGGTGGCCTTGGTTCGCGTAGTCGCACTGGACCCGGGGGGGGGGGGGTGGGGGTACTCCCATATATGGGCTATATAGGTACGTGCCGCGGAATAGGGTATGGTTTTTGAGGTTTTCGGTCCTTTAAATAGGGTATCTTTTTTTACCCTTTTTTTCTGTGTCCCTGGCGTGGTCCTTAGATAGGGTAGCTTAATTGTATTATCTAATACTGGAGTGTGATATGTATATTATGCTTGATGTATACATCCAATGTTACAAAGAAGAAATAAAGTTTTCCTTTTCATGCTATTAATAATTTTGTTTTTTCCTTGAATAAGGTGTCATTTTTCGGCTTTGGGCCTTAAAAAGGGTGTATCAGTTTTCGCTTTCTTAGTCCTTAAATAGGGCTAGGGTTCACGAACCTTCGCGGCACACCCCTGTCCAAAATTCGCGGGAGTACCCCCCGGGCACTGGAAAGCCGCCCCAGACATAAATGCCAATGATGAATTAACTCATTTTCAGGATACTCTCCTGATATGATGAGGAACATTTTTCTTTTTCACAGTTCTGTACAATAACATATACGTAAAGATTTTCATTTTTTCCACAAATGTCATGAATAAATTATGCTAATTTATGCTATTAGGATTTTTTACTGAGATATTATGGGATGTCATGGTGAGGTTTTTTTTTTAAGAAGCTCATTTTATCCCCTTTCAATTGAGATATTGTAGTCTACATTGCTGTAAATACCAGTTGAGATATTAAAATGTCCACTGTGGTCAATTTTGTGATTTTTGGGACAGACAAAGATGAGTTAAAGTAAACAAATTCATATTTATCTTGCTGTCGGCTTCAAGCCAAACCGTTGACCGCGTTTAACAGGTTATCAATTTACCGAATGTCTTATTTTTTGCAAAAAATCTCGCTACAAGCCCGAACCCCAATTTTCACCGAAATTTCTGTAGATAAAGTCACTCAGTTTAAACACGACGTCGATAAGAATTGCAGATGCGATATACAGCCTCGGAACCAGCCATATACCAACCTTTAGCGCGAGCTGACACGTGCACATTCAACTTTGTTCAAAGACGTATTATAAAGTGTAGCCCAAGTGAACGCTCCAGACAGCGTCTAGTTCAGAGATATTTACGCTGTTTCAACATTTTTTTTAAAACAGGCTCGCATTTGACTCGGTCAGCCGATAAACTCGACTCATTCTAGTGAGATCCTTGTAGACTTCTACTGAACGCAACTAACACCAATTTAAATGGTTTGATAAAACAGTTTCAAAAATTTAACTGTAAGGTTATTATTACATGAGACCGGTCTGAAAGAATGAATTGATTACATGAGACCGGTACGAAACGGATGATCAGCGTGTTTCCTCGTATTTCTCTGACATTGTCTTACACTATTCTGAATACAACTTCACAAGATCTCCTTCGAAGTCAAGGCCTCTACCTTCATATTCAATCTTTGATGCTTCCAGTGCTTCAATCGAATCCTCAACCATCGAATCCCTAAAAATCCAACGGGTTTGATTTTCTTTGGACTCTTTCCTATTATCCGCCATCTTGAAATGGTCCAACAACACTCTTGCGCATGTTCAAAATACTGATCTCTGACCGGTCTCAAATCATTTCGTGTTTACATGGTTCCGTGGTCCGACTTCAGACCGGTCTGAGTCATTCGTGTCGGTTCAGCAACCGGAATGAATGAAACCGGCATGAGATAATTTTTCAGACCGGCTTCATGTAAACAGAAACAAGCATTTGTAAGGAGACCGATCTGAAGTCGTACAGGTCTGAGTTCGTACCGCTCTCATGTAACCAGGCTCTAAGATTGTCTTGTCGCTGTACAAAATTCGTGTATTAGCTTCTGCTTTTGGATCCCAATGACAACAGTAGCTGACAATACGAGGGTTAGTAGTATTCATGTGCATAACATTGGCTTTCAAAGATAGTTCAGAGTACACATCTTTCGCATCCAACATCGATGGTGCAATAACTTGAAGCCTCGTTTTCACAATAGCAATATCCAAGGGCCTCTGCGGGTAGTCCGATTTGCGACGTTGTCGATAGACCGATAGACTGATAGACTGATAGACCGAAAAGGTAAACGTAGACTCGGGCTACCTGTGGTAGTAGCCCGAGTAAAAAAGAAACAGCCCATAACAGAGCAGGAAAAAGTGAAGGGTATTATCAGTCGTATCAGAGCAGAAATTATTTTATTATCTACAAGAGATTATCTAGATATTCTTTAATAGCCATTGATAAGGAAATACATAAAATTCACATATTGCACTTAATACAGGTTTATGAAAGCAACTTACTAGGAAGGTGGTCTTAAAATATCCTAGAACCAACCGGCTCACAGATGTTTTAAAAACCGATTTCTCCGATTGTCTTTTCAAAGACAAACAATTCGTTCGTTATTTGACAACTAAAACTGGTGCTTTTAAAGCTTTTCAAATATTATACAAACATACAAACATATAAACTGTTTGGTGAACTATTTTGGAACCGCAAACACCGCTCTATAATAGTCTTCAGTAATCTGACAGACTAATGCCATGATTGTATGATTGGTCAACCAGTTTACCACAGTACAGTACTGTTCGGTGGATTCCAACATATTCCATATTGACACAATGATAGATATGCTCATAAAGCAGTGCCTTGAATTACAAATAATAGGATCCTTGTTCACACTTTATTTTATATTAATAATGACATTTAAATAAACTACTGCTTTTTAACTGAGCTAGCCAATAGTATATTCTATATAAAGTAATCTACCTGCTTTCAAAAGAAGGTTTCACAACGGCGAAACTTTGCTGCAAAAATTGTTCATAACAGTTACTGGTTTTGCTATGATAGGAACCATGGACATTCAAAACCACTTCAACTTTTTGTTGTCCATGTTGGCCAACAACTACATATCAGTGCTAGTGCTATACTAACCGATGATAAGCAAAAAACACAGACACCCAACTGAGGAGCAGATAAAATACCAGAAAGAGAAACAAATCGGATTCGCAAGTTAGAAACACAAACAAAAAGAAGCAGTCGTCTCAGACTCTGGATAACCTGTTGCACGGATAATACCGTACATTTAAGTATCAATTCACGCGAGACCATACCAATTGTTACATGAAGCGTTCACAAAAGCCCTTATTTGGAGAGAGAGAGAGAGCTTAGCTCTTATTTGGAGAGAATTAAGCCCTTATATGGAAACAGAACTAGGCCCTTATTTGGAGGGGGAACTAAGCTTTTATTTCTCTTCTCAGCGCATGGCTTATACAATAATTATAATTATGGCTTATAATTGTACAGCTAAAAATGGAATATTGGACGCGATAAATTTGTGTCCTCCACGTAAAGGGCAAATCACCTCTGATTTGGGTTCGCTGTGTTTTGGGTAGAAGACACCAATTCACTACAAATGGGAAATTACATTACTTGGCTGTTGTATCATTTGAAATTGCAGTCACATTCAAGCGAAGACGTGCTTACTGCTCTTCTAGACACTGACACTTGACCATGCAGGAAATGCCTCCTACATCAAGACTACAAAAAGAACAGAAAAAAGTGTTGCGTTTATTAAATTTTCTTATATATTTACTTATTTATCAATTAGGTGTAACAATAAGCAAAAGTGGCGCTAATAGCACATTTTAAGACCTGATTTGAATATGTAACAGCTCTAAAAGCTGTCCAGTTTGGAAAAAAAAATTGCCAGTCGAGGACTCTATGTACCTACTGCTTAATAGAATATAATTATGATGATGATGCATTTGTATAGCACACTTTTTCATATGAATATATTATGGGATTGAACGAAATAGAAGAACGGAAAGCTTAAAGTGGAGCCGTTTTTTGTAAAGAAGTGGGTAGCTTTAATGTAATGGGACCCCATTTTCTCATCGTCAAACAGTATGCAATTTAGTTCAATGACATGTGCACATTACAGTAGCCACTTAATACTCAACAATTTTAACATCACATTTTTTTTTGGTGGGAGGGGTATGTTGCACTGGGTCGTCGTCTTATCACCATGTGAAAGGCTTGAAAATCTGTGTAGCCAAAGTAGGCGTAGAAACTGACCACTTGATAATGCGTCCATAGATGTTGGAAAAGTTTCAATACAGAGATTTTAAGTGGAGATTTATGGTGTATGAACTATATGTAAGTGAACAGCAAGACGGAAATACCTGTCTTGAACTTCAGTCAAACATTTTATTGATAACTTATACAACAATGATACAAATCACATCTGCCAACCTTTAGGAGATGACAAAAAGTGAGCAATGACTCTTCTACAATTGCCTTATGGATGAAAATAAACCAATTGAAATAAGCCTGCCCAACAGTAGGTTGCTAATGCAGTATCATCCACTGTACAAAAAGCCCTGTAATTAAAACTTTTGTGACTGTCTTTGAACTGAACTAATTATCAAACGTTCTATTGTAATTAAAAATTCTCTGACTGTCTTTGAACTGAACTATTAAACATTTTACAAATATTAAAAGTTGTGTTCATAATAAGGCAAATACAACAATAAACAGAATAGTTATATCATATCAGTTAAGCTTACGTGGATGGCAAGAACCGAGTCATTTTTTCCCATTGAACAACAACTTGAAGATGCAAAATAAAACGACTGTATTCAAACTTATGACCTGAAACTCCATTGTTTGATGCTAATTTGATTAGGGTAAGAGCAACATTGAACGAAATGGTCATGTCTCATCAGTCAAGGTTGGGTGGATGGCAAGAACTGAGGAATGACTCTTGTGCTTTGGTCTAAACATCACCTTTTGTACTCCGGCATTAAAGAAAAGCTTTAATAGTTCTGCAGAAGTGATTCTGGATAAGCTTGTTTCACATTTGATGATGGACAAGAAGCTTTGGATGGCGTCATTGAAGGCTCTACATTTGACCCGCTTTTCGCCAATTTTCATGAGCAGTTGAGCAACAACGTTTGTTTGAAGGACCTCTTTCATGAGTATCATGTCGCAGTTGGGACATGTAACTGTGTCATCAACTATTCATGCATCTTTAATGGTTTTATTGCAGCAAATGCAAAAAGTGGTGCTTTTGATGTCCACTACAAGACACTGGGCAGTAACGATGTTGTCTTGTAATTCTGTTGTCGCCAGGTTGATGCTAGGGATTTGATCAATTTCAGTCATTCAGATAAATTCGTTTGTGTTGAGGAACTTGGAGTCGTCGAAGACCCTAACTTGCAATTCTCAATGTGGTAGTACTTGCCAACATGAATCTTGTCGATGCTATCCTCCCATAGAACTAGTTTCGTTGAACTGGTTTCGTCTGCCACCTCATCTTTTCACCATGGAGTATGGGCTATTTGTTTTCGGACTTCATCATGATCTTAACTTTAACATCAACAGTTTCATACATGTTTGCAGTCAGGGCATGTTAGATTGTGTGAAGCCTGTTGTTATAGTTATCATCGCATTGGACCTCAAGATCCACTGAGGTAATTCTTCCCCTTTTAGCTATTGTGTATTCTTCATTTTGGGAGCTGAACCTCTTTGACTTAGTCTTCACAAGTCCAGAGATTTTGACAGGTGATTTACTCTGCTGGGATTTTTGTAATTTATGTCGCTTTTCTAGTGAGTAGCGCACCATACGTACAGTATCACTTTCCATTGTTTGTAGTTTCAGGTCAAAGTACTTGGTGTTAGCATTTGTAGCAGTTTTAACTCCACTTATCAAGTGGACATAGCCTTCGAATGTTTCGGCTGAAATGAAATAACAGTAATTGTTATTACGAGCATAGAAAATGCAAGTTAATTTGTTAGTCATTATGAGTGGTAGCTAACCAGCTGATATTTTTAGCTTTGGAGGTTCATGTGTCTTAAAGGGTACTAAGGGCTTTTCTGTTTTTCAGACCTGGCCGTTCGTACCAGCCAGTTTGTAAATGGGTCATTTTGACGGACTGAGGGAACCTGTTCCAGGAACTAGCGCAAGCAATATTTACCAAATGACCATATAAGCATTGTTCTCTGCCTTTTTCTCTGGACAGCCCTAAGATGCCCTATAATTTTTCATGTAATGTGAGCTGTGCCTGAGCTAACGTTCAACGAGGCACAAAAGTATTGTATAAAACTGGAACTTACCTTCTCGCCACTGAACTAGCCTTCCTAACTTCGCAAATGGCTGATGTTAGGCAGAGTGAAACGCACATCGTTTGAACGATTCCATCCGGCGAATGCCGATGACCGTCGGTGAGAGAAACCGTCAAAAAGGTCAGAACTAACCAATGAAAGTGATGCGAAGACTTACTCGGGCTTCCGAATGATAAAGTAATCGTCGATGAACTTCGAGCACTTCCCGAGTCTTGCTTAACTTAATTTAACTTAACACGGGTGATGGCATTATGGCTACTGTTGCTATAGCAACCGTAGCCAGAAAAATTCCAATTTCAATGTTCTCGCTGGCTTTTAGAACCGTCAGTCATTACGACCGACACCATTTGCAATTATCGGTCCCACGGAAATTTTCCTAGCACAAGAAAATAAATAAGAAAACTAAAAAACCTCAAAGAAGCCACTATTGCAGTGTTAGCAATGTGTGAATGAATGGTGATGATAACTAAATGCGTCAGAGTGGGACACGCAAATTATAGCTGGGACCGCTAAAATTCCAAGTTGCGAGTCCTGGGAACTCCCAAATTTGTAAGTTGAGGTAAATCCCAGTACTATCGAAAGTAATTTCGCTTTGATTTATTATTTCTGTGGTAGGGGTTTGTCCGAAGAATTTGGCGCCACTTTCGCCATAAATTAGACGTAAAACTTTAACCTAAAGCGACTAGCCGAACGCGCTTGGTGCTGTGAAACGTGATTTCAATAAGACTTGACGTTTCAGTCCAGCAATCCTTACCAAACAATTTTTGTTCTTCCCACTTTTAACTAGAGCGATTTCGGCATTTTCTCTGACTTCCTCAAAAGTGAATTCCTTGACCAGTACTCCATTTTCAAAGACTGTTTGGAGAAGATCCTGAAAAGAAGTCGATAAATATGCGTTACGAACCAAGCTTGAGGTCCACATTGTTGCATATTGGCCAAGTTCCTTATTTGTTCGCATTTTTATCGATCGAGACGAAGTCAAGATCCATAAGAACGCTAAAAGCATTGAGACCAATATGCGGCCATCGAGGGCCAAACAAGCTTGGTCATTTAACTCTTTACTCCCTGAGAGTGACCAACATGCATCCTCTCTTAAACATAATACTACAAAGGCAACCATAGAGCTCATGAGAATATACAATCTGAAAACTTGTATAGGTTTTTGTTGATATAACATCAAAATCTCCACACTGTTGTAATGTAAGATGTATTGAGATCAGTTAGAAGAATTCAGATTTTGATCTCAGGGGTTAAAGGGTTAAGGATTTAGTATATGGCCACTTTCAAGCAAGATTGGTCAATCCAGCTCCCAGGCAAAAGTAATATAAATCTAAAAATAGACAAACCCGTAATAAATGGATGTAACTGCCAAGGCGTGACATGATGTTTAAAACAAAAACCGATATGTCAATGATGTTTGCATAAAACTACTAAACTACTATTAAAACCGGATGTTCAGTCGTCTAACTACTGTTTGTGACGTCCAATGTTACATTTAGCACCTGAAGTCAGTGTCACAATATTGTCTTACAAGTTCTTTATTTAATAACGCAACGGCTGAAAACATGACAACACGAGCGAACAATATGGCGGATAGCTTCAGTTCCGCCTCAAGCCCCCGAGGCCCGATAGGAGCACGTGGTATGACGTAATTTGACAGTCAGGTTGTCAAACGATACCTTTTCTGCGGATCCTTTTCCTTCCTGGACTGTGGTATAATTTCCCTTTTCGTCGCGTTCAAGTGACAATAACCCTTTCTTTGAATTTTTGGATGAATCTGTGATGGGCTCTTTGTACACATTTACCTACAGGACAAGCAGACATGTATTTAGTTTGCATTCTGATCGGTTTAAGTGACTTGATGCATCTGTTGCGATTGGGTGAAACTGCGGCGTCCGAAGAAGGGCGAACGCTCGAAACGTCAGCACCTCCCTTTTACCTTACGGTAGTATAAGGTACTCCATCAATTCGTTTGATTATCCCAATTTCTTGTGTTTCAATTCCCCACCGACGCAGTACCAGTTTCTTTAGAAACTATCCTCACAATACCTCCAGAATTATATGGCCAGTCCCCATTTCTACTCCTAGTTAGAAAACAGTCCTAAGAAAATACGCGCGCTGATTGGTTAGAATTCGTGTTTCTATTAAACAATTAGATTATGAGCTCGAAATTTCTATCGCGTGATCATGCGATAAAAATCGAGAGCGAATAATCTAATTTTTTTAGTATAAATCTACCAGTCGTTCAAAACTTTGTCTTTTCTGGAACAGCCTGGACCAATTAACTGTCTGAATCTTCTTCATGGACACTTCGAAAACGTGAAGAAGCGGCCGCCATTACGCTACTCACTATCTATCACAGAATAGATACTGAGTAGCCAATCAGAGCGTTGGTAGCGTAGCCAATCAGAGCGCGGCATTTGTGATAGAACACTAGTAGATTTATACTAAAACTCGATAGAAACACAGAACTAGCACGAGCTGTTGACGTAATGATGACGCGGCGAAGAGAATTTACATTTTGGTCATCAAAGTTAAAAAGTTGTTTTCCCTTTTTTCGTCGAAAAAGCTGTGGAAACACTCGCGTGCGGCTCGTGTTCCCACAGCATTTCTCGTTCTCCCAAACTTCCACTCGTGTTTCTATAACTCGATAGAAACACGGTACATGTTTTCTATTTCTTAAATACAATCAACACTGTGCAGACTTAGGGTTTCTGGTCTAAGGAAATAACACCGTGTTACAGCACCACAAAGAGCATAAATCCGGGCCTCGGACATCCTTACAAGGGAGGACGGATTTACTCAACTGCCGGAACTTACGTCTTTTCCATTAATCTGTGCATAGGAACATTTGTATGCACACTTCTGGGTGTCACGGTCCACTTTCTGTAAGAGAGCACCTATGTTATAATCAACAGAGAGAAAAAGGACAGCTATTAATTTGAGCTCACAGTGTAGTGAAACAAACAGAACCACAGTACAGTACTGTTCAGTAGCTTTACAAAAAATGGTCACACTGCATGGTTCGATCCACAGATGAAAACGTCAGAACCACGTTGTATAGTGAAATAGTACTATTCAGTAGCTTTCCACAGATTAATCACCCGGCATGGTTCGAAGCACGGATGAAAAAGTTTAGAATCACACTGTATAGTAAACCAGCAGTATCGTTCAGTAACTTTCCAAAGAATGGTCGCACTGCATGGTTTGATCCACAGATGAAAACGTTAGAACCCCAATGGATAGTAAAACAAACAGTACCACAGTACAGTACTGTTCGGTAGCTTTACAAAGAATGGTCACACTGCATGGTTTGATCCACAGATGAAAACGTTAGAACCACACTGTATAGTAAAACAAACACTACCACAGTACAGTACTGTTCGGTAGCTTTACAAAGAATGGTCACACTGCATGGTTTGATACACAGATGAAAACGTTGGAACCACACTGTATAGTAAAACAAACAGTACCACGGTACAGTACTGTTCGGTAGCTTTACAAAGAATGGTCACACTGCATGGTTTGATCCACAGATGAAAACGTTAGAACCCCACTGTATAGTAAAACAAACAGTACCACAGTACAGTACTGTCCTGTAGTATTGCAGTCTTTACACTACATGATTTTATTTTATTTGAACTCACACTGCATGGCTTGATACAAAGATGAAAAACAGCAGCACATTATCACGTATAATATCATGGGTGACAAATTACCCCTTTTATACTACCACATGAGAAATTTCTGTAATTTGATTGGCTAATAGCAGTGGTATTTCTGCTTCAATACTTACATGTGAAAATTACAAACCTTTTGCAAGTAGAAGAATAAACAAATAATAGCACGATTTGTACGTGATATTTGGCATAAATACCACTCGAGATATTTCAAAATTGTCTCAAATTTCACTCGCCTAACGGCTCTTGAAATTACGTACAACAACTTTGAAATATTCCTCGTGGTATTTATGCCAAATATCTCTACAAACCATGCTATTACCTATTCAAATTTTGGCCCGAAAGTTCAGTATACTACAGGCTGAGAAATTTCTAAACTGTGATTGGCTATGGTCTGTAGTATTTAAGGCAAATTTGAAATAATTACAAGTAAAAATCACAGCTAATTTCCATGGTGAATGAAAAATTATTGTTTCTAATTTTAAAACAATGGCAGATAGATTTCCTGATTGTGACGCGAAAGAACTGCAACGGTTTTAGGAAAACGCAGAAAATGCGAACTCAAACAAAAGCACTAAGACCTGGGTTACTGTTTGGACCGACATGGGTTGAAGAAAAAGGATGCAGTCCAGATATTTTAAGCTACGAAGCCGACGAACTTGACGAGAAGCTTCATACGTTTTTCGCCGAGGTGAAAAAGAAGGATGGTTCAGACTACGAGCCAGTTTGCAGGTAGTCATAGCGTCCCGGACCGTCATTTAAAGGAAGCAGGCAGCAGTACTTCCATTGCCAAGGACAAAGAGTTTGTCAACAGTCGCAAAATACTCGAAGGGAAAGCTCGCTTCATGCGTGAACGGGGCTACGGCAAACGTCCCCGCGAGTCAAAGGCACAAACCAAAATTTCTTTGCCGTGTAGTATAAACAAAAAACAGCACGGTTTCTTCGGGGAATTTGAGATAAATACGGGCTCGTAATATTTCAAAACTCCAACTGAATTTTGAAATATTACTCGCGGTATTTATCCCAATACCCCTGGAAACCGTGCTATTTCCTATGCTAATTGATAATTTCAGATATGAAATTGTGTGAAATTCTAAGTTTGAAAATTAATGAGTTATTTGCTAAAAGGCTCGAGAAATTATTAGAATTTGGACAAAACGCGCGTGAAATTATTCCCTTACTTCATTCGTCACCATTTGATTATACATACTAATAAGAGAAACAGTCAAAAATACCCACCTCCACTACCAAATGCGATGTTATCTGCACTCCACTTATGTTTCTTCATGTTCTCCAGAATGTCTGAGAGGGTTTCATAACTCACACCATCCCCCTAGAATGAGATACCATAACAACCAAGTTCCTCAATTTCCTGTTTCCGAGAACATACATCAAAACGCAAGTTGATCATCCTTTACTTGGGTCTTCAAAACACTGATGTACTTTGGGCTTCGATAAGCGTTTTTACATGCGCCACAAAGCGCTATAAATATCTGCAGCCTATTTTTAAGACAACCGATGACTATGGATAATATTGCGCATCCATTGGCTGTACCTGAATGATTCTCAAGTAATTTGGAAGCATGTAATAGCCTTTGGAGTTTTTTGAACTGCCAAACTTCAGACCTGGAGGAATGAGCATATAGCACAATTATATAATAGTAGATAACATAATGTATAACAGATATAATAAAGTATATAAGTCATATAATGCTAAGTATATAACACATTTTAGAATAAATACTCAGGTGATTGTACCAAATCGCGCGCTTTGATTGGTTCGCTATTTCGGAATATCAGCCGCTAATCACCTCGACGAACAAAATGGCGGCCAGTCGTTTTTCAATTGTGACGCGCGCTTTTGATGAAATAACATTTTTCCGTTTTGTACAATGCTTTTCTTTTCTTTTTTTGAAATAATCACCTGTGTATTTATACTAAAACAATTATTCGCCTCAAGCTCAGTGATTATTGGTGAATATTCACCAAGACGAAGTCGAGATGAATATTCACCGTCAATAATACAACTACCTCTAAATCCAATATTGGCAACTTTTTCTTAAATTGGACACAAATCCAATTTAAGAAAAATTGGACAGTTGCCAATATTGGATTTAGAGGTAGTTGTATAATTAATAAATAACAGGACTCCGTGCTTGTCCAATTAAGAAAATGTTGGATTCGAAAATTCCTTGGAACACCAAATTGGATTCGGCCTGCGGCCTTGTCCAATTTTGGTGTTCCTCTGAATTTTCTCATCCAATACGTTCTTAATTGGACAGCATGGAGTCCTATTATATATATTAATTACTTCGCCTGAGGCAAATAATTGTTACATATGGCTGGTTCCACGAGTTTCCTGAGTTTCCTGAGTTTCCTGAGTTTTCCCGAGTTTCATGAGCCGAACCGCAGTCGATTTGCACATGTTCTATCCATCTGAAGCAGACAAATAGAACATGCAAGTCGATACAAATTCAGTCAGATGAACTCAACTGATTCCAACGTCGAACTCATTAGTAATGGTAATAGGACTGAGTGGAGTCCAATTCGGTATGAAATCATACGAGTGAGTAACAAAATCGGACGACCACGTAGCGGGAGTCCGATTTGTTTAATCACCAGTATGATTGCAGACCGAATTGGACGACACGAAGTCTTATTACCAATTAATCATAACTTTAACAAAATTTTTGATATATAAACTTATTTTTTTCTTAAACAAAACACATGAAATTCCACGATTTGTTTTGCTAGCAGCGAAAAAAAAGCCATTTAAGCGCGCGCGTGATGGCGCGTACTGTCCAATTACTCAGGTATGACGCGTACTGTACTATTTAACTGTCCTATTAACGCTGAAATCAGGGCAGTAAATAGCCAATCAGATTTGAGAATTTTGTTATAGTTATGATTATGAACTTAATTAGCTCAGTTTAGTAAGTCTTACTTGAAGTTCGACGTTTGAACTGGGTCTTACTCACCCAAGATTTTTAAAACTTTTACCACTACTTCTGGAGGATGGCCCGAGTCTGGTCGAACAACAAGCACACCTAAAAAACAAGAGACAATCAGGGTTTTAAACAAGAATTGTAGCAGCAGGAGAATTGTGTAAAGTAACAGGAGAATATTCTGTCTAAATTTAAAACTAGCTCAGGCCATCTAAATTTGACCGGAGAATTCTCCGATCTCCGATGCCTAACGAACAAAAGTTAGGAAAAAGGTGCCAGTTAACCACAGGGTATTCACAAATGCCAGTCACTGAGACCTTTTACTTCTATAATTTGCGCACCAATTCTCCTGGCAAACGTCATACACTTTTTTCTGGTCTAGTTTGACGAAATAGGTGTTGGAGGTTGAAGAACAAGAAAACTAGGTTAACTGAGGAAAGAAATCTGGTGAAACGTGTTTGTCACGTTTCCCTCTGATTCTACATCGCCGAGAAGAACAGGGACAGCAGGACGTCACGGGGCTTGGGGTTGATGTTGTCTTGGGGGGTGGTGATGAGAGTAGACGAGGTTAGGGTGGTGGTGAGAGTAAAAACAGGGGTGGCCATGCGAGAGGAGGTGGGGGTGGTGGTGAGAGTACAGGAGCTTAGTGTCGTGGTGAGAGGGGAAGCGAGGGTGGTGTTGAGAGTACAGGAGCTCAGGGTGGTAATGAGAGTACAGGAGCTCAGGGTGGTAATGAGAGTGGAAGCAGGTGTGGTGGTGAGAGTGGAGCTGGGGGTGGTGGTGAGAGTGGAGCTGGGGGTGGTGGTGAGAGTGGAGCTGGGGGTGGTGGTGAGAGTGGAGCTGGGGGTGGTGGTGAGAGTGAAGCTGGGGGTGGTGGTAAGAGTGGAGCTGGGGGTGGTGATGAGAGTGGAGCTGGGGGTGGTGATGAGAGTGGAAGCAGGAGTGGTGGTGAGAGTGGAAGCAGGGGGTGGTGGTGAGAGTGGAGCTGGGGGTGGTGGTAAGAGTGGAGCTGGGGGTGGTGATGAGAGTGGAAGCAGGGGTGGTAATGAGAGTGGAAGCAGGGGTGGTGGTGAGAGTGGAGCTGGGGGTGGCGGTGAGTGGAGGTGGGAGTGGTAATGAACGTGGAAGCAGGGGTGGTGGTGAGAGTGGAGCTGGAGGTGGTGGTGAGAGTGGAGGGCGGGGTCGTGGTGAGAGTAGAGCTGGGGGTGGTGGTGAAAGTGGAGGTGGGGGTGGAGGTGAGAGTGGAGGTGGGATGGTGATGAGAGTGGAGCTGGGGGTGGCAGTGAGTGGAGGTTGGAGTAATGGTGAGAGTGGAGGTTGCGGTGGTGGTTAGAGTGGGGATGGCATGGTAGTGAGAGTGGAGGTGCGAGTGGAGGTGAGTGGCGGTGGGAGTGGTGGTGAGATTGGAGGTGGGGGTGGTGGTGAGATTGGAGGTGGGAGTGGTGGTGAGAGTGGAGGTAGGGGTTGCGGTGGAAATGGGGAAGAGTGGAGGATGACACAGACTTCAAGCGAATGGAATTAATTATTTCCTAAACCTTTCCTATCTGTGTCCTTGGAACTGCATATTGACAGTGTCAGGAAAAATTCCACATTGAATGATTCTGAAAGTACAAGATGTATAATTATCTTCTAAATCTTACCTTTGTCATTGCCCCGTTCAATAACTAGATCCTTGAGTTCTTCGCCCCAGTACTCCTCACAAGCCTTCCTGTACATTAATTTTACAACAAACGTTAACACCAATCCACAATACAGCAACTGGCGGATTTACAAAATAAAACTATGAGTTCAAGTTTCGCATGGGCCAATAGTCTACGAGCCACGTAGCCCCAAGTCGACAATTTAACCCAATGACCACGAGGACGAGAGGTCCAATTGTTTTGGTAGAAACCATTCAAACACTTTCAGTTTTGGAGGTGCATTGTTTAGTTCCAAGCGCGGGCCTTTTCGCTACTCTTTATCTGTCACAAAATAGACAGTGAGTAGCTTAGCCAGTCAGATCGCACGATTCGTCATAGAATGCGAGCTGGTTTCCACTCAAACCTCTTCTGATAGAACAGTATATTCGTGGTGAGTGATCGCTATTTTGGTGTTCCACGAAGTGTGACGACTAAGAGACCCCCAAAGTCACATTTCTTTGGTAATAATCAAACTAATTAAAACGTAGGTTATGGATATTATCCTGGTTGGTATGCAAAGGAAAACCAGTGGCTGGAAACCAAGTGAGTGATATTAATAAGCAATAACAAACGCCTGGTAAGGATCGTTAGATATCTTGGGGTCTTCCTAGACCACACCCTGAAGGGAAGGACAATGGAGTGTACGACCGCTGAAGGATTTTGTGTGGACTAGGTATGGTACCCAGAGGGTGTAAGCGTTCTTCCAAATGCTTCATTTGTGTAACACACCTTAATCATAAGAACAAGCCTGGCAATTTCCCGTTTGACCAGGTTGTATGAGAAACCATTGCCATTATATTGAGCTTGGAGGTGTAACATGTAATGTTTCAAAGTAAATTTGAATGCTGTCAGCTCAAGGGCTACAAAGAGGTGGTTTACTTATCTAGCTCCACAGGTTTTTACCAAAATCGATATGTCCACAATCTTTGTAAAAATTGGAAGTAAGGACTTAAAAATTAGCCAAAAGACCTTATCTCTCCCTCTATCAAATTTTAGCTCTTAATTTGGTATTTTTCAAAACGTGTAAAATCATTGGCGGCCACTGATACATGACTTATGAGTCATGATTAAATATACAACAGACTTTACAGTGTCTTTATCTCATGTTAACGTTAAGCACGCTTGATTTCCACTTCCACAGATTACCCTAAGTCTCTCACCAGATATTATAGCTATCACTGACACAGGCAACAAGTCCGGTAGGAAACTGAAAAGACAATCAATGGGCCATTAATATAAGACAAGATTACACGTCTATACTACATAAGTGTAAATCGATATTATAACATAGCTTTGGGAAAGCGTGCGCTATGATTGGCTAATACGCCAGATTGTTCAGCAGTATAAAAGTAGTGAAGTCTGACACTTATCAAAAATAACGCCAAGATTACGAGCTGAAGATGATGGTACAACTGTCACGCTGCCAATTTGAAGAGACTTTAAAGAAGGACTGGGACGATATCTTGAGCTGATAAGAACAACTTCAGTCTTGTCATGACTTAGTTTGAGCTTGTTGATGACCATCCAGTTGTCTATATCACGGACACATTGTTCAATAGTAGTTTTACACTCTACCATTTTATCAAGACAGTCAGTTTTAAATGCCACATATAGCTGGGTATCGTTAGCATAGAATGATGCTCTAAGTTGTAACGCTTCACAATGTCAGCAAGAGGAGAGGCATATAGTAGGTATAAAAGAGGGCCAAGGACTGATCCCTGTGGGACGCCACGTTCTAAGAAACGTTGAGAGGATCTGCATTTATTGACGTTAACAAACTGTTTTCGTGATGTTAAATAAGATCTTAGCCAGAGGAGTACTGTTCCCTTGATCCAAAAGCGACTAGATAACCTTGATAATAAGATGGAATGGTCCACGGTATCAAAGGCGGCAGATAGGCCGAGTAGAAATAGAATAACAGAGTTATTGTTATTAATAGCAGTGAGAATATCATTGTGAACTCTAACGAGGGCCGTTACAGTACTGTGAAATGCTTTATCGGCGGATTGAAATATCTCGTTAAGGTGGTGCCTCAGTATACTGTATGGTCGTTTAATTGCGAAGAAACAGCCTTCTCTATAAGCTTGGACAAAAATGTTAGATTTGAGATTGGACGGAAACTTTGTCATAGCTCAAAATCAGCATCCTGTTTCTTGAGAAGCGGTTACAAGCAATACAGCAACTTTCAAAGCATGTGGCATCTCACCATTCTTGAGGGACATGTTTATAAGCGATGTTAGTGTAGGTAGGAGGATGGGAAAGCATGTTTTTAGAACTGACGCGGGAAGTGGATCATCGAGTTTTGGACCAATGCGGGAGTTTGCTAAGCACTCAAGAAGCTGGAGATGTTCTCGCAGCGCCTCGAGCATCTCTCACGCTTCTTTCGTGCTTAGCAACCTCCCGCGCGGGTCCATAACTCAATGGTCGCACGCTACACCTTAACCATTTCTTCAATGAAGTATAGTTGTTACACAACCGGAAAGTTCAACATTATCTAAGTGTACAGTTTTCCTAGTGTCACAAGTTCGCTCTCACCTGTCTCAACATATTTTCGAATGCTTCTTTTTCTCGGTCTTTCCCCCAGGTTGTAATGGTACTACGACAAACGAAGAGGAACATAATTCAAAAACATACTAAAACTTATTTCACCAAATTTCTCAAACTTGTAAATAATGCAAAAGGAAGTGGTTGGAAATCGTCCTGTTCCATCTTGAATTTTTGAATCATTTTGTTTGCAAAGTATTATTTTGTTCAAAGAACTTGTTTCGCCAAAATATCAACCTCATGGATAAACATAAATTAACGAAAATTGAGTAAGGTACTTTTTCCTATTATTGCTTGTGTGCGTGCGTGTTTTGGGCGTGGTGTGTGTGTGTGTGTGCTGTGTTTAGCACCTTTTCTTTTTTTTTCTATATGGATAATACATAAAGAAGTATTAGGAAATCAGAGTAAACGTCTTTGGTGTTTGATACAGAGCACATTTTTAAAATAGAATGGTAAAAATATAGACTTCAAATATTTTACGCCAAAGGTTATCACCAAATCAGGAAGCACTTTTAAAAACAGAGGTTGATATGAAAGCACCTATTGTCATTGACAAGTAGATAGAGTCTGGTAAACTATACACGGATGTTAGAGGACAGAGGCTACCGTTTGAAAGGATTGTTGCTGCTCTGTCTAAAGCACAGGTGGGACACCGGTGATGAAATGTTTAAATTGAAGTTCCCAGAGCATAACCGTCTTATGTCGAGTTTCGAATGCTTGTTTGTTGCTCAATTTTTGTATGCGGCCTTTGATACTCTTGAAACCATTGCTCTTTATGTTTTTTTTTCTCGCCATTTTCACCTTATTTTATAGAAATAACGTATGTAAAAAATGCATCGGCGTTCTTTGCATTCTTTTGTTGAAAGCGAAAACAAAAGAAATTCATTTGAATGAGACTCCTCACTGGTAGCTACAATATAATCACGTGCTGAATAAAGCGTGTCATGATTCGGTGATGGTTTGATCGAAACCCAATTTGGCGACCGTTGTATACAGGTAGAGAACAATGAAACTGTGCATTAACGAAGTTCTTAAAGGTGACCACTGTATACAGGTCAACTTTAACGAAAATGTAAGGCAAAACTGTCAGGAACTTGTCCAGCGATCGTAATATACAGAATGACCGCTATCCACAGAACCATCATACACAGGTTTGACTGCTACAGTACTACTAGATACCCACAACTTTACTAACATTACCTGTGTTCCGCAGCGGGGATAGAAAATCCAGCAATTTGACAGCCATAGTAATTTCTGACAAATTGACAAAAATAGAGTGTACAGTATACAGCGGCCAAAAAAAAGAGAAACCGTGAAGACTAATAACAGTTTGCATAAGATTACAAGTGAACAAACTTTGAGAGAAATTAACTGGCATGGGGTCCGTTATATATTTGCATATTTAAAATAGAACGGTTTACAAAAATAATCCAAAAAACATTCAATATAATTGTATGCCGCAATCTGATTGGCTACGCCACTAGAAGAATATTAGTAATAGTCCTCGAAGAGAGAAATTCGTGATGCTTTCTTTCGTTTTATTCACAAATAAATATTTCTTCAACTCGTATTTGCTAACTTTAAAATTGTCTTTCCTGTCCGACTAGTTGGGTGATACTAAAACAATTAGATCCTTCGCCGTCACGGGCTATGGGTCAATTTGAATTAGGAATCTCGCACAGTGACATTGGGTTCCAGAAATCGGCCCGCAGTGTACCGTAACATATAAGGAGATGTCGGACACTCACTGGGGAGTACCACCATGTCCCTTACGACTGACCCGATGACTTTATGGGCTCAAAGCTCCAATTTTAAGTCGGATTTCATAGAATTTTAGTGTAGTTCTTGACAACGTACAAATAAGCCCAATGCGCGAGTTAGCAAAGAATTGCCTGGTTTAAACTTGAAAACTAACAAAATTGCTATCCCCGTTGTAAATATTACCATATTAGAATACAGTCCCGATACTACGCGCGATATGATTGGTCCAAACAGCGTCCTTTATCAGAGTATAAAGGACGGTGCTCGCGTCATCCCCCGGCTTTGCGCAGTGAAAAAATTGGCGGAATTTTTCAAAGAGTTTACTACCTTTTCGTAAAATATTCTGGACGAGCTCGAACAAGGCATCCCTTACACTTAAAAGAATGCGAAGATGAGGAGCTCTAGGAAAATGTAGATATAGAGACCGAGTTAAACAACTAAGTCAGCACTTGTAAAAATGGGGAGTTAAATTAAGAAAAACAGGACTACGACATCTACCAGGAAACCATCAAACAATGGCGTTTTTGAATGAAACAATACAATTGCCGGGCAAAATACAGTTCGGTTGGTGCCAAGCTATGCAAAACAACAATGTGAAGTGACCAATTTACAAGTCTTCTCCGCTGGAGACGTGAATGTTGACGGCAAAAATTCGAAATGGACTGCAAACGGACTAAGTGGAAAATTTTACAGTTTCAAAGAAAAATGAAAACGATATGAAACTTGCCTACCGTCAACAGTACAAGAGGAAGACAAATCCACTTTTGGCACTGGTACAGTACTCGGCGTTGTAGTCTTGGTTGCTTAATTTGAGCTCCCTTACGTCGCAGTCAGTAAAAACGACAAACAGTACGGATCAAACACACAGAAATTTGCTTGTGTGTCGAATTCATCTCTCCACAACATTATCATTAAAGCACAGACTAAAAGCACAAAAGAAAACAGAAGTTCTCGCATTGACGATCGACATAAACTGTCGCGTTGTCCATTCAGAAAATGACATGGCACACTGTCTTTAGTTTCAGCAACAAGCTAAGCAGTTCGTCTTGTTTGTTTTCTTCTGCTAAATTCCACAAATGGTTTTTTCCTCTTATTGTCTTCATGGGCCATAATTTGACTGGATTTCGATTAATTTAAGACTTGAGAATGTTTAAAAATATCTTGACTGAGCTGAAAAAATCTCGCGTTCAAAAACTTTTCAGTGCTTTGCGTTCGAACTTTGATGGTTTGACAGCCTTTGTCTTTTGAACCAATGAGAGTGTTGGACGTATTCTTACAAGCTCACTGATTGGCCCAAATTGCTGTACTTTATCAGAGTATAAAGGACAGTGCTGACGACATTCAGCGCGCGCGCTGAAAAAAAGCATTGGGAGTTGATCGAAAATAAAAGCTCGTTTTTGCGGAAAATCGCTAGTTCTTTATTATAAAACAAATAAATAAGCCTCCTCTGGGCTTTGTTCTGTTATAAAGCCCTTAGGAGGTGACGAGAGCACTCAACTACACTTCTTTCGTGCTCTCGTCACCTCCTGCGTGCTTTATAACAGAACAAAGCCCAGAGGAGGCTTATTTATTTGTTAAATAAATTAGCTTTCTCTGCCCGATAAGGGACGGACCATTAGAAAAGTGATGGGGGGGGGGGGGGGGTGGGGAATTTTCAGCTTGCACGAATTTTTTTTTTCGCTCACTGCTTTTGCAGGAATTTTTTTTTTCAGTTGAACCTCTCTGCACGAATTTTTTACTACGTGTGAAAAAGTCACAATTGGACCTTCCTTCTGCATGAATTTCTTTTTTTTACCTTCTTTTTTGCATGAATTTTTTTTTGGCATTTTGCCTTGCATGATTTTGTTTTTGGCTTTTTCCCCACCCCCCCCCCCCCTCCCCATCACTTTTCTAATGGTCCGTCCCTAAGTTACTAGCCTTTCTATAAACGGGCCACTTGACAATTAGACCCGCGGACCTTGATGGCGAAGGGTCTAATTGTTTTCCCAGTCGAAGAAATATTTGGGAATAAAACGAAAGAAAGCGTCACAAATTTCGCTACCCGAGGACTGTTACTAATAGTCCTCTAGTAGCGTAGCCAATCATATTGCGGCATTTGCATTAGTGCAATAGTTGGGTTTTACTAAAGAGGGTTAACCACGCTGCCTTCACAGTATAATACCCCACTCTTGCCCCCCGGGGATACTCCCGTATAAAAGCGTCAGGGGTGCTTGTCGTAAATTTCATGGGTTTAAATTTGTGGATTTGTACCACTCAGGGTGCTAAAAAAAATAAATTTCTGTATTTTTTTTTTATTTGAAATGGTTGAGTTGGTACCTCTTTGAGGTGGACAGGAATTTGGGACACGCCCATAAAACAAGATTCTGGTACCTTTCAGCGGTGTTATGGAAATTTTTCGAAGACCACCCCCGTCACTTCTATAGGGAAATAACCCCCAGGTTAATACCAATCCTATAAATTACATTGTAAATCAATTTGTAATGGTCATAGGTCTGAGTGGAGTCCAATTCGGTCTGTAATCATATGAGTGATGAACAAAATCGGACGACCGCGTAGCGGGAGTCCGATTTGTTTAATCACGAGTATGATTGCAGACCGAATTGGACGACACGAAGTCTTATTACCAATTAATCATAACTTTAACAAAATTTGTCATGTATAAACTTGTTTTTTTTTTTTTAATCAAAACACATGAAATTACAAGATTTTTTATGCCAGAAGTGAAAAAAAAGCCATTTAAGCGCGCGCGTGACGGCGCGTACTGTCTAATTACTCAGGCATGACGCGTTCTGTCCTATTTAACTGTCCTATTAAGGCTGAAATCAGGGGCAGTTGATAGCCAATCAGATTTGAGAATTTTGTTATAGTAACGATTATAAATAAAATTATAAGTTATCACAGTACCATTACATAATCTTAATTAACTATCAATTGTATTCATTATAAATTACACGTGGTAGTGTAGTCGATTGCAGAAGAGGAACTCAGCAGTTTGTTTTGACTGAAAGGCTCTTATATTAGCCTTGACAACACCCCCATGAAATCTCTGAATTTTCGGCACACAAAGTACCAACATGCATTTACTCACCTCGCTAAAACCATCCCTACCACAGTATCTGTTCCACGGAAATTGACAAGATGTGCTGCTCCACCTAAGGACGCTGACTACAAGACAGGAACACAAAACCTCCTTTCATAAATGAGCTGATAAAGTAGGTTATCTCAACATAGGATTTAACAGGTGTGAAATCCTATGTTAGTGGAGTCTTACTTGCTACATCAACTCATTTGATAAAAAAATATTTTATGTGTCAATTTCCCAGCGAAGCAGCACCAAATCCTTTTTAGAAAACAGTCCTAAGAAAGTACGCGCGCTGATTGGTTAAAATTCGTGTTTCCATAACTCGATAGAAACACAGAACTAGCACGAGCTGTTGACGTAATGATGACGCGGCAAAGAGAATTTACATTTTGATAATCAAAGCTAACAAGTTGTTTTTCTTTTTTTCGTTGCGGTGTTTTCTAAAAGAAATAGAAAACATGTTCATCGTGTTTCTATCGAGTTATAGAAACACTCGTGAAAGTTTGGGAGAACTCGAAAAAGCTGTGGAAACACTTGCCTGCGGCTCGTGTTCCCACAGCATTTCTCGTTCTCCCAAACTTTCACGAGTGTTTCTATAACTCGATAGAAACACGGTTCATGTTTTCTATTTCTTAAATACGGGACAGAAACACGGGCTACAACATTTGTTTTCATTTGATTAGGAGCACTTATCTGCATTGATCTTGAGCAGTGAAGAGCTGAGAAAAACACACAACACTTTCCATTACCTGGTGTCAACCCCAGGCCTCCCAATCGGTACACCAACATGATAAACACAATGAAGTTATCATGCTATCAACTATCAACTCTCTTTACGTGCATGGGAACAGCTTATGTTTGAAAATTTGTGCTGCTACGTGACTTGCTTCAAAGTTGATTCTATTCAAATTACTTTACAACAATACCAACCTCAACTGAAGTGCTGCCACGAAACCCAAAGTCATGGAGTTTAAAGGGAAGGTTATCAAGGTTGTCAGCAGTTTCTTCTAGATACTACAAAAAGAATGTGATAATAATTATTCAGTACGAGTTAACAACTACACAAACTTGTCAACCCTGCAAATTGAAGGGTAACTAGAGATCATCATCATCATCATCATCATCACCGTCTCATCACCATCACCATCACCATCACCATATCATTATCATCATCATCATCATAAAAGGGATTACAAATTTCTACTTTTCACTGGGGTTGCTTTGGCTTCTCCACAAATTTTGGAATCATTTTTTGAAAAATTGAAGTCAAGGAGAATGAAAAAAATACATTAAAGTTGATGGTGTTACAAATAAACCAAATTTCATTTACCGGGGTTCGAGGACGGGAATGATATTTTCTGCAAGTGGAACGAAGGTATTTTATACCACACTACATGAAGTATGTGGACGAAGGAGAAGTGCCGACCAAAAAGATTAACATTCAAAAATGGCGGTTTAAGACGAGCAGTTTTGTACACCAACACAAAACAGTTATGGACAAGTTTAATTAAAAAAGAAATGTTGTTCCAGTACCTCTTTTGTACAACTTCATTAGGAAACCAACAATTTTTAATATTTTGGTTGGCAGAAAATAAAATTCTGCAGAACTTTTCTGCACTCTTTTGGACTGAAAAAAAAAACATATTTCAATTTTTACTGATTTATTTCGTCGTATTGGTGGCACAGACTGTCTTTGTTCTGTTCAAATATCAATTTGTCTTTTCAAGTTGTGAATATGAAGTTGCCTTTCTGCTTGTGTAGAGACAAGTCTACAACACACTATAGAATGTAAACGAGGACTACATACAAAGCATATGAGGTGGTCCCGTTTATAAGCCTGGTGCTTTCTCGGGTTCTCACCACAATCACTGTAACATCAATTGTTTTTTTATCAATGACTTCATTATTATTATTGATTGTCCCTGTAATACTATTGATCTTGTGGCAAAAAAAATAATAATAAAAGAGTCAAAATGACTCCCTGTACAAAATTTTTGAAGTCATGGATCAATTGTTGCTGTAAAATATGCCAAATTTGTCATATTTGTAATCCCTGATAATCATCATCATCACCATCACCTTTATTTCGATTTTTAAACTTCCCAGATCGTTTTGGGTTTGGGAAAGGGAAGACGAACTGAAAAAACTTTTAAGAAGTGCAGTTTGGAATTATGCATTATTATATGGCTCTCGTGAAGGTTACAAGGGACTAAGTATACTGTACGTTGTATGGTGTATACCAACCTGAGCTATGATTTCTTTTTGTGCCCTGGAATTTGTCGCAACTGTCATGGGGTACCAGCTTTGAACAAGCAAAGTCTAAAAAGAATTTAGGGTCAAACAATATTAACGTAAGAAACCTTGCTTAAAACTGGTAGTTCATAATAAACATAAACATAGATAAAAGAGAAGTGCACATTGCAACGAAGCTTGATACTACACTAGTTTGAAATAATGAATGCTGCAATTCGCTGACCCAACGTTGTGAAGCTCCTTTCATATCTGTGATGAATGGAGTTGCTTAATTACAAGGTGTAAATAAGCATTGGGTAATAATCCACCATCGTTGCGGTTCAATGGAGTGTGGGTGATATTGGTATGCCAAGCTTCTTAGTGTAGTGTAGTGTAGTGGCATTGAGGTTTCTGTCACGTGACCTTAGCGATTACGTGATTTTGTAGAATCCGCAATCGTTATAAAAGAGTGTGGTTGTGATTGTGTTTCTGGAGTCCTGCGTGTTTTCTCCTATTGCAAAGCTACTACATTTGGCGACGAGGATAAAAACCGAACAGAAGACAAGTTTGTCAGGAACTCTGAACTATGGCCGTCTGTATAAGTGGACTAACTGGTCCTGCGGCCTTTGACACAGTTGGCGAGCCCGCCACTCTTTGGTAGCATTGGCAAATATGGAAAGATGAATTTGAGCTTTTCAATGACCCGACACAGAAACGACCCCTTCTTTTACACCCAGCGGGACCGGGTATACAAGAGATTTTCCGTACCACTCCCGAGGAAACGAAGGGCAACGCTAAAGAATACAATAAAGCGATGGAGTCGCTCACCGAATATTTTAAGTTGAAAAAGAATATTCCTATGGCAAGACAAAACGTCCTAGCAGCGACACCTGCACCAGGTGAGAGAATAAATAACTTTGTAACCAGACTTAGCAGCTTGGCTGAACATTGCGATTATGGAGGAAAGAAAGACAACATGACGAGAGACCAGGTGCTAACACACATTAAGGACAAAAACTTGAAGTCCAAATTATACCGGTACGAGAATAAAACCTTACCCAAGCTCTTACAAATAGTAAGTCAGTATCACGATAGGGATGCCCCAGTCTTCATTCAACCCGATGAGCAAATCAACGGGGTGGACCTTGCTGACAAACAAAACACTTCACCAGTAAAATTCCTAGGAAGATGTTGGAATTGTAACAAAATCAGGCTCTTGGCCAAGGATTGTCGCTGCTCATGTGGCCATGTTTGCGAGTATTGTGGCAGACTTGGCCAATTTGCTGTTTGTTGCCGATACCACCAAGAACATGATAGCAACACAAACCATACAATCAGTCAGGGGAGAATCCCTCTACAGACCAAGAGAGGGGGCAGACAAGAGAAAGTGCACACTGTCATCCAACAACCTGATGATGATGCCTTGCATGTATTTACCACTTCCACTAGTGAAGACTTTGAAACATAAGAACTGCACATAAACGATAAGATAATGTTATTGTTAACTCAGATGCCAGCTGTAATATGTCCGAGCACGAAATTAATTCTCTCAAAGCGGGGAAACCACCCTTAGCAGGGTGTGAAAAGCGACCCCTTGAGCTAAAGGGAAGCTGCACGTTAACTGTCACTGTACTACAGACCAACATGTCAACTGTTGCAGAATTTTATGTAGTCCCAGGGGAGGCTGCAACCCTGTAGGAAGTAAAACGTCAGAGACGCTTGCAATCCTTAAAGATGGAATTAATGAAAACAACTGCAGCATAAATATTAACAATGCCCAACCGCTAGACAAAAAAGCTGCTCTTAGGGTCAGAATCCCCATAGTTTTTGAAGGCCTTGGCAAACTGAAAGGCTATCAACTTAAGTTACACCAGGATGCCAGTGTCCCACCTGTGGCACAACCTCTTCCCCGAATACCATTCAGCAGAAGACAGAAAGTGACAGCAAAGTTAAAACAGTTAGAAGACCTGGATGTCATGGAAAGGCCAATGGTTGCACAAGCTTGATCAACCCACTTGTGGTTGTAGAGAAGCCCAATGGAGACATTCGCATTTGTTTAGATATGAGGCAGGTGAATCGTGCAATCCTCAGAGAGAAACATCCAGTTCCCCCAGTGAAAAAAACATTGCAGGAGATTTCGGAGGCGAAAGGTTTCAGCACGTAACCTAAACATGGCGTTCCATCAAATAGAGCTCCACCCTGACTCGCGTGATGTAGCCATCTCTGAAGCCCCGTACGGCCTCTACCGATACAAACGACTTTTCTTTCGTGTCAACATGGCAACAGAGAAATTCCAGCAGCTAATATGGCAAATACTGAAGGACTGCCCCGGTGCTTACAACCTGCATGATGACGTGAGAGTAGCTGGATATGACCACAAAGAGTACGATAAAAACCTCGATAAAGTAATGAAAAAGTTTGAAGAGCATGGATTGACCCTTAACTATAATCAAAGTAGGACTATGGTGAACTCGTGGATATGTTTACAAAACAGAGAAAAAAGAAATAATTTAAAAATCAATGAGGTGTTTTTTCAGAGTTGTGATTGAATGAACTTGAAGATAATTTTAATAATCTATAATCACAACATAAAAGTGACCAGGGAGCTGAGTAGCTTTTTGAAATAAACATACAGTGAGTACATGACGCCAATCATTTGACTACACTAGGCATCAGTTATAAGGCAGGTGGCAAGCATACAGTTGTTAAAAAATTTGATAACTTAACATAAGGGTACAGGATTAAATGGCACCGAAACCAAATGTAGTTCTGGTATCCTGCTGCTCACTGTCTGTGTGTTCAAAGTAACAGGGTCCTTCTGAATAAGGTCTGAATTTTGTTGCCATGACATTGTCAATTTTATCATCATTATAGTTTTTGTTGTCTACAAGTCTATTCAATGTATGCAACAGAAATATCCACCTTGATTCTGCAGCTGATAATGAACAAAACCATGTAGGATAGCCCAGCTGATGTGATGATCTTAAAATCCTTAAGACTCTCAATCCTTTATCAAGTTGAATTAGTTTATTTACCGTACCATCTCATTTTAGGTTATCAGTGGTATATATATTCAGGGTTGCACTTAAAAAAAATCACACTTGCCATCATTAATACAGCAATACATCTTTGTTTTTATCCTTATAACTTCTTGTTTTTACAATGTAAATATGATGAGTCACACAACAGTAAGCAAAACAGGTAAGCCTATTTTTCCAACATGTCTACTTCAACACAATCTAGTTCACTTCAAGGTAAATTCGGAAATCAATAGACAGAAAACGTTTCATTGTAACGGCTTGTGGTGTATTGTATATAATATAACGCTTAATACATTTTCTACATGACTTACTCTTTTCGAACCCTGGTTCTCCGTCACGGCATGCGCCTCTATATTTAATGGTGAGCGTTGACATACTTCTTGACCGTCCCAATACTTTTCCAACTCCATTCCTGTTAGTACTAACACTTAAATCAGTAGAAAAGTCCTCCATGCGATGTTTCTTATCCAGGTTGGCCGCAGAAGTTCTTCGGTTTCACATCATGGATTCGTCAATTTATTCTGTTTTCAGTAGTGGTTTCGTTCAATAACGAGTACTCATTTCGCTCAAATAAATTCTCATTCAAGTGCTAATTTCGCTCTATGAGTTCTCATCAAAGCTTACTATATTAGCAAGAGATTTTCTCATCTTCAGATCACTTTCGAGCCAACTGAAATTCATATACTGCTTGTAATCTTGGGGGCGGTCGATGGCGGTCGATGTCGGAAAAGCGAATAGTTATCATCTGTTCACGTTTAGCGCCTGGCCGAGTAAAAGGCTCATGAAATTCAGTCTCCAAGTTGGTCATTGTCCTAACTGGAAACATTTAAACTCCTTTTGATTTTAGTAAGACCGCTAATGAGGCCCTGTTAGTGAGGTTCTTTATGTCGCGCGCCTGAGTTTCAAACCTTTTCACGTCGCAATTTCGGAAGGTCGAAGGTCGCTGTCGTAATTTCCCGTGAGCGGCTCGTCGTTCGTCGCCATTTCAGGTCCTTTATGTCGCCGTTTCAAGGCCACGTCGCTTGTCGAAATTTACCCCTAACAGGGCCTCGCTAATCGTCCTCTTAAGCTACAAAATCATTACAAACTCTGGCAACGGTACGATACACTTTCAGCGTGAACTTTCATCAACAGACTTCCGTGACTTCGGTCACGACAATTGTCGTCTTCATATCGGTGCCCCCGAGTTCTATCCGACTAATTACGAAGTGTGTCTACACTGGAGTGAGTGAGTGAGTGAGTGAGTGAGTGAGTGAGCGAGTGAGTGAGTGAGTGAGTGAGTGACAATTTGCATATCGGAGTCCCCACAAAAACTCGCAAATACGCTTCGCGTATCCACGAGTTAAAAAGTGTGTCATTGGGGCCAAGAGCATGGAGCACATGCGAGAATTGCTAACAGGGGAGGGGCTGCAGGTCTCCAAGAAAAGAGTAGAAGCCATTGTTGATGCACCGAAACCCCAAAATCAATCCGAGGTGAGAAGCTTCCTGGGATCTGCTCAGTTCTACGCTAAATTCATCCCTGGATTTTCGACAATATCAAGCCCTTTGTGGGACCTCACATGTGCTGGCCAGACCTGGAGGTGGGGCACGAAGGAAGAAGAAGCTTTTGAACAAATTAAGAACGTTACAAACAAATGCCCCGGTCATAGCTTATTTCACCAAAGATGCCGAGACTCGCCTTGTCACAGATGCATCACCTGTTGGCCTTGGAGCAGTCCAACAGGATGGTTTATGCAGGCCGGTGTACTATGCGAGCCGCAAGCTATGCAATGTGGAGAAGAGATACTCCCAGTTCGAAAGGGAAGCACTAGCTGTCTGGTGGGCCTGTCAGAAATTTTACCTCTACTTGTATGGTATTGAGTTTGAGTTCCGCACAGACCACAAGCCGTTGAGAACTGTTCTAGGTGTGAGGAATACGCCGCCATCAGCACGCATTGAAAGATGGTTATTATACCTCCAGCAAATGTGTTCTGTAGTGACACACAATTCGGGGAAAGAGAACTCTGCGGATACCCTAAGCAGGCTCCCAGTAGGTCCCCCTCAGGACCATGATGCGAGCGAACGCACACAATATGCCTGCTGCATAGCCAGTGAAGCAGTATTAGCAGCGCCCACACCCCAGCAAGTTGAGCAAGCACCTGGAGAAGACCCGACACTGCAGTTCGACCGTCAAGCTGTTACCTCAGGAAACTGGGGTCGCTTATCAGGCGCAATGTACTAAGCGCTGGCACATGAACTGTGGGTCCTCGGCCAGCTCGTCCTCAGAGGTAACCGTATTATCATGCCAGAAAGCCTCTGGCATGACACACAGTGCCTGGCTTGTCCCCAGCTGAGCTCCTGATGGGCCAATACTTGAATGATAAACATCTAAGAACAACCATCCCAACTGAAAGGGTCATAGAAGCTCACTGGAAGCAGCTTCTTCGTGAAAGAGATGCACGGGGGAAGCTTTGACAGAAAGAGTATGCAGACAGCAGGCGTTCAGCTGAATACAGTGACACTGAAGAAGGGGATCGCATCCTGCTCAACAAAAACCGTGATAATAAACTGTCTCCCAAATTTGAACTTGTACCATACAAAGTGGTGGAAAAGAAAGGAAATGCTGTCCTTATACAAGATCAGGAAGGAAACATCAAACTGCGCAATGCTAGCCACATGAAAACGTTTATCCAGACAGACTTTGACGCTACTGAAGCTCATGGAGGACATGAGGCAGAATGATGACATACCCCCTGGAGGACAGTCAGAACCAATTGCCTTGAGCCAGCCAACCAATATTGATAAGCACAATCCGATACCCCCTGAATCCAGTGCAAGTCCATTTCCTAAAGGCCCACTCGTGATAGGCGCCCTCCAGCTTGGATGGATGACTTTTTGTGCTTCTCCTTGAGAACATCCACTGCAGATCAATGTAGTTCACTATATGCTAATTTATTTCAACGGTTATAGTTGCTGGACATTGGACATTGATTATTTGCACACTAGCTGTTTGCATGATAGTACGTTTTATACACCGAGTGGAAGGGGGATGTAGTGTAGTGGCAGTGAGGTTTCTGTAAACGTGACGTCAGCGACCGTGTGCTTTTGTAGAATCCGCCATCTTGTTATAGTAGAGAGTTGTTGTGTTTCTGGAGTCCTGCGTGTTTTCTCCTATTGCAAAGTTACTACACTAAGCAATGTCTTTGATGGTGGCAGCGATAAGTGGTGATAATTTGTAAAGTGTACAGTACAAAAATGTAAAATTGGAAATTAAAGAGCTTGGTAAAGGAAAGTAAAGGAATGTCGTCCACTGGTCTCTAACCGTTTGCTCCAACAGTGATTTTGACTAAGGATTGGCTGCAAAGTTACAGTGTAGCATTAATGTTAATCACTAGTTTACTTTTTTAATTTTACTGTATATTAAAGATAATATACAATCCGGGGGGGTACTCTCATAAATTTCGGATAGGTGTGTGCCGCGAAGGGTCTTAAACCCTGACCCTATCTGAGGATGGAGCAAACGAAAATTAATACCCTATTTAAGGCCCAAACATCAAAAGTGTCACCCTATGCAAGGGAAAAACAAAAACTAAAAATAGCTTAAACGGGTCAACTTTATTTGTTTCTGTAGTAGACTGCCTGATACAATTTAGGTATCCTATCTAAGGATAAACACCGGGAACACTATGCCAACATGTTCAAAAATGATACCCTATTTAAGGATCGAGAACCTCAAAAACCATACCCTATCCCGCGGCACATACCTATATAGACCATATATGGGAGTACCCCCCGCGGGTATACAATGCTCACTTATGGATTAACGAATTTCAAGGAGATCAAACTTCATACCTCAACCCAGTTAGTCAGCCAAGGAAATTCTTCATCCGTGTTCTGTACAGTAAACAAGACTACAGGAAAAAACAAGAGAGAGAGGATACTCTTATTTAAAAGATGATAATTCCTACAGTAATTACAAGACAAATTACTGTTATCAACAGAAACCCTAAAATTCAAGCACTCTGAGTAATATTACAAGTTAAAAATCTTAAATAAATATAACTATGAAACTATTAAGACAACATCTACATGAAAAATATACAATCTACAAATATTCATTAAAAACCATGCTGCCATGATAATAAAATGCCCTTTTTTGACTCCAATTTAATTGTTGGTAGTCTGATGTAGTTGCTCTGTCAGGTGGTACTTTCAAAACAATCCTTATTAAAACTTAAAAAATTAAGTTTTGGAGAATTGTTCTTTAGTATTTTCTTAACTAAGGCTATGACATGTCTCTCTCATCTATCAGATAAATTTAAATATTTTAAATACTGTAAGGATTTATCACTATTATTTGAACTCATGACAATTCTAGCTGCCCGTCTGAAGTTTTTCTAATTTGTTTGAACTTACAGCACTGCAGCAGTTCCATGCTGTGTCAAGAAAACTATGATTTAAAAGCACATAGCATATAAAGTAGCTGACATTAGTGGAGCTTTTAAAACATGATGTTGTACCCCAAGGACTCAACTGTAACACTATAGGTTACCCGATACTATTACATGTTTTAATCACGTGACAATGAATTGTGCTATCAATGCTTTTGACCCCGGCAGTTCTAAGACATTTCAAGACTTTGATCGCAAGATTTCAATCTTTACTTTCCCTTTGTTAAGGCTAAGACAGAGAAAAGATGTATGATTTTCTATTTCCATTCATTAATGTTTCTGCACAGCTTGGCCCCACATCCCATAGTCATTTCTGTCATTTCTATAACCTGAGCTGTCTATTTGCTATCTAAACCGCGTGCATATTTGTGCTGTAATCATGTCAAATAATTTAAACAACCATAATAATTCTAAGTCACTACAATGTACTGTATTCCAGTTTTAAGTGGTTCCACATGCAATAAAAGGGAATCAAGAGCAGTTGTGTGTTGTTTGAGGAATCTCAGTAAGTACATATGTGACGCACTACTAAGACATCGAAGATCCTCTAGATGCTACACAACTATAAAAAATTTAACATAACAATTTTTGGAAGTACATGTACCAAAGGACTTCAGATCAGGAGGTTTGGGCTCTTGTTATGGTGATGGAGCTGTGTTGTCCCTTTAGACAAACAACATAAATCCATCCACACTGTTGCTCTCTATCCAAATATCTAAATGGGCTCCAGCATTATAATGCTAGGGGTAGCCAGGCAGTAGACTAGTAGCCTGACCAGGGGTAGTAAATTAAAACAACTATTCAAAAACAGCTGAAAGTCTCAAGTGGAGTGCACTGAAATTGACAGATCTGCATGGGTCTCCCAATGATTCCAGTACCGCAAATGATCCCAAAACTTTGATCCCACTGGACCTCCCAAGTGCAACTGTACCTCAAATAGTACACCCTGAATTGTTAACTATTTGTTTTATGTAACATTATCAAAAGAGAAAAACCCTTAAATTTGCCCAGAAGAAGGAGGGAATGACTAGAGCATGTCATGAGTATGCGTCATGGCGTGAGCGAATCATTCCTCTCACTACTGCTCTCTAAAAAGAGCATGTAAAGTACATTTTTGTCTAAGACCTCTTTTGTTTAAATTTGTTAACTGCTCTGAGTGACGTTTACACTGTATGTACCTGTTCTCAATATAAAGAAGGATTTTCCCAAAATTCTGTTGTAAAAGGAAAAAGAAATAACACTTGCATAATTATTGACGCGTACTCCTTTGAGCACACGCTTGCTTTACTCACGAGCGTACACCCATGGGCAAATAGAAGATACTGAATTGACCAACGTAACAGGTTTTTACTTCGACCATGAGCCATATTATGCCTTACATGATGAGTTTCGATCTATTCTATTCTTTTTAATGAGAACTGTACACTGCACCTATCAGTAAAGAGAGTTCAAGACTCATGGAATTCAGTGTCCTTGGTAATGAAATGTTTTTGAGTGCAAAATGGAACAAATGAGCACAAGTAAATTCTCAAATACTGAAAAAATTACACAATCCTGTGGGGTGAGTGCAATTTGTTACATCTTTGAAAAATACATGAGTGATTATTCATAAAAAATGCCATCAAAAGCATTTAATTTCCTGATAATATAATAATAATATAATAATAATAATAATAATAATAATATAATAATAATAATAATATAATACTAATATAATACTATAATTACATGCAAAAATTTAATTTCAAATTTCTGCCCTCTATTTCAACTTTCTGCACTGTTTGGAATTAATTGACATGCTCTCAGCCAATCAGTGTGTTTACATTTTAGAGGGATATCATTAAATCATTAATTCTCCCAATTCTCATTACCTGTTTGTATTGACATTGTACTGAGCACAAGCTGCTTATGGACTGCTCATGTGAGATATGAGTCTAGGTGCTGGGGCCCATTTCTCAAAAGTCTCAATCATTATTATTTTTGTGGGCCAGACAAGCTACTTTAAGGTTGGCATTAACTGACTGTCTTCGTAGAAACCACATAGATATGCAACTCAAGCTAAGATTGCATTGCTGGACACTGAAAACCAACAAAAATGAACATCAAAAAAGCTGTAAATTGCATGTAAGGTAAGAAGTGATTAAGGTTACACAATACCTTCGCGGGTGTCCTTCGGAAAAAAATTCGTACGCGCGTTGTTCTGAAGTAAACTACCACAAACTATATTTCAATAGAAAGGTAAAGACCTGTAGAATTCGAAAAAAAATATCCGTTGTTTGGCAGAGCCATTATTGAGAAGAAAGAAGCCAATAAACCGAAAACGACCGAGTGTCATTCCGCCGAATTAATAGGGTATGTAGAATGGACGGATAATTATGAAATTTGGCCAGAACATTCATTAAGCATCGAGGAACAAAAGGGTGTCGGGGATTAGCTTTAATTTAGATATTTCTCATTTTACGGCCGCGAACGCAACGGGGTCGGGAAATTATTCGCTACTACAACTTTACGGGTCTATAAAAAGATAACCAATAAGAATTACGAAAAAGCCTGACACCCTTTTAGAGATTGATGCTTGCTGATTTACATTGTGCAGTTCTTTTGCAGTAGTGGCTGTGTTTGATACCCGATTAATTCGGCGGAATGACACTCGGTCGTTTTCGGTTTATTGGCTTCTTTCTTCTTAATAATGGCTCTGCCAAACAACGGATATTTTTTTTCGAATTCTACAGTTCTTTACCGTTCTATTGATATATAGTTTGTGGTTGTTTACTTTAAAACAACGCGCGTACGAATTTTTTTCCGAAGGACACCCGCGAAGGTATTGTGTAACCTTAAGTATCGCTATAGCTTACAGACTTAACTTTTAGCATCCAACTTTTATAGCAACTGTTTTCCTGTTGAAGTCTCTTATTTGCTACAGTGTATGGGTATAATATTTTAACCACAGTTATTCTATCCCAAAATTGTAGGTATATTTTAACCATGGTTATACTATACCCCAATTATGGGTATATTCTAACCATGGTTATAATGTACCCAAATTATAGGCATATTTTAACCATGGTTATTCTGTACCCAAATCATGGGCATATTTTAACCATGGTTTATCTATACCCAAATTATGGGTATATTTTAACCATGGTTATTTTATACCCAAACAAGACGATCTAAGATCGTAAGTCGGGCAACAGGTAGACGTGCTGTTATGAGTGTTGACCACTTATGGTGCGGAGTGGTCCAAAAAAGAAATGCTAAGGGTACCAAGGTCATGGTTTCCAACGTGGCATCTTTGTTGTCGTTTCCTCGAGTTTCATTGTGAGGCACCTTGTCTTTATCAGCAAATGCTCTTCTGTCACTCTGTCCACACTTTCTGTTCACTGGTAACTCGTTTGATTCTAGTGAGACATTCGCTAAATCATTCGATTCTTTTGCTATTTTCAGTTCGCGGAACGACCCGTTTCGAAATATACGCTCATTACACACGCCATCTTTTAGACTGGGTTTACCGCGAACGGTTTGTGGGTCTGTATGTTTGAGCGTAGAAAAGATGACACCATTTGTTTTCAACATATTCGCCATCGACTTCGACATCGTAGAAAGAAGTTTGCGCCCATATTATGTGTCTGCGGTATTCCCCATTGCACGTGACTGCGATTTGCGATGAAACTCGAGGGTAAACCTATAGTCGGTTGCCCGACTAATTATGGGTATATTTTAACCATGGTTATACTGTACCCAAATTATGGGTATATTTTAACCATGGTTATTCTATACCCAAATTATGGGTATATTTTAACCATGGTTATACTGTACCCAAATTATGGGTATATTTTAACCATGGTTATTCTATAACCAAATTATGGGTATATTTTAACCATGGTTATTCTATACCCAAATAATGGGTATATCTTAACCATGGTTATTCTATAGCCAAATTATGGGTATATTTTAACCATGGTTATTCTATATCTAAATTGTGGGTATATTTTAACCATGGTTATTCTATATCCAAATTATGGGCATATTTTAACCATGGTTATACTGTACCCAAATTATGGGTATATTTTAACCATGGTTATTCTAAACCCAAATTATGGGTATATTTTAACCATGGTTATTCTTTACCCAAATATTGGGTATATCTTAACCATGGTTATTCTATAGCCAAATTATGGATATATTTTAACCATGGTTATTCTATATCCAAATTGTGGGTATATTTTAACCTTGGTTATTCTATACCCAAAGTATGGGTATATCTTAACCATGGTTATTCTATACCCAAATATTGGGTATATCTTAACCATCATGTTATTCTATAGCCAAATTATGGGTATATTCTAACCATGGTTATAATGTACCCAAATTATAGGCATATTTTAACCATGGTTATTCTGTACCCAAATTATGGGCATATTTTAACCATGGTTTATCTATACCCAAATTTTGGGTATATCTTAACCATGGTTATTCTATATCCAAATTATGGGCATATTTTAACCATGGTTATGCTGTACCCAAATTATGGGTATATTTTAACCATGGTTATTCTATACCCAAATTTTGGGTATATTTTAACCATGGTTATTCTATACCCAAAGTATGGGTATATTTTAACCATGGTTATTCTATACCCAAATATTGGGTATATCTTAACCATGGTTATTCTATACCCAAATTATGGGTATATTTTAACCATGGTTATTCTATACCCAAATTTTGGGTATATTTTAACCATGGTTATTCTATACCCAAACTGTGGGTATATTTTAACCATGGTTATTTTATACCCAAATTATGGGTATTTTAACCATGGTATGGTATGGGTATTTTAACCATGGTATGGTATTTTATACCCAAATTATGGGTATATTTTAACCATGGTTATTCTATACCCAAATATTGGGTATATCTTAACCATGGTTATTCTATAGCCAAATTTTGGGTATATTTTAACCATGGTTGTTCTATACCCAAACTGTGGGTATATTTTAACCATGGTTATTTTATATCCAAATTATGGGCATATTTAACCCATGGCTTATCTATACTCAAATTATGGGTATATTTTAACCATGGTTATTTTATACCCAAATTATGGGTATATTTTAACCATGGTTATACTGTACCCAAATTATGGGTATATTTTAACCATGGTTAAAATATACCCATAATTTGGGTACAGTATAACCATGGTTATTCTATACCCAAATATTGGGTATATCTTAACCATGGTTATTCTATAGCCAAATTATGGGTATATCTTAACCATGGTTATTCAATATCCAAATTGTGGGTATATTTTAACCATGGTTATTTTATACCCAAATTATGGGTATATTTTAACCGTGGTTATTCTATACCCAAATTTTGAGTATATTTTAACCATGGTTATTCTATACCCAAACTGTGGGTATATTTTAACCATGGTTATTTTATACCCAAATTATGGGTATTATTTTAACCATGGTTATTCTATACCCAAATTATGGGTATATTTTAATCATGGTTATTCAATATCCACATTGTGGGCATATTTAACCACGGTTTATCTAGACCCAAACTAGAGATGGAAATGTTATGGTCACGGTTATCAATTTTTATACCCAAATTATAGGTACAGTTTAAGGGAACGCGTCCAAATATCGGCATCAGGTCATGCCGATGCCGATCAAATGGGTGCCGATTCTTTCCGATTCCGTTTTCAATCGGTACCGATTGAAACGGAATCGGCAACGGGTCGAAATTCTTCATTGGGCCAATTAACGTAAGTTATCAAAAACTGACTTATATCTGTCAGCGTTTATCAAGGGTTGAAATAATCGGTCACGCTACGTTCCAATACTGAGTTTATGTTAGCAAAAGCAAAGCGTGAATGATTGTTTCTACGATGCACAAACAGGCTGGGTAAGACCAACTGTTTATCGCCGCATGGTTTACAGTCGTTTCGCTGCATATCGAGGTCGTTTCGCTACATTCAAAAATCGATTCGCTACATTAAAAAGTCGATTCGCTGCAAACGACGGGTCGTTTCGCTGCACATAAAACAGTTTCCATTTGTCAAAAACACACGTTACTCACATGAAGTTTTTTTATCCCTGTAATTTTCACTCAGAAACAGGACACATATTTATATAGAACGCAGAATCACTCGGTTTGCCTATTCCCAGCGCGGCTACGAAGCGCGTTCCGCAAACGCTATTCAGTGAGAAGAAAAGCAAACTAACACACTAGTTCACCTCTGCATCAACAAGAACTGTCCGAATGAGACTTTCATTGATAATTGTCCACAAACAACAAGTTTTGTTCGGGCAACATAACTCGAGAATTCGGGTGAAATCACGCGCACTATATGAAAAGTTTCAAAACACGACGTTTCAGTCCGAAGCTTATATTTCATAAAACAACGTATATTTACAATACGTTTACAAGAATTACAAGAAGTTGCAGCGAAACGACCCGTCCTTAGCAGCGAATCGACTTCTGTATGTAGCGAAACGACCTCGATATGCCGCGAAACGACTAGTAGCGAAACGACTTTGTAGCGAAACGACCGTACACCTAAGCGATTACCGAATAGCCTTGAAGCAATCTTCGAACAAATTTTAACAGGCAAAAAAAAAATCCACGAAAGTATTGCTACGATCATTTTACCATGGAGAACAAGGCAAATTGTAAAGATTGTTTTGAGCGAAGTGACTCTTTCATTATTTAGTTTCGTGACACATTTACAGGATCACATTCTTAATTATCAGATAAATATGATACCCCATTATTCACATCGGAATGTCTCTGACTCCGATTGAATCGGCAAAGTTTCTTATCATATCGGAAACGGCATCTAGTGGCCACAAATCGGCACCGATTCCGAACCATCGGAAAATTGATCGGGTCCGATTCCGATGATCGGGTTGCCTATTTATATGGTAGTATCGTCGTGTACGGGTTAACCAACTACGTCATTATCGTACTCCCTTCGGTTTTCACGATTACCTAACCATCGTCAATCGTACTCCCATCGGTTTACGAGACAAACTTACCACCCTAGACAACCGGAAGTGCCGAAGGTGAAATGGTTCTATTCCAGAACCCTGATCTTTTTGTCGAAATCCTTGTGACACTGTGACACTGCCGGATGTGAAATTTTTCCATTTCACAACCTTCATGTTTTTGTCGAGTAGTTGCATTTGGCCGATTCTGGGCCAAAAGGGCGTGGTCAATTTGTCGGGGATCTGGGCCGAGCTCGGTCAGAATTTTTGGGGTGTGGTCAAAATATTTTTATGCATATTTAATTAGTTGGGTCTCAACTTGTTCGATTTTGTGTCGATGATTTTTTTGTCGATTTCGATTTTTTGTTTGGGAGTGTCAAGGTGACAAAATGTATCTTTGTGGGGGGTGGGCTGGGGAGTGTGAAATTGAAATTTGGGTTTGGGGTTGGGTAGCGATTGGGACATTTTATAAAAGACATTTGTAACACGATTCATGTTACAAAAGTTCACTTAATCATTATACATAGACTACTATAACTTCTCTCTTATATTTCCTAGCTATCTTAATAGCTGACTTAGTACCTGGTGAGTAAATACGAGAAGGTAAGGCTAATACATGCGTTACACACTCCATGATAGCTCTATTACGAATTGGCCCAGCCGCTTTGCCATAATAGTCCCATTGAGGTTCAAACTCTTTGAAGGGTATTTCGTTTTCAATGGCAAAATCTTTAGCCATGGAGTCAACCCCTTCTGCACCTCCAGATACAATGAATTCAATGTCTGAGAGATCCAGCTTCCATTTCTTAAGAGCTTTACTTATTTGTTCTTTCAAGAAGTCACTGTCAGAGAAGTATCTACTGCCAACGATTGCCAATGATGTCATGATTTACGAATGGGTATGATTTATGGATTGGTTATCTCAATTTTTTATCTGAATACTATCCAAGCTATAGTTGCAACTCCAATGGTTAATGCTATCATGTTGGTTTCATGATTAGTAGTTGTTTCTTCTGGTGAAGATTCTCTGATTTCAGGTTGAGGATCAATCTTTGGTGTTGGTTGTTTAGTCTCTGCAGCTGCATGTGGCAACTTGACTTTTGAAGATCCCAGATTATGGCTTATTCCCACAGTCTTAGTCTCCAGGTTTATATTTGTGTTAGTACCAAATTTCATCTCATCAGTGGCCTTCATAAGGTTGTTGTTATATCCAACCACACTCTCTGTATTTATGATCATGTTACTAGGCATCAACCACACTCCAGGAGCAATGGCCAAATCAAGCCTTAACTTAGCTTCCTGAGTGGCCAGCTGATACCTTTGGATCGAACTTGAAATGTCATTCTCAATCACACTACTCTCAAACAGGGCCAAGAATTCTTGTTGAGTCTCGATCGCTCCACCACCAGTACCCACAATCGAATTTCTAGTGTTGACTTGAGCCCCCAATACACAGTAAACAAAGGCTTCAGCAGATCGATTCAATCTACCAAGTCCAGCTTTAGTGAGTCCATAGCCACTAGTTGGAATGAACCAGGCATACTTATAATCAGCAAAGTCATCATTACGTATGAATGATATGAGATCACCCTTTTCCTTCTTACCCCCATCATCAGCGAATTTACCACCTTCTCCAGGCCACTGATCAGCCTCTTCATCATAATTCCTTACCATATGGACATTTTGGTATCCTCCACCTACTCCATGGTATCCAGCACCATAATCAAGGAATATATCACCCAAACCCCCGTTTCTTCCACCTTTCCATCTGAAATCAGAATTGTTTGAGATACCAAATTCAGCGCATAATCTTTGATAAGTAACTTTACTGTAAGGGTTGTTGTTTATTACAAAAGGTTGCTCATCAGGCAGTGGAAGACTCAATTCATACAATATCCGTCTTATGGTGAAGTATACATGAAATTTAATGAAGCTACTCACAACTTTGGGGTAGTTGAGGCTCTCGAAAGGGCTTATTCCACAACCAGAGGTCGCACACCACACTGCAAAGTTCAGCTGTTGAGGCCAATAGTTCATATCGGGCGCGTTCAACCACTTTCGACTTTGTTTACCAAACTTGAAAGTCACAACTTGGGAGGTAAATACGTTACGCATCTTGGCGGTGAATTTTTTCGTATTGGACACGTATATATCCAATGATGTCAGCATGCTTGTGGTATTACTTGTGGGGTCATCAAAGTCAATGGCAGGTATTGGGTAAGAGCGATTGGTCATAGTCAAAGTCTTTGGGAATGAGCTTAATGCATTATAATCCAATCCTAAATCAAACCATAGTAGTATTTTCAAACCTGGTCGGAGGTCATCAGTCCATGTCTTGCCAGTAGGATCATCATAAGACATGATCGTCATCCCATTATGTTTCCACTTAATGTAACCTCCATATTGATCAGCCACAAATATGAATCGGTCACGATCAGCCTTTGGATACCTATTTCTGAAGTCATTGAGTAAGCCCATCTTCTATCCAGAATTTGGGTAGAAGAGTTCAAACTTTTAAGCCATTAGTTACACACACATCATCATCCAATCCTAAATCTATCCATAGCAGTCTTTTCAAACGGGGTGATAGGTCATCAATCAATGGCTTGCTAGTGAGGTCATCATAAGACATGATCGTCATCCTATTATATTTCCATTCAATGTAACCGTAACCTAAAGCATGTTCAATTATAAATCTGAATTTGTCATGGTTAGCCTCTGGATACTTATTTCTAAAGTTATTGAGTAAGTCTCTCGATATTTTGCTCATAGTCAGATAATTTGGGTATAAGGATTCAAAACTTTAAGCTAGTATTTGTTTTGCTCATAAATTATAGTTATGGTCCTCCTTTTAGTTCTTTGAGTATTTATTTGCGTATTCTCTGTCTCAATACCAATGGGTCCTCTCCATTCATATTTTTTTGAGCTTTAGCCCTTATTTCAGCCTTAAGCTTTTCAAAGTTCTTGAGTTCTTCTATAATCAATGAGAACTGCTCATCAGAAATCTTATTGTCACGAAGGGCTTTGGAAACCAGGTCTTCAATGGTGTTTATTTTGGATTTGGCCAGTGTAATGGTGTTTTGATGCTTCACAGCTTTCTTGGACAGGTTCTTGGATATTTGTTGACACGCTATGGATGCGCACACAAATACGCCACTTACTACACCCAGTGGCACAGATGCGATGATTGCGACTCCACTAAGAGATGTGCCCAATCCACCAGCTGCCAAAACGCAAGACAATATACCACAGGTCGAGCTTGCATTCATTAATACACCCTTGGATCGGTTATATTTTTTGAGTACTGTCTCATAGTGGCTTAATTCAGACTTTAGTTTATTCAAAGCATCACAACATTGCTGAAGCCTGAATGATGGTCCATCAGTGGGGGTTGGAGGAGGTGGAGGAGGTGCAGTAGCCTCTAAGTTGGGATATATTGTCTTATATTCACCCATTTTGGAATGATTATCACTTACTTTTAAGATGTTATCTAAATCTTAAACTGAAAGTTATGGGAGAACCCTTCAGATCAAGTTTCTTCCATCCAATGTCGAGGATTCTTAAATCGAAGTGGTTTATGGGGCTCTTATGTTTTTGAACTGGAATGGCTGGATAATCCTGTGATGGTATGTTGGCAAGGAGGTGTGAGGGGGAGAGTTTCACAGGTTCCCCAGATTGAGTGTTATTCATATATGACGACTTATTGTCCACTATACTACACATAAGTCTCAGTGGCTCCTTAATCTGTATATTTATGGGGTATAACTTTCCAGGAGTTATGGTTTCAGGCACCCCAAGAGCAACTTGTAGCCCTCTTGTAAGTTTAATGTTGAAGCTCTTATTGGAATACAGGTAATCAACAGTGTCAGCCTCAATGATCGATAGCTTGGCATTATCCGTATCATTGAGAAATATTGCGTGTATACCACGTATAGAGTATGTACCGGGTTGAATTATTAAGATGGGCCGATTATCCTCCTTGAGAAAGCCCTGTCGATCTTTGAAGTTCACCAATCGTTTGGGTATAATACAGTCAAGGAGTTGTATCTCCCGAACCTTTTCCAGTGGGGGATCCAAATACACCCTAGTTTCAGATTCATACATAGTAATGCTCAACATTTTGTTTGATTACTCCTTATTCACCTTTAAATTTCTATAATCAGCATCTGATAGGAATCGAGTTTTGATGATGCCACAGCTGGAACATTTACACTTCATCATCGGCCTTCCTTTGGATGTTTTGGTAAAGGTTTCACTACCAGGCACACAATCAGTCAGCTTTTTCTCTTTGACACAGTAGGTCTTCATTTGATTCATTTACGTTTCCTTTTTAACTCTTCTATGAAGTAAAGCACAATCGCCATTATTAACAGCCAAGCATGTTTACCAAGGAATGAAATGACCTCTCCAGCAGTCTTGAATAGAAAGCTTACAATAGCGCCCACCATCCCAGGCAATAATTCACCAAGTTTCTTCCCAAGGGTTTTTAGCCCATCACCAACCCCTTTGCCCAATCTCGAGAGCCCTTTGGAGAGGTTGGAGACTATAACGCCAATGACTACTCCAACTGCACTCATTACAGCAAAGACTGTGAATCCATATTTCTTGAATATAGCCTTCACACGATCCCGCAATGACATTCGTTCCTGTATCTTTTCATTCTCACCTTCCAGGTTAGCTATCTCCTCCTCCTGCTCACCAATTTCCCTCTCCAGAGTCTCTATTTGGCTACTTTCTTCTGGAGTTTTCAGCGGCTTATCTCTTTGGAATCTTAGCTTATCCTTGAGTTTAGTAACCAAACCTTTTTTCTTAGTTATCTCATCATTATTAGCTTCTATAACCTCTGGGGCTCTTGGGCCTAGACTCTCTTTCAACCCTCTCGGCAGATCTTCAGTGAATTCACCATTGGGTAATAAAATGTATTCGCGAGCGTTTGCTCTCTTCAATTTCAAAAATACTTTCTCTATTCGTCCACTAATTGATCTGCCAACACCTTTGATGAACTCAGAAGTTTTGGCATATGGGAAAAATCTTTTGATTTCTTCTTCAGCATCATCTTGATCTCTCATCTTGGTATCTATCAATGGCCTACTTTCATCAACACCACCAAACGAGGTTTCCTCCTCTTCATAAGGGTCAATTGGACGAGTGGTTGATGTCTTTGTGATTGGGCTCAAATAAAGTGTATCATCCCCATCATCATGACCTCCATCATCATCACCTGGCTCATTTAGTGTAGTCGGATCTAAATCAGGATCATAAGCAGTTGCCATATTTGAAGTTGAATATGGGAACTTTCTAAATTGATTCAAAAGTCTCGTATATTCATGTCGTTTGGGTTCCATATTTCATCGCGGAAACCAGTCTTTGAATTACAGTCTGGGATCTTTCTAATTATAGCAATGGGTAAAACACGTTGTTTGAGTTCACTCTTGGCAATGGCTATAGGATTGAAATCAAATGGCCAGTCTATGACTGGTTTATTACCCATCTTCAACTGTTCAGCTCTAAATCCTACCAAACGAATATATTCATGGGGAGTCATTGTGTTATCTGTTATTTTGTCAGTCATTATATCCACTTGCTGGCAATATATCCCAAGGCTAACATCCCACCAGAAACATAAACCATTTCTCCAATCTTCTGATCTGAATTAGGCCTATAATAGTCTGAGAATTTGGGAGGATTACCGATTTGATTGTATAATCTCAGCGCTTCATCCGTCTTTGATATGTTCTCAGAGGCTTGATTCTCATCACCCTTCCTACGATTCATAAAGTCAATATAAGCCATTCGTTTCTCTTGGTGCGCAGCATAGTCTTTCTGGAACTCTTCCATGGCTTTGTCATGCCTTTCTCTTTCAAGTTGGAGATCAGCTGAAGATGAGCCGCTAATGACCTTTGCTAAATAATTTCCACCAATGAAGGCTGTTGCATTTAGGACTGCCCCTGCAAGCATGATTGCTATAGTCGCCATTTATTTACTTGTTGTTTTATTCTTGAACAATTTCAGCGCATGCGCAGTGACACAAAATCGACACTTAGAATTTTTCAGGCCAAATTTATTGTCATCATTGCTTGTTATTCTTCTTGAAAAGTTTCAAGAATGGATACATTATTATGATGGTTGACAGCATTCCAAGCGTAAATGATGTTAGTGGATGACACGTCGTCGGCTTTGAAATGGGTAGTGGTTCAGGTTCGGTATCAGGGCTCATATTTGTATATTTCAAAAGAAGAAAATAGCTTAACTTAGGCTCTTTAGCATAATATTCACGTCTATTACTTGGTTCGTAGTACCATTTAAGTAACTCTTCATTACTCAGCATATCTTCAATTTCTGCCTGTGAATATATCTCAGCAGAAGCCTCTTCACACCGATTTAATTCTACAACGTATGAGTGTCTTATATGCCTCATTAATTCAATAGTATAATCACATTGAGCAGCTCTTAATGAATCACTGAAATCCATAGCCATCAAACACTTGTGGGTAGTATCTTCTGATCCTCTAAATAGGTTTTGACATACATCCTTATACTCAGCACAAGCACCCATTTACCATAGTTCATGATACTGGTCGATGGGTCACCGATGAATGACTCCCGAAGAGCCTTTTTAGCCAGCCAGCCCATCCCAGTCGACAATCCAACGAGCACTGCAGAGCCAGTAACTGTCTTTACGAGCTTATTCTCAGCCATTTGTGAATTACATCCATCTACTTTTTAAGCTATTTTCTTCTTTGACGGGCTGACTTACATTATCGTCTATGATTCTTGGTGGTGGTGGATTAAATGTAATATTTGGTACATGCAAATCAGCTATTCTATCTCTATAATTTGTGAATAAGGCATAGGCGGCAAGGCCAATTGCGCCTATAGTCATAATAATAGTTTGGGATGACATATTCGGTATCCAATCCTTTACAGATTTGTTATTAGAGCCCTTCTCCTTTTCCCTTTCCTCCTTTTCCATTTCCTCCTTTTCCCTTTCCTCCTTTTCCCTTTCCTCCTCACGCTTCAAAGCTTCTCTTGCCCTCTTATTCTTTTCTGATAACGTTTTACCAGCTTGTACTCTCTTAGGGTCTTTGATCTTTGTTTTGACAGAAGGTTCTTTAGTGATTTGTTCAGTTTGGTTTTCTTCAGACATATTATGAGTTAATCTAGTTTAACCTTTAAGTCTCCTAGTAAGATATATACTAGGAAACTTCAAATATTCTAAGAAGGAGTTGGTAGTGGAGACTTAATTCACTTCCTCTTCATCTTCTTCTTCATCTTCATCATCTTCTTCCTCTTCATCATCTTCATCTTCATCAGATGTTAAATCGCCATATAAGAAAGAAGTATCATCATACTTAACTGGTGTTAGTTTAACTTCCCTCACATATAGTCGAATAGATGCGCCATGTGGAGGAGCATGGTTTCCCCAATAGATGTCTTGTAAATCCAGAATTATTCTGGCAGTAGCCAAACCGGGTGTTTCGCCAATATCTCCGAGAAATTTGCCAAATGGTTGTTGAGTATCGTCAGAGTCATAGATCTTAGTCCAACACTTCATCTTCTTTTTACCCTTATCTTTGGTGCGCAACTTAAAGTAGGCTCTTTGAGGATTGTTAGCCTTTTTGGTGTAGTTGTATATAGGCTTCACTACTGTTATGAGATGACCGGGACCAGCATTTTTGCAAGCGGTTTTAGTGGCCTTTGATGCTTTAGAAAATCCATCACCCAAAGCTCTAGCCACAATACTCCGCAATTTGTCAAAAATTTCAAAGGTAGAACTTTCAAACTCTGTGGGATTATTCATAGTCTCTCTGCTTGTCATTGGGTATGAAATTAGTAGCCCATTCATATTGTCCATGGTTTTTTGATTATCATCAAGATCAAATGGCCATGCGCCTGAAATACCCCAAACATTTTGTTCAGGTAGTTCAATGCATATTGGGCGCTTGATCTTGTTCTTACCAATGAAGTAAACTTTTGAGTAAGAACCACCCCATTGATTAGGCTTAGCTTCCTCAATGTGAATCTTACTCCAGTTGAATTTATGACAAGGTCTGATCAAGATAGGTTTTTGCATGATGTGATCTCTGGTTTGTTTTCTGTTGCGTATACACATTCATGGCATGGACAACTTAATTTTTAAATTTTTTATAATAATAAATCTTTCTTCGTCAATTTAGTAAACAGTGTCAATTCCAACTTGATCTGTAGTATTTGAATCATCAAATGTAATAGCAGGAGGAGGCTCTCTTAGTTTGAAATGCTTAATGGTCATAATACCTATTATTAGTAATGTAGCAACTACTCCACCCTTTACTACTATTGAACCAGACATTTCTGATAGCCATTGCTTAACCAATTGGTTGTTCTTCCAATCATTTACTAGAGCGTCTGGTTCATCTATTCCACCATAACTACTAAGACACCAATTAACTAGTTTAGCTAATAGATGTAAAGGAGGATCTATTAGTCCATCAGCTAGATTCTTACCCGACACCATCTTATATCTCTTGTAGTACTTTTCGACATCCTTTTCTGATAATTTATGTATATCGGACAGGGTCATTTGCATACCAATATACTCCTTGGTAGAACCTAGACAAGCTAGTATTGAGAGTTCTTCTCTTTTAGATTTCAAATCATCACTAGTGGTTGTTGTTGATTGATGATCATTTACAATAGTTTCACCATTCATGATATCTTCGGGAGTTGTCATGATTATGCCGTAAGAGCCGGTATCTCTAAATAATTTTGAAATGGATGCCTAAGGGAGAAACAGAGTCTAGCATACTTTTCATACATAAGATGCTTCTTGTATTTTTTACAAGTTTCAGCATCCAGGTCTCCGCCATATTCCTCGAAAAGCATCTTCATCGCCGTTTGTGATGGATTATGGAATGAAACCACACAAGCTACATTTTCACGGAATGGTTTGGCTATAGATGTCAGTTGCTGAGTGAGAACCCACACTGATATCCCTATATGCCTCCCAGAGAACGCTAAATCGATGAATTTGTTGGACCTATTCTTCAGATCCTTGGAAACGGCACAATCGTCCAATATTATAAGCGCATTCATATCTGAGAAGAACGATGAGCAATCCATTAACAAATTGTTGATTTCATCATGATCACTGGCATCTGGTGAGAGTACAAAGAATCGTTTGTCCCCCTTTGCAAAGCCTCTATAAGTCTTGTTATGGGCATATGTTGGACAAATCAACACAATATAATCGAATACTTGCCTATAGTGGCCTCGAAGCTGTTCCACTATATACTGGGTCTTTCCGCAATTCGTGGGGCCAGTTATGATGCAATTGAATGGAATCATATCTTTGAGTTCATTCATCATTACTCAATACATTAACTCCTTTAGATTAATGTTTCTTCTCATGACAATGTGAGAAGAAAACATATAGCAGCCTAATATACTATCTCATCTAGATTACCATTCATAATACCCATATTTGCATCCGCGATCACGAACATGTAGCATGTAAGAACTCTAGTTCCTACCTTTTGTCTCTTAATTTCTAAAGTCACACCATCACGAGTAGCATGAATATACAAACCATTTCCATGGATATCATTATCTGGATAAGTCCTCAAATCAATCCACAAAGCGAATTTATCTGTATAGAAATCAGATTCCTTAATTGAATCACTAAGACCAACCCGCTTAATTATGGATTGCCACAAATCAGTCGCCATCATGCCTTTCAAATAAACTTTGTTAGGCACCCCATCTATATCAATCTTGATTGATGTGATACTTGGGCTCACAAAAATCTCAGAATCCCTAAGACCTTCCACATGAGGGGAAGTGAAAAGACATAGTATACCAGTCATGGATCTCCTTGGCACGTTAATATGCTGATTTATCACAGCATCATTAGCCTCAGAGATTGTAAAAGTTTTGTGAAGAAGTACTTTTTCATAAGTGAATCCTTTGCCAACTTTGTAGGACGCAACAGCCTTTCTTGCTAAATAATCATTTGATATGCACTGGTATTCCATTTCCATGTTTACTAATTTATAATTAGCCGGTGTTTCATTGTTTGAATAAACTACAACATCAGAAACTTTAGCCAAAGTTAATTCAAATCTAAGTGGATGTAGTAATCCTCTTGGATAAAATATTCCATGATCTTTGAGGATTGTGTGATCTAATGGAATAGCATATCTAGTGTTATGAATCATAGCTAAAGTATTATGCTTTGCTTTTGATGTATCTTTATTTCCTGCATTGGTTCTAATTCTCCTTATATTAACATCAGATATACCCTGTCTCAATCTATTCTCACGATCTATCTCCGACAAAAACAAATCATGATAAGTTTTGAATAAATCAAATCTACTAAGATCCTCTATGATCTCACCACCAAATAGAACCTTATATTGTGAAATTAGATTCCATCCCAAATTATTAACAAGAGTGTTATCTTTATGCCCGGTTACAACCATATCAAAGGTTATGTAGACGCTACCAGGCACAATCACTAAATTCTCACTCAATTTGGGTATTTCAATGTATAATGTCTCACCAGGTTCTGCTGATGATGGATTCAACGTAACCCTATTCAATGAAGTTTCCGCCACCAACCCTTTCTCAGTCCTTGGAAAACGATCTGGATCAAGAATATTTGATATAGAAGTCATTTTAAATGCTTATATTCTTGTTTATAAATGAGTGATTCTAATGTTTTAAATCGATTATATTACTCCACTGATGGATACTGAAAAGGATACTCGGCCATAGCCAAATTAGCCAAAGCAGCCAAAGTTAGTGAAAAGGTCGCCAAAGAGTGGTTGGAGAAGCAAGCCTTGTGGCAAATATATCTCCCAGCTCCCAAGTATATACCAAGACCACATTGGAGAGTTAATAAGCCTAATCATATTCATCAAGCGGACTTGTTGTTTCTTCCTCATGATACAGTGAGAAGAAAAACATACCGCTATGCCTTAGTTGTGATTGATATTGCCTCAAGGTATAAGGATGCTGAAGCATTGACCTCAAAGGAGAGTGGTGAAGTTGCTAATGCCTTTCAAAAGATTTATTCCCGTAAATTGAAGTGGCCACAAACATTAATGGTGGATCCAGGAACAGAATTCAAGGGTGATGTAACAAATCTTATGAATAGGCATCAAGTCACAATCCAGCGGAGTGAAGCTGGGAATCATAGAGCTCAGGCTTTTGTTGAGAGGGCCAATAGGACTCTCGGTGAGAAGTTATTCAGCCATCAATACGCTCAAGAGATGGTTAGTGATAACCGGTCCACAGTTTGGGTGAACAGATTGCCCAACATCATGAAGACCCTCAATAGTGAGACCACCCGTATTACTGGTAAAGAGCCTAAGAAAGCTTTGAAAATGGATTCAATTGGTACTAAAACTCCAGACTATACGCGACCTGTGGGATTGGATGAGAAGAGATTACCTCCAGATGTTCAAGTCAGATATCTATATGCCCCTGATGAAGATGAAGGTGGGGACAAACGACGGGCTACTGATCCCATATGGAGTCTTGAGGTCTATGATTTGGCCCGAACCATAATTGAACCGGGTCAACCAGTCTTGTATTATTTGAATGGAGGTCCAAAACGAGGATTCGTTCGTGAAGAACTTCAATTTGTACCCCAAGACACTGAATCACCACCTTCTAGCGTCCTGAAGTGACCATGTGCATAAGTATTTACACTATCTTCCATTATCACACGTTTATCGTCCTCGCGTGATAATGCAATCTTATTAATTGTTTCAGTATAGATGTCATGCTTATGACTCCTTATGGTATTCATCTTCCTTCTCTGGGATTTGCCACTGAAAAGACAAGTCTTATAATCTTGGAAACTTATACTCTTACTCACCACTGCCTTGTTCACACCCTTACACTTCTTGACTTTATCCTGTTTATCCGTCTTGAAGGCATATAGTTTGGCTCTTAGACCCACAAATTCCGTTATCTGTTCACCGCCAGCCTCATCCTTGAACATTCCTCCAACCTTCTTATTAACTCCGGTTTCAATTCCTGATGGATGATCTTTGGGATAGTTACTGGTATCAAATTTGTCTCTGACATCTGGGCTTATATCATTGTAGAAGTCCTCAGTCTGTATCTCATAGGTCAAGGAATCTGTATCGGTGAACAGCAACTTGGCGTCATCACCATATTTAGACTTTATGTAATTGTAATGAAAATCATACATGGTTATTTTACTTATGTCCAACACAGTCAATCCTAAGTAAATAGGTTTATCAAAGAGTAGTTTAGTTTTCTTCATATGGAAGGCTGACATCTCCTCACAAAATATGTTCCTATGGTGGAAATTTGGCTTGACAATTAATTTACGCGCCTGTTTCTCAGTAGTAACCAATTGAATATCCACTCTCTTCCTGATGTTCTCCATGGTCTTACCGAATACTGAATTATTCATTAATTTGAAGAAATCCTTCTCAAAGTCATTCTCCGCTTTAGCCCTCAGACTGATATTCAGGTCGATGTAAGTCTTTAGCCACTCTGACTCTTTGAATGTTATACCTCTGTGAACTTTGGCTAGTTTCAATCCCAGAGATAAATAGTGCTTTAGTGCTTCGTGATGGACCACATATTTTGTCTTATCTCTAAGATTTGGAACCAGCTTATCTACTCCATCAACATTCACACTTTCTGGAGCTAAAGGATAATCATTATGTAAATCATGTAACTCTAGAGGATACTCCAAATCAACCTCCAATATACATGGATTCCCCCTCCAATCTGACAACTGCTGATCATCCATCCACTCAAAATCATGAGTTGGTAAAGCCTTAGTCATTGCATGCCCATATAGTCCATTAGCATCTAGATATATGATATACTTTGTAGGCAAGGCTGAATCATACTCCTTCATATATGGGTTGTTAGCTTTACCATGCCTAGTCGAAATCATTGAGATACCACCTCTGATGCCATTCTCAATCATAAGCAACATATCTGGATCCCTCAAAAGCTCCAACTCCACCTTGGTTTTCTTCAATGTAGCATCCCATGCCAATCCAGGTGCAGTAAAGTACCATGCAGGATCTAGTCCATAATTTTTCATACATACCCTTCTGAAATTCTTAAAAACATCAGCCAGTAATAACACATCTGCCTTGAGATACATGTTATGATAATTCTTGAAACTCTTCATCTCAAATCTATCCCACACAGATTTGGCATGTTTGTAGTCCTCCTCAGTTAAATCCTCATCATAAAGCTTTGAATAGAATTCTTCTTTAGGTGGAAGACTTGTCTCACTCAGCTTATCATATCCATCAAACCAATCATAAGGAAAGACGCCCTTTCTAGCCAACAACTCTAATTCCTCACCTTCATGATATCTCCCCAAATTCTCCAAAGACTCTCGTGGTATATTGTTAACCAAACTGGCTAGACCACTAGACATAAACCTGAAACTGTCTATAAACCTTATGTGTCGTTTCACCTCAATCTTCTTACCCTCCCCATTACTAAAGGTATCCACAACAATCTCCTTGGTAAATGAGATGTATTTCTCATCAGTAAGCGGTATACAATTTACTTTACCCTCTGATATACCAAGATTCCTCACGAATAAATGACTATCATACCCAGACAAGTTATGAAATATAACTGGAAAGAACTTGGGGACCTTGAATTCGATATTACATTTCGTGTGTGCTGCTCCCCTATACTTACCCGTAAGATGGCAATGATCACGTACCTTATCATCCCCCAACTCACCCTCGCAAATATGGCAGTGAGTTGCATTCCTAAAATTCCTTTTATCTTTCTTCTTCATTATAATCTCCTCTGAATGTCTGAATTGTTCATAAATCTTCTTGATATCAGCCTCCAGTCTCTTCACGAAGATTTTTGTAATATCCTCATCTGGAGATCTTGCTGTACGCATTGCAAGCTTAGGTTCAAATAACTTATCATCAAAACACTTGATAAGATAACAAAATCCTGATGGCTTGTGCTTCTGATATTGATTCGTGAAGCTATCCCTGTCATCCGGTGAACAAGTGTCCATCTTCTCCGTGAAACACTCAAAATCCGCGTAGACCACAAATGGGACCTGCATCTTTCTGTTATGATTTTTGAAAGTAATGTACTTTGGATTTCCGTCCTCATCCATGGGCATCTGTACTTTCACTTCTTCGTTGTTTAGGCAATATTCCATATGTGTGTCCAACGACTTTTCAGAATTAAATGAGTTTAAGCAGTTATCACAGTAGAAACGAGCATGCTCGTTCTTATTATACTCAATAAGTCTTGACATGTTCTTGATCCAGCAGTAGTGATTTGTCTCATCGTTTGATATTAAGAGTAGATTTTTCTTTGACACCCCTGACTTATTACTACGCCTGATTAGGGTTGGCCCACCATTCTCATAGCCAAAGATATTGATCCCATATGGATTTTGCCTTTCGAATTTATCTATTTGAGTTGTACCAATTGCTGCCACTGGAAACTCTATTCCTGACCAGTCTAGCTTCTCTGAGTTCTCCCTCATCTCCTTATTAAGTCTCTCAGGATGATTCTCCCTTGGGAACACAGCAGATGTCACTGCCCATTTGAAGCACTCCTGGTCTTCTTCATTCTTAACATTAATAATTGCCTTCTTAGCAGCCAATTTAGGTGGTAATTTAATATATGAAGTTCCAGAAAAAGGTTGAAATGGGTTTATGTGGATACGAAAATCTACAACATGGCTAAATACCCATTCAGATCCCTCATTCTCAAATTTCCCCACCAATTCAATCAGTCTAGCTTTGATATTATCAAATATAGTAAATCCATTTGTCGAAGCCGTTACTATCTCCATCTTTGAATGAAAATGACCTTCACTATGCTCAATAACACGATTATCCTGTTTATTCCTCCTTTTGAAGCCACATGAAAAAATACACTTCAACTTGAATGGCTTCTTCTGCTTACGTATCAAAACATAGAATTGTGATCTAACATTGCTAAGGAATGAAGTTGGATCATAACCACTTCTACCCTTTACTATATAGGTCTTCAAAAAGCCTTTCAGAGCCGTTTCATGTCTTTCAGGGATGAAATAGTCAGGTTTCTCTTTGAGAATATTAACTACCTTTCTTAATCTCTTAGTGATGGCCCTCTTATTTGATTCTCTAACATTAGATCCTATCCAATCTATGGTCTTATTAATTTCATTCTTAGCTAAATCAATGGCCCTTCTATATGAGGCACGAGCGGGCTTTGTTCTTGCGGGTCTACTTGGACCAGAAATTGGAACATTAGCTTCAGATACTCGTGGGGATCCAACAACATTAATAAGTTCCGCTTTCCTCATCTTGGCATAGCCTTGTGTACCAGTCTTCTTGGCTATGATTCTCAATGCATTCACTGTCAAGTTCTCGGGTTGGACATCTGATAACGCTTCGAGTAATTCAGCCTTTCTGAATCCACCAGCCTTTACACCAGCTTTTTTAGCTATTGACCTCAAATCTTTCACTTTTAAGTTCTCCATAGCATCATTGGATTAATAATTTATAATCCTTAAATCAATCGCTATGCTATTTAACACATTATTTAATTTTTAAACTTTTGTAACACGATCCATGTTACAAAAATACCATTCATAATTACTCAATGCTTACCATTCATCATCATCAATGTCTAAACCAAACCACCTGTATCTATAAACTATATCATTTATCAACTCATTATAACCATCTCTTTCCATGAACTTCTTATTAACACATATAAACACTGTTACTTGTTTAATTCTATAATCTTCATAATCAAATGGTTTAATAAAATCCTTATAATCAGCATTATATTCCATTTCACATTCGTAATAACTCATAGCATAATCATGACCATGCTTACAACCCTCATAAAAATTCTCAAAAAGAGCCTGAATATTAAAAATATCTTTCATACTCATTCTTCTATTTTCTATATTAGCACCATCAATAACACCATATTCAAATGAAACACTATCATCAAAAAGTTCAAACACATCATTAGGTGAAAAACGTCTTAAACAATCAATCAATTCATCCCTCATTCTCTTAATGAATTCAAAATTATCCAAACCATTTTCATTCCGAAGACTAAACTTAAACCAATTCAAATCTCTGTTAAAACTCATATCCATATAGTTGTCCATTTGCTTCAAATCCGTACCAATCGCTACCCAACCCCAAACCCAAATTTCAATTTCACACACCCCAGCCCACCCCCCACAAAGATACATTTTGTCACCTTGACACTCCCAAACAAAAAATCGAAATCGACAAAAAAATCAGCGACACAAAATCGAACAAGTTGAGACCCAACTAATTAAATATGCATAAAATATTTTGACCACACCCCAAAAATTCTGACCGAGCTCGGCCCAGATCCCCGACAAATTGACCACGCCCTTTTGGCCCAGAATCGGCCAAATGCAACTACTTGTCGAAATCCCTGTGACACTGCCGGATGTGAAATTTTTCCATTTCACAACCTTCATGTTTTTGTCGAAATCCCTGTGACACTGTGACACTGCCGGATGTGACATTTTTCCATTTCACAACCTTCATGTTTTTGTCGAAATCCCTGTGACACTGTGACACTGCCGGATGTGACATTTTTCCATTTCACAACCTTCATGTTTTTGTCGAAATCCCTGTGACACTGTGACACTGCCGGATGTGACATTTTTCCATTTCACAACCTTCATGTTTTTGTCGAAATCCCTGTGACACTGTGACACTGCCGGATGTGAAATTTTTCCATTTCACAACCTTCATCTTTTTGTTGAAATCCCTGTGACACTGCCGGATGTGAAAGTTTTCCATTTCACAACCTTCATCTTTTTGTCGAAATCTCTGTGACACTGCCGGATGTGAAATTTTTCCATTTCACAACCTTCATGTTTTTGTCGAAATCCCTGTGACACTGTGACACTGCCGGATGTGAAAGTTTTCCATTTCACAACCTTCATCTTTTTGTCGAAATCCCTGTGACACTGTGACACTGCCGGATGTGAAATTTTTCCATTTCACAACCTTCATCTTTTTGTTGAAATCCCTGTGACACTGTGACACTGCCGGATGTGAAAGTTTTCCATTTTACAACCTTCATCTTTTTGTTGAAATCCCTGTGACACTGTGACGCTGCCGGAAGTGACTGTGTAAAATGGGGTTGACAGGCCTACACGACTCCCCAGCGCGTGTTCAAAATAGCCTTTTTATAGTTTGGCTCTCACGAGTATGTCTTTGAGCGACCGCCCTCTTCTATAAGATACGAGGGGGCGGATTTTTGTAGATTCCGCTCAGTAATGGTTGTTGTTCTATTAAATGCCAGTTTTTCATGAGAATTTGCTTTAGGTTTGGCACTGATGATTGGTATTGCGTGACAAAAGGCAAGATTCGTTGGTTTGTCTTTGGTTTCTGTTGAAGGGCTAGTTTCCTCTCAGAGGGTTGTGTTAATAAGATCCTCTGGGAAACCCCTCTGTAGCAGATGCGCTTTGAAATTTGTAATTTTCTCTTCGAATATTATTTTGTTACTACCTTGTTCATGAATATATTAGAAAAGGCGACTGCCATTTTCGTGCCCATGGCCGTACCATGTGTTTGAAGGTAGTTTTTTCCATTAAACTGGAAAGAAGTTTCTTGGAGAATTAGCCTGAGCGTTCGTTTTAGTAGTTGTGTGGGGATAGGAGGTTCGTTTCTATAGAATATTTTGTATGCTCTGCATATCGTGTCTATTCCCTCATCTTGCGGTATATTTGTGTACAAGCTCGTAATGTCCATTGAAACAAGTATGACGTCCTTTGGGGCTTTCGTATTTTCTATGAAATTGACGAAGTCGGTTGTATCTTTAAGATACGACTTTTGTTGTTGTGTTATCGGCTGAAGGAGTTTGTCGACAAATGATGATAGTTTCTCAGTTGGGCCATCACACCATGATAGTCTGATAGTCTGCCGACCGGGGATGGTTTGTGTATCTTAGTGAGGGTGTAAAATTCTGGAATTCGAGGCGGGTTTGGTGTTTGACAAAGCCATTTTTTAGTCATGTCGTCTATATGATCTCCGTTGTGGAGGTCTGTAATAAGTTGTTTAACTTTATGGTTTGTCTCAGTGACCATCGGTGATGCAAGAGGCCTGTAGTTGTCTTTGTTGTCTAGTAGATTCTGACCTTCTTTAATTTTATCTTGTGTGTTCATGACTACCCGGCGTAGTCAATCGATAGAAATCGATATCGGAAAATCATTCGATAAATCGATATCTATCGATAAATTGATTTTAAACGATATCGATTTTATCGGTCAATCGATAAAATTCGATACTCACACACCGACGAAGTGCTAATTTTATCGATTTTATCGGATTCATCGATCGTTATAGAATCGATAAAAATTATCCTGTTTCCGTTGAGGGAGCGTTTGATTGTGACTCTTTTAATGTAGATTTCAAAGGCGGTAATGAAATGATTTGTTAACAAGCACTGTACAAGTGACTAAAGAGACTGCATTATGATTTTTTTCTTCCTGATTTTATTGTTCGATTACAACCCCGAGATTACAAACGTAAATCATTTTTCCTTTCCCGGCTTCTCGGCTTCAAGGTTATCATCTCAATGTAATCTTTTTCCTTTGTTCCGGCTGTTTTGAAACCACGTTTTAACCTATAAGGAATATCGCTAAACGAACAGGAAAGTTGTTATAAGTGTTTCTGCGAGCTCTTTAATGTCTTTTGGTGTTTTCGTTTCGAAAAATAGTATGATAATTCAGTTTCGATAAATTCGATATTTGTTGATGAAATCGATAGTCTTAATTCAAAAATCGATAATTATCGATTACTCACAACGAAATCGTTTATCGATTTTTATCGAATTTTTAAAAAATTAATCGATTTTTATCGATTGTTATCGAATGTTATCGATTATCGATATTATCGATTGACTACGCCGGGATGACTACGGTTGTTGTTCCTTTATCGGCCTTTTTAAGGTTTATTTCAGTGTCACGTTTTAGGGCTCTGAGAGCCTCACGTTCGGCCGGAGGCAGATTATTTTTTGGCTTTGTTATTTCCTTTTCTGCAAGGTCGCTCTTAACCTCTTCTAGATAACTTTCAAGGGCTACTGATCTTTGTATTGGTGGTTCCCATGCAGATTTAACATGGTAAGGGTGGGGTTAGTTGTTTCCCCCTCGAAATATGTACATAAGACGCATTCTTCTTGCAAACTGATCAAAGTCACGCAAGAGTTGTTGCCTGATTTGTGTTTGTTTTGTAACGGGTGTTGGAATGAATTTAAGCCCTTTTGCCAGTAAATTAGTCTGGTCATTTGTAAGCTCTTTGTTTGCGAGGTTTTTTATGTGTTTTTTGTTCGCCTCTATTGTGATAGTTGAATGCTTCTGGCGTCTGACTTTTCTGCGCTCTTTGCGCTTAAAAGTTGCTAGCCGTTTGGCTTTTAAAATTTGTTTTTTGGCCCCATGTTTGTGGTGGGAGTCAGAGAATACACATGTGTACTTTTGAACTTCTTTATTCTCAATTGCTCCTAGTTTTTCCATCATATTGCCGAACTGGACGATTTGTGCCTGGAGGTTAACAGCAATGTGTTTTACTGTTTCGATCGTTACATTGTTTTCAGCTTGCGCTGTGCGCGCTGGTTCGATCGTACTACAGTTCTTAGTGTTCAGTGCTATAGCCGGTGCGGCTCGCTTTCCTTTCTTGGTTTCGGCTTTAAAACGGCCGATCAAAGGGGAAAGATTCGACAGAGACGCAATCCTGCATGTGCGTTCATTTCAAACCAACTGAGACATTTCAGTATACCCATTTTGCTTCCTGTCACCCGCAAGGAGTTAAAATCAAAGTAGGACTATGGTGAACTCGTGGATATGTTTACAAAACAGAGAAAAAAGAAATAATTTAAAAATTAATGAGGTGTTTTTTCAGAGTTGTGATTGAATGAACTTGAAGATAATTTTAATAATCTATAATCACAACATAAAAGTGACCAGGGAGCTGAGTAGCTTTTTGAAATAAACATACAGTGAGTACATGACGCCAATCATTTGACTACACTAGGCATCAGTTATAAGGCAGGTGGCAAGCATACAGTTGTTAAAAAATTTGATAACTTAACATAAGGGTACAGGATTAAATGGCACCGAAACCAAATGTAGTTCTGGTATCCTGCTGCTCACTGTCTGTATGTTCAAAGTAACAGGGTCCTTCTGAATAAGGTCTGAATTTTGTTGCCATGACATTGTCAATTTTATCATCATTATAGTTTTTGTTGTCTACAAGTCTATTCAATGTATGCAACAGAAATATCCACCTTGATTCTGCAGCTGATAATGAACAAAACCATGTAGGATAGCCCAGCTGATGTGATCTTAAAATCCTTAAGACTCTCAATCCTTTATCAAGTTGAATTAGTTTATTTACCGTACCATCTCATTTTAGGTTATCAGTGGTATATATATTCAGGGTTGCACTCAAAAAAAATCACACTTGCCATCATTAATACAGCAATACATCTTTGTTTTTATCCTTATAACTTCTTGTTTTTACAATGTAAATATGATGAGTCACACAACAGTAAGCAAAACAGGTAAGCCTATTTTTCCAACATGTCTACTTCAACACAATCTAGTTCACTTCAAGGTAAATTCGGAAATCAATAGACAGAAAACGTTTCATTGTAACGGCTTGTGGTGTATTGTATATAATATAACGCTTAATACATTTTCTACATGACTTACTCTTTTCGAACCCTGGTTCTCCGTCACGGCATGCGCCTCTATATTTAATGGTAAGCGTTGACATACTTCTTGACCGTCCCAATACTTTTCCAACTCCATTCCTGTTAGTACTAACACTTAAATCAGTAGAAAAGTCCTCCATGCGATGTTTCTTATCCAGGTTGGCCGCAGAAGTTCTTCGGTTTCACATCATGGATTCGTCAATTTATTCTGTTTTCAGTAGTGGTTTCGTTCAATAACGAGTACTCATTTCGCTCAAATAAATTCTCATTCAAGTGCTAATTTCGCTCTATGAGTTCTCATCAAAGCTTACTATATTAGCAAGAGATTTTCTCATCTTCAGATCACTTTCGAGCCAACTGAAATTCATATACTGCTTGTAATCTTGGGGGCGGTCGATGGCGGTCGATGTCGGAAAAGCGAATAGTTATCATCTGTTCACGTTTAGCGCCTGGCCGAGTAAAAGGCTCATGAAATTCAGTCTCCAAGTTGGTCATTGTCCTAACTGGAAACATTTAAACTCCTTTTGATTTTAGTAAGACCGCTAATGAGGCCCTGTTAGTGAGGTTCTTTATGTCGCGCGCCTGAGTTTCAAACCTTTTCACGTCGCAATTTCGGAAGGTCGAAGGTCGCTGTCGTAATTTCCCGTGAGCGGCTCGTCGTTCGTCGCCATTTCAGGTCCTTTATGTCGCCGTTTCAAGGCCACGTCGCTTGTCGAAATTTACCCCTAACAGGGCCTCGCTAATCGTCCTCTTAAGCTACAAAATCATTACAAACTCTGGCAACGGTACGATACACTTTCAGCGTGAACTTTCATCAACAGACTTCCGTGACTTCGGTCACGACAATTGTCGTCTTCATATCGGTGCCCCCGAGTTCTATCCGACTAATTACGAAGTGTGTCTACACTGGAGTGAGTGAGTGAGTGAGTGAGTGAGTGAGTGAGTGACAATTTGCATATCGGAGTCCCCACAAAAACTCGCAAATACGCTTCGCGTATCCACGAGTTAAAAAGGCTTCATTAAAGCGGGGAAGCCCTCCGACTCCTCAGAACAAACTCTTCCAAAATAATATTCGAGGCGGAGAAAATTACAAATTTCAAAGCGCATCTGCTACAGAGGGGTTTCCCAGAGGATCTTATTAACACAACCCTCTCAGAGGTGAACTTCAAAGACAGGAAACTAGCCCTTCAACAGAAACCAAAGACAAACCAACGAATCTTGCCTTTTGTCACGCAATACCAACCATCAGTGCCAAACCTAAAGCAAACTCTCATGGAAAACTGGCATTTAATAGAACAACAACCATTACTGAGCGGAATCTACAAAAATCCGCCCCTCGTATCTTATAAAAGTGGGCGGTCGCTCAAAGACATACTCGTGAGAGCCAAACTATAAAAAGGCTATTTTGAACACGCGCTGGGGAGTCGTGTAGGCCTGTCAACCCCATTTTACAGTCACATCCGGCAGTGTCACAGTGTCACAGGGATTTCAACAAAAAGATGAAGGTTGTGAAATGGAAAAATTTCACATCCGGCAGTGTCACAGTGTCACAGGGATTTCAACAAAAAGATGAAGGTTGTGAAATGGAAAACTTTCACATCCGGCAGTGTCACAGTGTCACAGGGATTTCGACAAAAACATGAAGGTTGTGAAATGGAAAAATTTCACATCCGGCAGTGTCACAGTGTCACAGGGATTTCGACAAAAACATGAAGGTTGTGAAATGGAAAAATGTCACATCCGGCAGTGTCACAGTGTCACAAGGATTTCGACAAAAAGATCAGGGTTCTGGAATAGAACCATTTCACCTTCGGCACTTCCGGTTGTCTAGGGTGATAAGTTTGTCTCGTAAACCGAGGGGAGTACGATTGACGATGGTTAGGTAATCGTGAAAACCGAAGGGAGTACGATAATGACGTAGTTGGTTAACCCGTACACGACGATACTACCATTTATATTTGGACGCGTTCCCTAACCATGATTACTCTATACACAGACTGTGGGCAAATTAATTTAACCATGGTTATTCTACACTCAAAATACGGCTATATTTTATTTATGGTTATTCTGTACTCAACGTATTGGCATATTTTAACCATGGTTATTCTATACCCAAATTATAGGTGTATTTTGACCTGCATGGATATTCTGTTCCCAAGTCCTGGACATATTTTAAACATGGTTATTCTATACCCATATTATGGGGATATTTTAGCTTATCATGCCTGGGAAACGTTTCTCAAAAGTCCCATTAACTTAACTGTCCCTGTAAACATTTATTACAGGATTCACAACTCTGTTGGTTTTCAAGGTCAAGTAATACCATTTCAGATTAACCTACAGATTGGGCTGTTTTGTAGGCTAAAAAGTATGAAAACATTAGATACGCTCCAACCTAGAAAGAGCTTATAACTACTGAGCCTGTAAAGTTATTAGTATATATAATAGGACTCCATGCTGTCCAATTAAGAAAATATTGGATGAGAAAATTCAGAGGAACACCAAAATTGGACAAGGCCGCAGGCCGAGTCCAATTTGGTGTTCCAAGGAATTTTCGAATCCAACATTTTCTTAATTGGACAAGCACGGAGTCCTGTTATTTGTTAAATATATAGCTACCTCTAAATCCAATATTGGCAACTGTCCAATTTTTCTTAAATTGGATAGGTGTCCAATTTAAGAAAAATTGGACAGTTGCCAATATTGGATTTAGAGGTAGTTGTATAATTAGCACCTATACTGCATTACAAAATGTACACCAAAATATTGTACAATGCAACCTCTTGGGACTTTGAACAGTGGCCACTTATATAGAGGTTGGCCACTTAAAAAAAGTTAATACAATTATATTGGGCAGAAATGGCAGTCAACATGACTTATTTATTCTATATGGTATAATGCTTTTTGAAAACAGTTAAATACCTGAATATACATTCTTGAAAATAAATTCATGAAATAGAGCTAAGACGTTTTTTCCATGCAAAATCTAGTGTGATTCAAAGCCTTTGATTTGTGAAACCATGTGTATACATTTTGCGGCTTGTGACTTGTCATTACAATGGAATCTAAATTGCACTTCTTGTTATTATCAGTTATTGCCTATTCTTACTGAGCACTGTCTTCCTGTCACCATTAATTTACTGGCCACTTAAGAGAGATAAAAAAGCAATACATAATGACCTTGCGACAACAAAAAGAGAGCCATGGATGCTTAATGGAGGTGGCCATTAACCCTTTAAACCCTAAGATCAAAATTTGAATTCTCATTTCTTGCCCCCATTCATTTCCTACAGAAGTAGTGGGAACAAGTTGATAAAATATCAAGCAAATTCATCTTGTGTGATTATGTCCTTAATTCTCATGACCACACTGTTTTACAAAGCATTGATAGTACAAGAAGACATTTAATGCTGGTCACTCTTAGGGCTTAAAGGGTTAAATAGAGGTATCAAATACAGCATTTTAGGTGCAACTTGGCTGCTTCATACCAACAAATAGCTGGCAACTTGAAACCTAAGTGACAACCCTGCCTGCATGTCTCCACCATTGGTATATCTTTATTCCGATGAGGAACCATTAGGTTGATATACATACTGAACATATTATTAGAGTAAATTTACGTGATAAATTCCGAGGCCTTACCATTCCTTACAGGTACCACTGAACCCTCCGGCACAGCACGGATTCTAAGAGGTAATCTACCACCATGGCGTTCTAAAATTTTTCTCCAGCCTGCAAAACCAACATGCAATGTTACTGTACACGAAAAAAAAAAATAAAAAAGATATGGGGCAACTCATTTAAACAAGATTTAAACCCAGCCGGACAAAACCATTGTCTAATGTAAATTGAATTTGAGCTGCTCCAACTCAACTTTTAAATCTTGTTTACACCACACCAGAATAACAGGTCAATACCTGCACGCTCAAAATGACATAACATTAATAGCAAATTGGTCAGTTTCGATATTTTGCGATAGTTTTACTTAAACCGCAGATTTAGTTGGACACCGTTTCAATAATAATAATAATAATAATAATAATAATAATAATAATAACAATAATAATAATAATAATAACCTTTATTTGAGTGTCAACTGTATCTAGCACTGACGTACTAATTGGGGACACTGTAAAGCACAAATTAAATCAAATCAAATCATATTAAATGAAATCAATCAAATCAAATGAAATGTTGGTTTTTGTGAAGAGGGGAAAACCGGAGTACCCGGAGAAAAACCTCTCGGAGAAGAGTAGAGAACCAACAAACTCAGTCCATATATGACGCCGAGCCTGGAATCGAACCCGGGACACATTGGTGGAAGGCGATCGCTTTCACCACTGCGCCAACCCTGCTCCCCATTAATAATAACCACCCCATTACTTTTTAGTAGCAGTATCTTTGCCATGTTTAAAATATACACCCATCTACTACTAAGGATTTGTCCACCCCAAGGTTAAGACCAACAGAAGCTTGCACAGTTTTATTCTAATTAAGCCACACTTTCAGCTCATGAGAGCATTACAGCTGTACATAGAAGCATACCGGTATATATCACATGATTATTACCCCTTAGCATTTTTATAGAATTCACATTTTATAACAACTTGCAGATAGTTTGGTACTCTCTGAAAAGTTGTTAATGTTGTAATTCATAATGTAATTCAGCCCCTGGGTGCAAGGGTTTAGAAACAAAGTCTCTATCTATCTATCTGAAGCAGTAACAGATGAACAGTCAAAACAAATACAGTGCTGTGATTTTAGCTTCAAGCCATGCCACACACATCCAAAGTAGATTATCACTAGGGAGTAAAAACTAACTATGAAAATATGCATCTGAACATTAAACTACAAAATGCACAATAATATTGTGAAATATTTGATAGGTGAAAGATTGTTGCATTTTATGTTTAGCAAAATAAAAGCAGTTGCAAAGATAAGACCTGAACAAAATTCAGGCTTGAACAGGATTCCAACCTATGATCTTGCAATCCTGGTGCAATGCTTTAACCACTTTAGCTATCAAGCAAACTGGGAACTGGTCATTTTGTGATGATGCACCCGTAGATGATGATGATATCAATGTGAATATGTTAATAACAAGAGCGACCCTCAAGAGCAATTTATTGCAAAACAATGATTTTTTCGTTTTTCTGTGACCTTGACCTTTGACCTAGATACACCAAAATTAAATCAGTTCTAAGTTAAATCATAGCCAATATCTTGACCAAGTTTGCTGATGATTGGTTGAGTGATGTGGACGCTAGGCTGCTAACATACAAACAAACAAACACCGGTGAAAACATAACCTCTGTCCAACTCCATTGGCAGAGGTAATAAAATGAGATGATTATAGGGTTCTTGGTAAAGAGCAGCAGGGGTTTCATTTATGTTTCGACTACAAGGGTAGCTGGATTTGGCACTCAGGCAAATGATAGTCAAGGCTTATCACATGAACCCATGTATTTGCTTTATACAACTTTGAGAGTATCAAGTGACTTTCAAACTGTAGAGTAATGTTGTTTTCACCACGCATTGTGAAGCAAATTCACTTCTTAATGTCAGGGTTTCCCTTGGAATAAAACATAGAGCGTTCTTATTTTTCTTGGACAATTCTTTCCAAGGGGGAAAGGCATAATGAGGTTATCCCTATGTCAAGCACCAACCCAAAGGCCAGACCACAACACAGAGAACTATGTCCCCTACTCTTTACAATCAGTGTGTGAGTTCTTTACCTTATCCTAAGTTATCATGAACAAGGATTGTGAGATGGGACCTATGGTTTTATTGTCCTTATCCAAGAAGACTAGAAAGTCTAGCCATTTGCAGATGTCATTATAAAGGCAGCACTTTCTCCTCATTTATTTAAAGACCCTGAGTGCTGGTCTGGCCAGGGTTTGATAATGTGACCTCCTGCACGGTAGTCCAGTGCTCTACCAACTGAGCTAACCAGACAGCAGTTGAAATGTCAAATAACAGGTGTAACAACAAAGAAAATCATTTCTTTACAAGCTGCAATAGTATTTAATAGTATTTTGAGAAGACATTTCTGTTTTGTTCTTTTCGTTGAGATGTTGAAAGAGGCTAGGCAAAGTCATCTTCACAGCAAGTCAATTTGCCAGGTAGAAAAGTACGTAGTATAAAGGCACATGAGTGTTAAGGCTCACACAGGCAGAGCTTATCCTGGTTTGAGCAGCATGAAGCACTTGGGAGTATTGCAACTTCCCCCTTGATGGTATGTTAGTCCAACGCAGTGTTATCCTCAGCATTATAATTATCATTGGTAACCAGTTACACACCTGTAGGAACTGTAAGATGGTGCGAACTTTCTTGTCTAAAGAAACACCACAGTGCCATTAACAGGGCTCAAACTCCAGGCTCCCTACTTGGAAGTGTGATACGCTGCACCACTACACTACTGCATCTTCACAATTTGCCTCGTGTGCAGCCCTTAGTACTAGTGTAACCACTGAGGTGGCAGTAAACAGTTGAAAACTCAACACTGACCTTCCTCGTTGAAGAGATCATAGCCAAAGTGTAATTTGTAGAATTCTGTAGCCTCCTTTATCTTCTGTTCTGTTACTACTTGTCCAACAAGCCATTTCTAAAAACAAAAGCAGTCATCATTGTCAGTAGAGTAACGATCTGGAGAAAGCAAGTCTCACTGAGGGGCTTATTGTTAAACAAGATACTACTTCAGTGTTCGCATCTACATAAGGATAAAAGTGAATAGAAAGGAATGAAAAGATAAAAATCTTACATAAATGCAATCTTGGTTTCCTACACCAGCAAGTGCAGGTGCAGAGATCAGGGGCAACTTTTACGTTAGGACAGAAACTTTGGTTTGCATGTCCAGAACTTTCATATGTAAATCAAAAGCTTTTCTCTGGTTTTTAGAAGAAGAAAAAAAAGATGACAAGCTAGTGGGTTAAACCCAACATTTTTGAAAATCTCTCCAATACATTTACCGTTATCTTCAAATTCCTAGCAAAATTTCAAAACTTCCACTGTTAAACAAAATGTTTCACCTGCTGGAATTGAAACTTCAGGAAACTTTTCCTTGAATATGGCATGCCCCTTAATTAACCTACTTAAAACACAGAATTCATTTATTTTAGCAAATTAATTAAGGATTATTTCTAAAATATTTCGGTGACCGATTCGATTCTTTTTGTAATACTACATTATGACCTTTACTTCTGTCGATATCTATTCATTTCAATCTGTTTGCTTTAACACTTGTCTCTTTGTTCCTATTCTGATGTTACCCTTTCTGCGCCCCGAGTTGGATTTTCCGGCTATTTCCGGCCAGTCCGGCAAATTTCGCAGAGTTTCATATGTTCTAAACTCAGTTACAGGATCTCAATAGGGTTGGCAAAATGTTGATCTTGTACAAAAACAATCAGTCATGTGTTTCTTTTTCTGAAGTTTTGTGGACTTTATGGAGATCTATAAAATTACCGCCTGTTAAAATTAATGTCATCAAAAACATTACGAATGGCTCTTCTAGAACATGGAATAACTTTAACCCTAGAAAAGCCATTTTTCCTTGGTAATTATATCCAAATTCTACCAAATTGTAACCATTTTTATTTCTAAAGGCCACTCAAAGTGGCTCTGGCACTTCTAGGTGTTTATGCTTGAGTACCGTATTCGCACGTGTATAGGCCGCACTCGTGTATAAGCCGCACCCCGAGTTTTGCTATATTTCTTGAAAAAAAAATTCACGCACAATTGTTATCGGTTGCTAATGTTACTGAATGAATCAAAGATGGCGGCGGATTGTGTCAACTCGCACAAGGGTTTATGCTGTGTTTGCTATGTAGTGTTCGATGTTCTTGGACTATGTTTTCATTGGAAACCAAGCTAAGTTGTAATTTAATGTAATTATCGGGTAGAAAAAGCCCACGTTGAATCTCAAATCTATTTCTAAGCATGTCACACGCGAGACACGCGATCGCTACTTGTACACGTGTTCTGTTAGATTCTACATATGTGGATCATTTCTCGGTTATGAGAAATATTTAAAGCCTCCAGATTTATATCTCAGGGAGGTTCAAGGATTGGACAGATGCTTTCAGGCTTCAAAATGTTCATTTCAGCAGCGATTGACTAAAATATCAAAGCTCCATATCTGCCCAAGCCTATACACTTGTGTTGTACGAAGAATTACGTGACAACTTTAAAGGGACTTTCACTAAATCATATGAAGATTTTAGTTATACCGTGTATAGGCCGCACCCCCATTTTGCACAAAATTTATTTGAAAAAAAAGTGCAGCCTATACACGTGCGAATACGGTAATGTGAGTGGGCGTCGATAAAAGCAGGAACATGGAACATTCCGGAACATGCCAGAACATTCCGGAACATCCCGGAACGTGAAAAATTTCTTAAAATTTTAAAAGAAGTAATAGCAAGAAATAAATAAGACAATAAATATACTTTATATATAACGAAAATAGACATAAATACATAACATAAAAAAGAAAAAGAAAGAAAGAAAATGAATCTGGTATCTTCTCCGAGTATAAGAAAACAATATTTTGTCCGAATCAGGAGAGGATGAAGCTTTATCCTCTCTTGGTAACTAAGATGGCGGCGATCGGCAAGAAAATATGGAACTCTGACCAGTATAGGTAAGTTTTCTTATTTGTTTCATACGTAGACGATTTCACATGGTTTATTTGGTTGTCTAAACTAGTGTAGAGTACTTGAGAATTAATGATTTAAACTTCTGCCGGACGTAACTTGCTTGTTCTCCAATACACATTGCTGTCAGATCATGTGTATGCTCGCCTGCTGCGCAAACAAATCAATCAGTTACTATGATGTATAACCATGCATATGCGTTATCTTTCCTCATTGGAACTATTACTTATGACACACTGTACTTGCAGTTATCACACTTTATTGTAAACGTGAACAACTACAGAAATTCGTAGTTTTAGCACTCTCGTAATAAAAGCAACCTTGAAAGAGCATTCTGAAGTGACAAAACACCTATTATTTTATTTTTATAGACGCCCTTTATTGCCTTATTTATTTGTTGCTATTATTTTTTTAAAAATTTTAAAAAATTTTTTCATGTTCCGGGATGTTCCGGGATGTTCCATGTTCCGGCTTTTATCGACGCCCAATGTGACTTGGCCCGTGGCACTTTTAGGGTCAAGAAGCAATAAGTACACAATTACAAAACACATCAGAATTCTGCTTTAATAATGACAACCATGCGAATCTGTTCACGCAGTGAAAACAAACGAATTGTAAAGGTGTCGATATTTCGCGTACAGAGCTGCCGGGAATGAAGTTATAAAATTACGGTCATTTTTACGTGCACAAGAATAAATTAATTTTTTATTTTAAATTCTACGAAAATTAGGGAAATTGTAGAAGTTGATATGATCATGATGAAATAATACGGTGATCAATAGAAATCAGCCCGTGAAAAATCAGTTGAACTTAGTGAAAAAAGGAGGTATACTGTTCAAGTTTGAGCATCCGCCGTAAAACGAGGAACAAACCCGAGTTCACTTTCGGAAACAAAATCGAAAGTGAGAGTTGCTCAACTTTGAAGCGTGCATGCTACAAGTCAACTTACCTTGATTATGTATTGCAAACCGAAGAAACAAACTTCAGGGAACTTTCCTCCTCTGCATTCAAAGTACGAAAACACTGTGGTTGTTCCAGAGGGGTATTGCTTGTGGTGGGAGACCTACAAAAGAGTTGAACACGGAAATCGAACGGTCAAGGCCCATTGCAGGAGCCAAAGCCGGAAGTTGGATAGTTTAAACGCATTCGCTTTGCACAACTGCAGTGCATCTGCGAATTCTGTTAAGTAAATAAATAATTGTGTGAGGTGCAGTAAAGGTGTTTCGATCACAAAATCAATACTTCATACCTTATACGAGTCCGTAACAAGAAGAATGTTCTCAAATTCGAGTGCACCAGCCATGTCGACTTCTTGGAACTTGTTACACTGGTTCTCAGTCTTCCTCATCTCGTTTCTCGCGCTTCCTCGGAAACATTTCTCCACCCAGGGGTTTTAGGGAACAGACGTATATATTTTCAGAGGACTAGGGAACTTATGATTAACTTGCCGGAAAAAAAAGGAACAAAAGTTAGAGAACAAGCGGTTTTTTTTTTAATGGAGAACAGAGAGTTTTACGGTAGTTTCGCTACAATGTTAGGCGTTTCCATTTGCAAAAAATTTCCGAAATTTTCCGTTGGAAATTTCCGATTGGGAAGAGCGCGTTCCATTTAGACACTAATCTCATTCGTTCTCAGGCTCCTGTCTGTTGGGCATGAGCTCGAAGTAAACCCGCTAAATCTCAATATAACTAATCAGAAACCCTAAAAGATGATTCGCCTTCTTGGAAAACTTTATACTTGCATGAGAGAGGAACGTTTTACCGGTAAACTGACAGCACAACGAACAGATTAAGCTTATATTTAGGCGAGCATAACTAAGGCGAAATTCACGCGTAAAAATACAACAACCTTAATAAATTAGGTAAGTAACCAGTTACCCGGTACGTATTACTTATAAGTGGAAATTCTCACCTGAAGTTGTACAGGCATGCTTTAAGAATTCATCTGTGTGAATCGTGCTAAACCCACATCCAGGACACATAAATGTCATGGACGCCATGTTGTTAATTTCGCGGGCAAAAACCGCGCCAAGAAGCATGGCACTAGTGGAACGAGGCAAATGGTGCAGGATTTTTCGATCAGTTCGGTAAAAACGGTAAAAGAGGAATACCTCTGAAGGTTTTCCAGTTTTTCCGAAAAATTTCCAGTGGAAAAGTCTATTCCATTTGATTTTTCACCGGAACAACCGGTTTTTCCGTGCAAATGGAAAACACCCCTAGTTTCGCTGCATATCATTCGACGGCACGACAAAATTTACAAATGAGTCTAGGAGAACAATTGCAAGGGGTGATGAATGGTCCATTAAAATTTTAACTGCTCGCAAAATTTTACCTTTGCTCGATTTGCTCGAGTAGGGGGAAAACGACAGTTCTGGGCCAGCACTTCAAGACAAAATCACAAAAAATCCTGCACGCGTGCAGGATTCTAAAAATGATACCATATCATCTTAAAGGGATGACCTGTACATCCAAACACTCATCATGCCCAATCAACATCAAACCGTCAAAGAGCTCCGCGCCATTGCCAAGGATCGCAAGATAGCCAAATATTATAAGATGCGCCGGGGAGAGTTACTGGAGGCGTTGGGGATGCCTGAAGAGGTACCTAGTGGTGGAAAATGTAACCATGGCAGGCGTAAGGTTCAGTGTAAGGATTGTATGGGATCACAAATATGCCCTCATCTAAGACAGAAAGCATATTGCAAAGAATGTGGTGGTAAGGGTATATGTATTCATGATAGAGTAAAGTACTCTTGCAAAGATTGTGGTGGTTCTCAAGTATGTTCTCATGGTAGAACTAGGTACAGATGTAAAGAGTGTGGGGGAAATGGCATATGCGTTCATTACAAACGTAAAGATCGTTGTATAGATTGCCGCGATCTTATGAAGTCACAGTAATATAGTGTGCATTTTTGTAACGCGAACCCACGTTACAAAAATCATATCGAGTCCATCAACTGAAGAAAGCCCAAGCCGCAAATCCACCAAATCCGATTATCAATGCAAACAAATTATATTCATGTTGTGTGGTTTCAGGCTCTTTGATTTCAGGTTTAACATCCGTTATTGGTGTTTTCACCTGTACAGTTTCAGTTCTGGTAGCTGCATGTGGTAACTTAACTTTCGAAGAGCCCAAGTTATGGCTTATCCCTACAGTCTTGGTATCCAGGTTTACATTTGAGTTGACTCCGAACTTCATGTCACCCGTGGCCTTCATTAGGTTGTTGTTGTAACCAACTATACTCTCCGTGTTTATGATCATATTACTGGGCATTAACCAAACTCCAGGTGCGATTGCCAGATCCAATCTCAACTTTGCTTCCTGGGTTGCGAGTTGGTACCTTTGTACTGAACTTGATATGTCGTTCTCAATCACACTGCTTTCAAATAGAGCCAAGAACTCTTGCTGTGTTTCAATTGCCCCACCACCCGTGCCCACAATCGAGTTTCGTGTATTGACTTGCGATCCCAGCACACAGTAAACGAAGGCCTCAGCAGATCGATTCAGTCTGCCCAGCCCAGCCTTGGTGAGCCCATAACCACTCGTTGGGATGAACCAAGCATATTTGTACCCAGCAAAGTCATCATTGCGAATGAATGAGATGAGGTTACCTTTTTCTTTCTTACCACCATCATCTGAGAATTCACCACCATCACCAGGCCATTGGTTTGCGTCTTCATCATAGTTTCGAATCAAATGAACATTTTGAAATCCCCCACCTCTTCCATGGTAACCAGCACCATAGTCAAGGAATATATCACCAAGACCATGGTTTCGCCCGCCTTTCCATCTGAAATCAGAACCATTAGCGATACCGAATTCAGCGCATAATCTTTGGTAAGCAACCTTACTGTAAGGGTTGTTAGCTATGGCAAATGGTTGTTCATCAGGCAAAGGCACATTCAATTCGTACAGTATTCGCCTTATGGTGAAATACACGTGAAACTTTACAAAGCCAGCCACCACTTTGGGGTAGTTCAAACTTTCAAAGGGGCTGACACCACAGCCAGAGGTTGCACACCACACTGCAAAGTTAAGCTGTTGAGGCCAGTAGTTCATGTCGGGCGCGTTCAACCACTTTCGACCTTGCTTTCCAGACTTGAACGTGACAACTTGTGATGTGAACACGTTTCGCATCTTAGCGGTGAACTTTTTCGTATTGGAGACGTATATGTCCAGTGATGTCAGCATGTTTGTTGTATCACTGGTGAAGTCATCAAAGTCAATGGCTGGTATTGGGTACGAGCGATTGGTCATAGTCAAACTCTTTGGGAATGAAGATGCATCATCATCATTCAATCCTAAATCTGCCCACAGCAGTCTTTTCAAACGGGGTGATAGGTTTTCAGTCCATGTCTTACCAGTGGGGTCATCATAAGACATGATTGTTGTCCCATTAACTTTCCACCTAATGTAACCTCCATAGATATCAGTCACAAATACGAATTGGTCACGGTCAGCCTTTGGATACCTATTCCTAAAGTCATTGAGTAAGCCCATCTTCTATCCAGTGTTTGGGTAGAAGGGTTCAAACTTTTAAGTCATTAGTCTACATAAATATTTTACCAAAGGTCCAATATGCTAAATATAATGCTGCAAAAGCTTTGATAAGTCCGTTTGTTATGGATAAATTTCTCTTTGTATCTAAAACCTCTGCATACACACCACGAAGTTGATTTTCAGTTGCATATTTTGGAGTTTGGTCATTCATGAAATCTGTAATAGCACGTGCTAAAGATTCACATTTCTCTTCATTGGATTGTCTATTAGCCATGATTATGTTCTTAGTATAACCACCTTTTAAGTCTATTTGGACTAGTATATGTTTTGCTCATAAGTTATGTTTAGGACTCTCCTTTTAGTTCTTTGAGAAGCTCTTCTCGTACTCTCTGTTTCACAACCGCAGGATCGTACTCCTTCACTGAATTTTTTTGATACTTGATTCGGATCTGAGCTTTTAGTACTTCAAACTTCTTGAGCTCCTTGATTATCATGGAGAACTCCTCGTCAGAGATCTCATTATCGCGAAGCGCCTTGGACACCAAGTCCTCGATTGTGTTTATTTTAGCCTTGGCCAGTGTAACTGTATTTTGGTGCTTGACCGCTTTCTTTGCCAGGCTCTTGGAGATTTGTTCACACGCTATAGATGCGCAAACAAGTATTCCACTTGTCACTCCCAAGGGTATGGCTACCACAATTCCCACACCACTCAGAGATGAACCTAAACCACCAGCCGCCAAAATACAAGATAGGATACCACAGGTCGAGCTTACGTTTATGAGCGTGCCTTTGGACCGGTTGTACTTTTTGAGTACCCTCTCGTAATGATTCAATTCAGCCTTCAGCTTATTCAAAATGTCACAACATTGTTGTAATCTGAAATTAGCGCCATCAGGAGGAGGCGCCGTCGCAGGCAAGTTGGGGTAGATTCCTTTGTACTCACCCATGTTTGGTTACGGATCTCACGTACTTTTAAAATGTTATCTGAATCGCAAACTGAAGGTGATGGGAGACCCATTCAGATTTAATTTGTTCCATTCAATGTCGAGGATGCTCAGATCGAAGTGATTTACGGGTGTTTTGGATTTGTGAACGGGAATGACTGGATAATCCTGTGATGGTATGTTGGCAAGGAGTTGTGAGGGTGAGATCTTCACGGGGCCTGTAAATCGAGCATTGTTCATATAGGATGACTGGTTATTCACTAGACTGCACATAAGTCTCAGGGGCTCCTTGATTTGGAGATTTATGGGGTATAACTTACCAGCAGTTATGACTTCAGGTAAACCTAGAGCAAATTGCATTCCTCTCGTAAGTTTGATGTTGGAGTTCTTGTTGGAGTACAAATAGTCAACAGTATCAGTCTCAATGATCGATAGCTTGGCCTTATCCGTATCATTGAGAAATATCGCGTGTATACCACGCAGAGAGTATGTACCGGGCTGGATTATTATGATGGGTCGATCTTCCTCATTGAGTATGCCCTGGCGATCCTTGAAATTCACCAATCGTTTGGGTATATTACAACCCAGAAGTTGTATCTCTCGAACCTTGTTCAGGGGAGGGTCCAAGTACACCCTGGTTTCAGACTCGTACATTGTTATGCTCAACATTTACATTAGCGACGCCTCTTTTTTAATTCGTCTACAAAGTACACTACAACAGCGAGGATCAATAGCCAAGCGTTCTTACCCAGGAATGAAATGACCTCCCCAGCGGTCTTGAACAGGAAACTCACGATCGCCCCCACCATACCGGGCAATAACTCACCAAGTTTCTTACCGATGGTCTTCAGCCCGTCCCCCACACCTTTGCCCAACTTGGATAGGCCCTTGGAAAGATTAGACACGATAACGCCAATGACCACACCAACGGCGCTCACAATGGCAAATACCGTGAAACCATATTTCTTGAAGATCGCTTTCACTCTATCTCGCAATGACATTCGCTCCTGGATTTGCTCATTCTCACCTTCCAAGTTAGCTATCTCTTGCTCTTGTTCAACAATTTGTTCCTCGATGGTCTCTATTTGACTTACTTCTTCCGGGGTTTTCAATGCCTTTTCTCGATGGAATCTTACCTTCTCCTTCAATTCACTAACGAACCCTTTTTTCTTAGTTATCTCACCATCGTTGGCTTCCACAATTTCTTCCGCGCTTGGGCCTAGCCCTTTTGTAATTGTTTTGAGTAATCCTTTATTCACATCACCATACGCATCGAATAATAGGTGCCATTTGTTTTTGTTTGGATCATCACCAATAATTTTAACACGGATTCTATCCCATTCATCATATTTGAAATGAAACTTCTTAGGTTCGGCATTTGGGAATTTATCTACAATCTTGTTCCAGACTTCATCTTTGTTTTCTTCCATAACCTCCATCTCTATATCTTCACGTGGTAATTGAATATACCCTGATTTACTTCTAGCACCCTTAGTCGTGGATGTTTCCAAGACTTTGTCTGATGTTGGAGGCTGCCTACCAAGTAGCGGGGTATCTTCGAAATCATCGGGATCTTCTTGTTTGTTTTCTTCCCCCAACCCGAAAGGATCGTTTTCTTCTTCTCCTTCAGGATAAGCAGTTGCCATATTTGATGTCGAATATGGGAACTTCTAAGTTAGTTTATCGCACCCACTTGCTAACTATATATACCAGTATTAGCATCCCAACCACGACATAGACCATCTGAGCCATTCTTTGGTCTTCATTCGGTCGGTAATAGTCAGAGAATTTAGGAGGATCGCCTATTTGATTGTACAATCTCATCGCTTCATCCGTCTCCGATATGTTCTCAGATGCCTGGTCAGCATCACTCTTCCTCTTATTCATAAAGTCAATATATGCCAAGCGCCTCTTTTCATGCGCAGCGTAATCTTTTTGGTACTCCTCCATTGCTTTGTCATGCCTTTTCCTTTCCTTTTCGAGTTCTTCGGGTGGTGATCCAGTGAGGACATGTGTTATATAAGTACCAAAACCGAGGGCAGCTGCATTGACGATTGCACCTCCGATAACGATCGCTATAGTCGCCATTTTGAGTCTATTGTAGGATTTCTTAATTCAATGTTGAAGAAGTACTCCAACTTGGGACCGTCCTTCAAATGATCGAGTACAGCCATATTGAATCCTTTCTCGTCAAAGGATATTACGGACCCATCGCCATCTTTGGTAATGAAGTCACTCAAAACAGGCCCATCTTTCATATATTCATTCAAGGCAAGTTTGAATCTTTTAGGATCAAGTGTCACTGTAGCCATTACTCAAAGCTCTTTTGGTAAGAACTTTCTATCCTCTAAATAATCTTTGATGGCTATACTCGATGATATAACAGCGACCAATTTGACAAAATCCATGAGACTGGAGAATGGATCGCCCATTAACGATTCTCTCAGGACCTTCTTACCCACATAGCCCAAACCACCAGCGATTACCACGATAACTGTAGAATCTGTAACAATCTTTACAACCTTGTTTTCTGACATTTTGTGTATTACATCAGCTCTTCATTTAAGCTGTTTTCTCTGTTTGAGGGTCTTTTGGACTCATTCATGTCCTTGACAGGAGGTGGTTCGAAGGTTACAGAAGGTACGCGTAAGTCGGCTATTTTGTCTTTGTATCTCTTGTATAAAAAATAACCAATCCCTAATATGGAACCACCGATTAACAATTTCTCGAAGGATAGGCTGGGTATCCAGGCATCATCATCATCATCCTTTTTCACCAATGCATCTTGCTGCTGCTGCTCCTTTTCTTTCTGACTATCTATCAATGCATCTTGCTGCTGTTGCTCCTTTTCTTTCTGACTATCTATCAATGCATCCCGTTGCTCTTTTTCCTTCAATGCCTCCTTAGCCTTCCTGTGGTAGTCGGGCAGTTTCTTCCCGGCCTCCACCTTCTTAGGATCCTTTACTCTATCCTTGACATCGGGTTCTCTTGTGATTTGCTCAACAGGTTGCTCAGACATGTTTGTATCCCTGTTATCATTTAGCTTTAACTCTCCTAATAGGTTGCCTATTAGGAGATTTTTGAACCAACATCTACCAGAAGCAATGACGTTTGCTATACAACCAACATAATCCAATTCCAACCATCAAACCTTTGAACCATAATAATGCTCTCTCACCTAACTCCTCATTCTTTATTCTTTCCTCATCTTTACAATCTTGTATTATTTCCCGACATTGTTCATCTACATTTTCTCTACAGTACTCTTCACAATATTCTTTCACAGTCGCTCTATCAACAACTTCTGTGTCAGCCATGTTTGTATCCCCATTATCACTTAGCTTTAACTCTCCTAATAGGTTGTCTATTAGGAGAAGTAAGTCTTAATTAACAATGTTCTATCACATACTCATCTTCATCTTCTGATTCTTGTGGCTCAGCATCATTGGGAGGTAACATACGAGATTCCGATTCTTGCGGTGTAGCATTATTGGAGGGTAACATGCTAGATTCTGGTTCTTGTGGCGTAGCATTATTGGAAGGTAACATTCGAAAACTAGTCATGCTGTTGAAATCACTTGGAGTGAAATTCATCTCAGTAACACGAAGACGGGCTGAGGCACCGTAACCGGTCTGCCCGTGGGATCCCCAGAATATGCCATCCCAATGGACAACAGGATGACCAAAACCGCTTACATACTTGTCGGGTTGCCACATGTATTCAAGTGGGTTAACCATTTCATCATCTGGGCCGTATACACAAGTTCTGGATATGATGTTACAACCCTTACCCCAGGTTATGAATTTGAGGTAGGCACGCTGTGGGCTGCTTTTGTCCTTTGTCTTCTCACCCGTTTGTTGGTCTGTGATGTTTGTGTAATCGTATATCGGTTTCACAGCAACTACTATATAAGCGTGTTTATAATTTCGTTTTTAGCTTATTTTTAATTTTTGAGAGGAAAATCTCTGTCCTTTTTTTAGATTACGGTTTTTATTAGCTTATTTTTTAAAATTGACAGGAAAATCTCTGTCCTTTTTTAGCTTACGGTTTATTTTAAATTTGTCAGAGATTTTTCGTGATTATAAAATAAAAATGATATTTAAGGATTAGAAAAATACTCATAGAGGGTAATTATGGATCAATTAAATAATTTATGTTTGTATCAACTAAAAAGAATTGCAAGAGAGTTAAAAATTAAAGGAAGATCAAAAATGGGTAGAATGGATTTAATTGATGAGTTTAAAAAATATAAAGAGGAGGAGATTATTGATTTAATTGAAAAAGTTACTATTACTAATAGCGATTATATTTGTATTCATGGAAAAATTAAATATTTTTGCAAAGAATGCGGTGGATCACAAATATGTAAACATGATAGAATTAAGTATGCTTGTAAAAAATGTAAAGGATCAATGTATTGTTTGCATAATAAGCAAAAACAAAAGTGTAAAGAATGTGGTGGATCACAAATATGCATACATAATAAACAAAAACAACAATGTAAAGAATGTGGAGGATCACAAATATGCGAACACATGAAACAAAAAGCCTCTTGTAAGGAATGTCGTATAAAATTAATTTATGATTTAAGGATTAGGAAAAAATGTAAATAAAATGAAAATAATAGTAAAATATGGAAAAACTTCTATGGTTTTTGAATATTATAATGAAAAAAAACTTGGTGTTAATGATTTTTTAGATTCAATTAAGGAAGATTTATTAAAACATATATCAAATATTAGAGGTTTTATTGATGAAAATTATGAATATTATAACGATTTTGGGTATGATGAAGATTCCGAAGGGGTTGAATTTGGAATTTTGCATGATGATAATGAAGAGTATTTTTATTTTTTTATTTTTGGTATAATGGGTTTATATTTAGATGGTATATCTAATAATGAGTTTGTTAGTGATTTAATATATTATGCTAATAGAGAAAAAGATGATAAGATGAAATATAATATTAATAATTTTATTATTGATTCAATTTGGATTTCTATAAATGTAAATGCTGATAAGTTGAAACATAAACATAAATTTTATAAAAAATTATATGATGAATTAATGGCTGTAGCATGGCACCCATCTAGATATTTAGATTGGTGTATTGATTTTGAAGAGTTAAGGTATTTGAAAAAAGAGGTATTTGGTGAAGAAGATTGATGTTATATAACCCAATAAATGGTTACATAACAAAAATTTATTTAAATCTTAAACTAAAAGTTACAGATTCTCCTTTTAGATCAAACTTTTTCCAATCAGAGTCTAAAATGGTTAAATCAAAGTGATTAATCATGTTATCATATTTTCTAATTGGAATAGATGGATAATCTTTTGATGGAATGTTTGCTAGCAATTGGGATGGTTGTATTTTTACATTTTTACCTTTATTCGTGTATGACATTCTATTATCAACTATGCTGCATAAAAGTCTCAAAGGTTCTTTTATAGTTATATCTATTTGAGTTATTTTAAATAAAACCTCTGGCACCCCTAAAGAATTTTGCAAACCCTGGGTAAATTTAATGTTAACTGTTTTATTGTTGATTATGTAAGCAAAATTATCTCCGATAATCGTTGTTATATTTTTACCCTTTTCGCTGAGCTCAATTAATATTTTTATATCATTTATGGAATATGTTCCTGGATTAAATATTACTAAAGGCTTACCTTGTTCATCAGTTATTTTTTCTTGATTCTTTAAAGTTATTGGTCTTTTTGTTTTAATATTACAATCTAAAAGTTGTAACTCACTAACGTATCCCATTGGAGGGTCTAAATAAACCCTAGTTTCTGAATTATACATTGTAATGCTAAACATTTTTCATTTAGAAGGTATATGTTTAGATTAATTTTTATCGAAATAAAAACCAAGATAATAATCCTCCAGCAAATATTAAAATAATAAGAGTATTTTGATGAGAAGATGTTTCTATATTACTAACTTCATCGTTATTGTTTGATTCATCGTTATTTTTTAATTCGGGTTTTCTTGGTTGAGGATTAGTATTTAATAAAACCTTTGATGTTCCTAAACTATGTGTTATTCCAACATTTTTTGTTCCAACATTTATTGAATTATTTACTCCAAATTTCATATCTTCTGTTGCTATTTTCAGATTATTATTGTATCCAATAACGCTTTCTGTATTTATAATTAAATTGCTTGGCATCAACAAAACATCAGGAGCTATGGCCAAATCAAGCCGTACTTTTGATTCTTGAATTGCCATTTGATATCTTTGATTTGAATTTGCGATATCATTTTCAATCACAGAGCTTTCAAATAAATCTATAAATTCTTGCTGAGTTTCAAATGCTCTTCCCCCATTACCAATAATTGAATTCCTAGTATTAACTTGGGCTCCCAAAACGCAATAAACAAAAGCTTCAACCGATCTATTTATTCTTCCTAATCCAGCATTTGTTAATCCATATCCAGATTCTGGTATAAACCATGCATATTGAAAATCAACAAAATAATCATTTCGAAGCATAGATATTAAATTCCCATCTATTTTTTTACCCCCATCATCGGAAAATCTATTTGAACTGCTTGGCCAAATATTTGCATCAGGATCGTAGCTCCTTATAATTCTGACATCTTGATTTCCACCACCTATCGCTTGCCCACTAGCGCTTCCGGGAACACTTCCAGGCGGTACATATCCTTTTCCATAATCAATGAATACATCTCCAACACCGTGATTTGCACCCCCTTTCCATCTAAAATCAGCCAAAGGTTTATTTAATCCTCTATAATCTTGATTATTGCTTAAGCCAAATTCTGCGCATAAACGATTATAAGCATTTTTGTTGTATGGATTATTTTTTAAAGAAAAAGTTTGTTCACCGGGTAATGGTACAGATAATTCATATAATATTCTTCTTATTGTAAAGTAAATGTGAAATATAAAAAAACTTCTAATAACTTTGGGGTAATTTAAACTATCATTTAAACTTACACCGCATCCAGATGTTGCACACCAAACCGCCATGTTTAACTGTTGTGGCCAGTGATTAATATTTGGTTTATTCAACCAAGCTCTAGCTTCTTTACCGCTAGTAAGTCCTACAGTCTGATTTTTAAATACATTTTTCATGGGGGAAATGAAGCTGTCTTTATCTGAAACATATATATTTAAAATAGTTAACATTTTTGTTACATTTTTTGCAGATTCTTCGAATTTAATACCGGGTATTGGATATGTGTTTTTTGTAGATGATAAACTTTCAGGAAAGGAACTATTTTCTAACCCTAAATCTTTCCATAATAATGTTTTCAAATTAGAAGGAAGATCATCGGTCCATGTTTTTCCAGAAGGATCATCATAAGACATTACAGTCATTCCATTAACTTTCCATTTAATATATCCACCATACGAATCATTCACAAATGTAAATTTATTGGGGTTCGCGTTTGGGTAACGATTTTTGAAATCATCCAATAACATCTTATTCTTTGTGTTTCAAATAATGTGATCTTTAGACCTTTTAAGAATAAGATGTAAATTCAATTAATACCCGCAAAACAATTACAACCAACTTCAGTTTTCTCATATGAAATTTTTAATGTCCTTTCCCTCCGGTAAGTTCTTTTAATAGATTTTCGCGCACTTCTCTCCTTATCACAGACATATCCAAGTTTTTTTCTGTGTCTTTTCTAAATTTTTGCCGTATTTCAAGTTTTAGTTTTTGAAACTTTTCCAACTCTGCCAAAATTATAGAAAATTCTTGATCGGATATAGCATTATCTTTCAAAGCTTTTGAAACTAAATCGTTAATGGTGTTTAATTTTGATTTTGCAATTGCAGCGGTTTGTTCGTGTTTACTAACTTTACCAGAAAGTCTTTTAGAAGCAAAACCAAATCCAACCGACAACCCACCAAAAAAACCACCTACAACTCCCAAAGGCACACCAACAATAGCACCAAAACCCGTGAGAGAAGTTCCTAAACCGCTTGCTGATAGAATAACTGAAATCAAACCACCAGAAACACTAATTTTTGTACATATTCCTCTCGCCCTATTATATTTTTTCCTTACTTCTTCGTAATGTTTAATTTCTTTCTCAAGATTTTGTAATACTTCGCTTGATTTTTGTAATCTGAAATTAATAGGATCTGGATTATTGGGTAATACAGGGTAAATTCTATTGTATTCATCCATATTGTATTTTACTACTCAACATGATATCTTTAGATCTACTTTCTCTTCTTTTTTATACTTTCCACAAAATATAAAACCACAGCCATTATCAAAAGCCAAGCATTTTCACCTAAAAATCCAATAACTTGACCGGCTGTTTTGAAAAGAAAGCTAACTATTGCTCCAACCATTCCTGGCAATATTTCACCCAGTTTTTTACCAAGAGTTTTCAAACCATTACCAACTCCCCTGCCTAATGTTGATAAACCCTTTGAAAGATTAGAAACTATAACCCCAATAATGACACCTACTGCACTTAGAACAGCAAAAACTGTAAAACCATACTTTTTGAATATATACTTTATCCGCTCTCTTAATGGTAAATTTTTAAGTATTTCATCTTTTCTCCCATCAATAACTGATAATTGTTCTTTGTCTGAAATTGTTTTATTTCTAATCTGTTCTCTTAATTTTTCAACCTCAGATTTTAATCGCTCATTGATTTGTTCTAACTTTGTTAAATTTGATTCGCCCTTCTTATATTTGTCTATTTCTTCTTTGCATAATTTTAGTTCTTCCAAAATTTTATCTTGTTGTATTTTTAACTCTATATTCTGTTTAGCGGTTTTATCAAAAAGTCTTTTACCTTCAGAAGAGTCTCTTTCCATTTTTTCTTTTTCTGCTTTTTGGCTTTCAATTACTAAAGTAAGCCTTCTTACTCTTTCTTCATATTGAGCAATTTCTTGTGGGTGTGTTTTTGAGGCAGCATCCAACCCTTCCAATGCATTATCTAATTCCTTATTTTTTTTAATGGATTTTCTCAATTCTGACGCGGTATTATTATATTTTTCCAGCATTGTTTCATAATCAGCACCTAGAGCTTTTCTCATTGTTTTTGGTAAATCTTCAATCATAAGAACTTTATCTTTAGTAAGTATGACATGAGGTGCAGAACCCTTCCTATTACTAAATTCTGCTAATATACTACCATCTTCTCCATATGTTACATTAAATGTCGCATCATTAGGATTGAAAGTTGGTAAATAGCGTTTAAGTTCCTGACCTGCTTCTCGCCTTCTGTCATATTTCTCATCTCTTTCTTCAATATTTGGTGTTTTTTTCTCTTCATCTTTTATTTCCCATTGAAGTCGTTTTCTTTCTTCCATATATTCGTCGTAACCAAGATATTCTTGATCAACAGATGTAGATGTGTTTGGGGTTTGGAAAGTTGTATCATCCCAATCATAATCATCATCATCTTTTGGTAAATATTCTAATGGTATTTCTTCTGCCATGATTTTTTACTCATCAGTAAGAAATCTTTAGATTGAAAAATAAAAGTAAAATTTGATTTAAAGATTTAAAAAAATATATATAAAAATAAAATGATGAACGAAACTACACAATTAATAGATGTTAATAGTTATATTCCTAGATTAAGCATGATTTTTTCTAAACCAATTGTTGGTGAAATTCCAGGAACAAAACCAAAGGTTGAATTCAAAAGAATTAAAATTTTTACAAAAAATGATGACGGAACAGAAGGGGAACTTGTTATTCCAACTGGCAATTTATATTCTTTTGGTGTTTCTACAAACACAAATCAACAAACAGGTGCAATTTCGGGATATGTGTTTCCATTATGTTTATGGAGTGGAAGCAGTCCAACACCAGAAGAAGAAAAATGGATTGATTTATTCAATGAAATAGTTGACAATTGTATTGATCATTTGCTTATTAATAGAGACAAAATTGGTAAATTTGAGTTGGAAAGAAATGAGCTTGAAAAACAAAAAGGGGGTTTAAATCCTCTATATTGGAAGATGGAAAAATCTTCAATGACTAGAGTTCCAGATAGAGGTCCAACTTTATATGCAAAATTAATTTGGGATAAAAAACAAGACCAAATTTTAACCAAGTTTTATAACTCTAAAAATGATAAGTTAATTGATCCATTAAAATTATTAAATAAAGGTTGTCGAGTTGAAGAAGGTGTAATAAAAATTGAATCAATATTTATTGGTGGTTCTTGTATTGCACTTCAAGTAAAACTTTATGAAGCAGTTATAGAAACAAACAAAGAAATGAAAAGATTAACCAAATTTAGAAACTTAACTATTTCAGATAGTAAATCTGCGGCTGAAGAAATGGATGAAGATTCTGATGTTGAGAGTCTCATGTAAACTATAATAAATATACTTGTGTTATATAACCAAATTACTGGTTACATAAAAAATAATAATTTATAAAAATTTACTAACTGCATAACCTAAACCTAACATTCCAGCTCCAACATATACCATTTCTCCTGTTTTTTGTTCATCGCTTGGTTTGTAATAATCAGAGAATTTTGGCTCTTGCATTTGCATGTACAATTCAAAAGCTTGGTTTGTAATCGAAATATTTTTTGATGCTTGATATTTTTCATCTTTTTTCTTCATTTTCCAATCAATCATTTTTTGTCTTTTTTCCTGATATTCTGCGTAATCTTTTTGATATTTTTCTAATGCTTTATCATGCCGTATTTTTTCTGTATCCACATTATGTCCTGAAAGACTTTTTGCAAGATAATTTCCACCAACAAATGCTGTTGCATTCAATATAGCCCCACCAATCATCATCGCTATTGCTGCCATTTTATTTTGGTAAAATCTTTTGATCCTCTAAATAAGTTTTTAGATACATACTTCCGGATAATACAGCCACCCATTTTGCATAATTTGTAATACTTGAGGATGGGTCATTCAAAAATGATTCTTTCATTACTTTTTTGGCTACATAGCCAACTCCAGCCCCTAATCCGATAAGTACCGCTGAATCAGTTACAGTTTTCACAAGTTTATTTTCGCTTGACATTTTTTACTACATCATTAAGAAACTTTTAAATGGCTTTATGTAGTAAAAAATAATTTATAATTACATCATTCCAATTTTTGGTCTATCTGTGGGTTGTGGATTATGAATCTTTATGGGAGGGGCTTGAAAAGGTTGTGTTGATAAATCAGGTATCCTATTTTTATATTCATCCCGATATCTCATAAAAAGATCAAATGCTGTAAACCCCAATCCAACAACAGATAAAACAGTAGTAAAAGATAACTCTGGTAGCCATGATTTATATTCATTATTTGTCTTTTCTTGATTATACTCTTTTTCTGTATTTTCATTTCGTTTCATCTCCCTAGCTAATGCTTCTTTTGCTTTTTTATTATATTCAGCTAATTTTTTACCAGCTGCTACTTTTTTAGGATCTTTCTCCCTTTTTTTAGTATCTTTATTTTCAGGTGTGGGATCTGCCGTAATTTGTTCAACTTCAGATTGTTCAGACATTGTTATTTAGATGCTGCAAATAAGTTTTTAGATCTGTTTAATATACTGTATCAATACCTTCAGTAGATTGCTTAGTTTCCTGATCTGTTGTGTTAGAATTTACTGAAAATTGTTGATTTTTGTTGAATTTAACGTGTTTAGCTACTTGAAATAATCCGCTAGCAAGTGCAGTCAGTCTTCCTCCTTTTAATGCTAATAGTCCAACAATGTTTGTTAGTTCACGATTAACTAAATCATCATTCTTCAAATCATCGCAAAGTGCTTCAATATCATCAACCGGAACTAAATATGAAATAAGTTTGGAAACTAATTGTAGGGATGAATCTACCAACCCACCGTTAATTTTCCTACCCATTACTGTTTGATAACGATTAAAATATTTTTCTACATCACGTTCTGATAATTTTTTTATATCCCCCAAGCTCATTTCAACCCCCATATATTCTTTTGTTGTCCCAAGCACTGCGAGAATGGCTAGTGATTCTTGTTTTATCTCAAGATCCTCACTTTGATTGGTATCATTTTTTACCTCTTCAATGTAATCTTCAACGTTTGTCATCTTTGTTAAATCACCTCGGGAATCTCTAAATAACAATTAAATGGGTAACGCAAACTCAAACATAACCTTGAATATTTTTCAGTTTTCAGGAGTTGTACAAACTTTTTACCTAATTCATAATCCAAATCACCGCCATAATCTTCAAAAAACATTTTCATACCTTTCTGCGACGGATTATGAAAAGTAACAACGCAAGCCACATTTTCCCGGAATGGTTTTGCTATTGATGTTAATTGCTGGGTTATAACCCACATTGATAATCCGTGATGTCTGCCAGAGAATGCTAAATCTATAAATTTATTCGATCTTTTCTTCAGATCAGTGGATACAGCGCAATCATCTAAAATTATTAATGTATTTGTACCAGAGAATAAAGTTTGGCAATCATTTAACAATTCATTAATCTCATCTACATTACTTGCATCGGGTGATAATACAAAGAATCTCTTGTCTCCGAGAGCAAAATTATGATATGTTTTATTTTTAGAATAAGTTGGACAAATTAAAACAATATATTCAAAAACTTTTCGAAATGGACCTCGGAGCTGTTCAATTAGGTACTTTGTTTTCCCACAATTTGTTGGTCCAGTTATAATACAATGAAATGGGATTTTATCTCGTAAATCTTCCATATTTTTGTATCATAACATTATGTTTTTAGACGGTCAGTACTTAATTGATCTCAAACTTGAATTCATTATTTCCATCATTGCATCTGCTACAACAAACATATGACAAGTTATTACTACTGAGCTTGATGAGCCACTTTTTTTCCTTTTAATTTCTATTTTTACTCCGTCATGCGTATTATTTAGAGCTAATCCGCCACCATGAATATCATTATCAGGGTGAGTTCTTGTATCAACCCAAAGAGCAAACTTATTTGTATAAAAATCCCCTTCTTTTAAATTATACTCTACTATTTTTGGGAATCGTTTTTTCACAGATTCCCAAAGATCTGATATAATCATACCTTTAGAGTATATTCTATTTGGTACACCATCAACATCAATATTAACAGAAGTTATTCCGGGGTAGAAAAAATTTTCTGAATCTCTTGCACCGCCGGCATATGGAGCAATAAACAAAAATAATATTCCACTCATTGATCTTCTAGGTAAATTAACATGTTGATTAATAACTTCATCAGCTCCAGTTAAAAATGTAAAAGTTTTGTGTAAAGTAACATTTTCATAAAAGAATCCTTTACCAATTTGATAAGTTGATTGAGCTTCTCTAGCTAAATATTCGCTTGAAATTGATGAATATTCTAACTCTAAATTTTTGAGCGAATATGATGGTGTTTTAGTTGTATCAGAATAAACAACAATATCAGAAACTGGGGCTAATGTAATCTCAAATATTAAATGATTTTCTAATGCTTTTGGATAAAAAACCCCATGATCTTTTAAAATAGGATGATTTATTGGTATTCTATACTTTGTATTATGAACTACAGCAAGAGATACTTCTTTTAAATCTGAATCATCCTTATCACCCGCATTTGTTCTAAGTTTTCTAATATTTGGAGAGGAAATACCTTGTTTTAATCTATCTTTTCTATCTTCTTTAGTTAAGAATAAATCATGATATGTTTGAAATAGATCATATCTTTGAGTATCTTGCAATGTTTCACCTCCAAAAAGAACTTTTAATCTGGAAACAAGATTAGAGCCCAAATTATTAACAAATGTATTGTTTACATGACCTTCAACCTCTAAATCAAACAAAAGAGATACACTTCCAGGTACAATCACTAAATTCTCAGAAAGTTTTGGAATATTTATATATAATGTTTCGCCGGGACTGGCTGATGATGGATTTAGAGTAATTCTATTTAATGTTGATTCTGCTTTCAAACCAAATGGTTCTTTTGGAATTCTGTTTGGATTAATTTTTTCAGACGTCATAATTGATTTATAAGATACTTTGGCTAACCTTTAAACCCCTTTGCACTATTATTTTTTAATTTTTCAATATGTTTTAATAAGCCTTCTCTCGCCTCTGGAATTAAAATCATAATATTAAAAATTTTATCCCCATCTTCCATATATAGAATTTTTTTTCTAATAATTTTTTTCATAAGATTAATTTGATATTCGCTAAAATTTTTTTCCTCCACCATTTTAATTTATAAAATACTTTGTTAATTTTTTAAATGATGTCAAAAATATATTATTCGGGTGGAGGGTATTGGAAAGGATATTCCGCGATTCCTAAATTATCTGAGAAGGCTAGAGTAAGTGAAAATGAGGCAAAACAATGGTTGCAAAAACAGGCAATATGGCAAATCTATCTTCCAGCTCCAAAGTATATACCTAGACCGCATTGGACTGTGAATAAACCAAATCAGATTCACCAAGCAGATTTATTATTTTTACCGCATGATAGAGTTGGAAGAAAAACATATAAATATGCGTTAGTTGTGGTTGATGTCGCCTCGAGATATAAAGATGCGGAGCCATTAACCTCAAAAGAAAGTCGAGAGATATCAGAAGCTTTTACAAAAATATATTCTAGAAGATTGAAATACCCTAAAACATTAATGGTTGATCCTGGAAAAGAATTTATGGGTGAGGTTAGTAAACTCATGAATTACCATAATGTAAGAATACAAAGAAGTGAAGCTGGTAATCATAGAGCTCAAGCATTTGTAGAAAATGCAAACAGAATATTGGGTGAAAGATTATTTAGCCATCAATATGCGCAAGAAATGATTAGTGATGGGCGATCTAGAGTATGGGTGAAAAGATTACCAGCTATTCTAAAAACTTTGAATAATACAAAAATAAGAATAACCGGTAAAGAACCCAATGAGGCTATAAAAATGAAAGAGGTTGATATTAAAACTAAAAATTATAAACGTGTGGTGGGGCTTGATGAGGTGAGACTACCAATTGAGGTTATGGTTAGATATTTATTATCTCCTGGCGAACTTGAGGGTGGAGAAAGAAGAAGAGCCACAGATCCTATTTGGAGTATAAAAGTTTATTATATTTCTGGAAGTAGAATTTCTCCTAATCAGCCGATTTTATACTTTTTACAAGATGGCCCAAGAAGAGGTTTTGTAAGGGAAGAGTTACAGGTTATTCCGTATGATACAGAGTTACCCCCTAATTCTGTTTTGAAATGATCTAATACAATGGTTTTGTGTGAATTCCATCCTCATAAACCCGTCTTTTATCATAATATCCATTAAATGCTTTTTTATTTTGTGTATATGTCACAATTTGGTTATCATTGACCCTAAATCCTGTATTTTGTGCCATATCATTTGCCCCTTTTAAAGCAGCCCAGTAACCATTCCAGTTTATTTCGTTTTGACTATGAATTGTGCCTTTAGCACTATACTTTGCTTTTCCTTTCTCATCCTCCGCGTAATAACATTTTGAAGAAAGTGCAATCATTCGTATACCATCAAACTCTTTTTTGAACAAACCCGGGGTCCTTTCGTGATATTTAGAGGTTGATAGGAATTTTTCTTTTCCACCATTAAAGTATTCTTTTCTCATTTCGGGTTTTATAATATCTTCCAAATTTTCAGACGAGATTGTCATGTACATAGAATCTGTATCCATTTGTATCAACTCAAAATCCTTTCTATCTACATATTTATCTAGAAAATCGTAATAGAATTCCAACATTCTTAATTTTGCTAGCTGATATACCGCGATGCCGCATTGATAGGGTCTGTCTATTTTTATTAATCTTTTTCGTTTTACTATTTCATATGTGTCATTTATTTCATTAAGATCTTCAAAGAACGCAGATCTTAAGGCTTTTTCAACCTCTTCCTCATCCTTTGTATACCTTGTGTTCTTATGTTTTTCTTTATCTTCTATCATTTTCCCATAAAAAGAATTTCCCTTAAGTTTATTCGTGTCCGCTAATTCTTTACAACCTTTATACTTTGGTTTTAGTTTTTCAATCAATACTTTAATGTCTTTATTTTCTCCAATAACTTTAAATACATCAGGAAATTGGTTTAATTCATTAGTAATTTTTACTACATCATCAATTTTGTTTTCTTCAAAAGCTTTACTTATTTTTTCCAACAAAATCTCAATATCTCCATCTCTTCTTGCGTCTGCCACCTCTTTTGGAAACCATTCAAAGGGCCTTCCCGATTCATACTTTAAAATATTATGAATGGCGGTAATCTTCAAACCATGATTAAGATACCATTTTATCATAGGTGTATATAAAAATATCTTTTTTGCCTTTGTAACACCAAGCAATTTTTTATTATCTTTTAAATGTTTTCTTCCTGTCGCTCTTTGATATTCTTTCATATGCTCTGGTACTAAATACTCAGGAACGGCATCTACAATAAATAACGGAGAAAACTCTTCAAACTTTTCTTTTAGGTGATCAGGGGCATGGATATCAACTTGACAAAATCCGAAAAGATTACCACCAAGAATCTCTTTACAAATTTTCTTAATAAATTTAGGATCTGATGTATTTTCAACCTCAATGCATTCTTCTTTTCCGCATGGCATTTCTTGTCCAGCACAGTATAGATATAAACCATTTGCATCAAACCCCTTAATTCGCACACATTTTTTCGGGTTTTTATATTTATGAGAGCGAATCATTGTTTTTTCTGCCTCCGCATATCTCATAAATACAATACTAGGGCCCCCAACCATACCCGTTTTCAATAATTTATAAATCTTGTTTTTATCGCATATTTTACAATTTTTCTTTATTTTGTAGCATTTTTTGCAAATCTTGTTATTACAACAACTATGAATACAGTATTGTCCTGGGGCGTACAATTCAGGATCACCTTTCTTCTTCATTTTTTGAAATTTATTTAGAACAGCCCTCATTGATACACCTGGGATGGAAACAGCATCTTTTAATATATCAATTTCGTCTGGATAATATAAACGCTTTGTTTTTTCAAGAGCTTCTAAAAAAGGTATAACATCGTTTAAATTATACTCTTTCAACCAGTCTAACATTGTAACACAACCCCTATTTTTAAATTCAATCAAATATTCTTCATATTCTTCTTTGGAAATATTTTTCTTTTTCAAACTAGAGTAAAAGTCTTCATGTTTCACCGGTCCAACGTGAGAAAGCTTATCATAACTATCCAAAAATTCATAAGGAAGTACAAGTTTTTTGGCTTCACAGTTGTTTGCTTTACACCACTTATCAAAAGAAATTCCAGGTGCAAGGTAAGACATTATATCCAAGAATTTGAAATGATCTGTTGATAAAAACATATACCTATTCTGTTTCTTTGCAATAAAAATATCCTTAGTTTTATCGGTCATGTGTTTTATAAAATGTCTTTTAATCAAATTGATATCATATTTTCCACTATTAAACCCAAAAACAGGTACTTGATTACACCATTCTTCATATTTTTCTAAAACATGTTTTTGTAAAGAATCTTGATCAGGTAGCGGGTATTCTTCTTTAACTTTTTCAACTATGATTTTTCTTATTTCCCCCAATTTTTCAACGAATTCTTTTATAAGCTCATCAGGGTTTTGGTTGTAAAGAAAAACGCGTTTGTATGTTAAATTATCGATTATTGCAACACTAACTGGAATATGAATATTTGAAAAAATTAAATCATCAGTAATATGTTTATCTTCTTTTTGTAATATTGACTCAAAATCGAAAATAATATTATATGGATATGGAAAAAATTTCTTTTTGAACCATATATTTGGTAATTCAGGATTTTTACACTCCCAAACCGATACTACATTATAACCCAAACTTTTTATCATCTTTTCTCTTTCAATAGTTTCATTATATTTAACTTTATCGTTTGTTGAACACGGACACCCGTGCCATTTACAACCATAAAACTCAAAAACAGTATTTGTCTCGGGCTCGTATCCATCAAACAAAATCTCATTTCCCCCTTCATCCCTATAACACCTTTCACCACCGTGACCACAAAGCCCATGATGAATATGTTTACCTATAATTTTAGATTGGTTTTCTATCCACCTACACGCTTTATAACTAAAATTGATTTTACCCCCATAAAAAACATTGTCAGATTCATTCCTGATGTGTTTTATCTTTTCTCCTGTGCATAATATTTTTGTCTTTCCTCCTGTGCATGTTTCATTAGTAAAATGCCTTTTTAAATCTTCATGTCTGGTAAATTTTTGTTTACATCCTTGGCATACCCAGTTTTGAGAAAGAAGGTTAAGATTTTTAATGAAAAAACCATGATTATTATAAAGACCTAAATTTAAAGTTGGTAAATTATCTTTGAAATTGTTTTTTCCAAACACCAGTTTCCAAACTTTAAAATTTGTTATATCTTTCTGCTCGTAAGCCCGGATATTTATTGAAAAAACTTTTGAAATTTTCTCAAAATCAACTAATTTTGTTGATCTAACATCTTCTTTTTTTAGTTTTTTGTTGCCATAAAAAGTTTTAGCTAAATTTAGCGCTTGTTTCTCTATGCGTTTTTCAGGATTTTGTTTACCAGCAATAATATTAATGAGAATAGCTAAACACCTCCATACACATAGATTATCGTCTTTATCATCTACAGAGTAAATACATCTTTTCTTTCGTAATTCATCAGGTAATCTTCCACACCCAACTAAAGGTTGTCTAGTATTAATAACTTTTATTTGTACTTCTCTAAACTCAACTCCACCCTCATTAACACCTGGTTTATTAATTTTCTTTTCTGGTGGTAAATATGCTCTAATCCAAGCATCTCCTTCTAAACTCAATCTCTCACCCTCACACCTTTCTATATAATCTTTTATTTCTGAAAGGGAGTTAAAAGTTCCTCCACTTCTAAATGTATGTACGTGATAAGCTATTTCCCCATTTCCTCTTTGAATCAAAGCAGTAAAACTAAAAACAATTCTTGCCCCCATTTCTATTTGGGGTTCCAATTCATTATAAATTGTTTCTGTTAAATCATTATTTAGATCCCTCCTAAATCTAATGATATTTCCATTTATTTCTTCGGTATTACGAATTGGAGGGTCGTCTTCATTTTGGATTATTGGAAATATTTTAAGGACTATTGTTCTTTTCTTTTTAGTTTTTTCCTCCAATTCATCTCTCACACTATCAGATATAGTTACCTTTCTTTTTGTTTTAATTTTCCTATTATTAATTTTTATGATATTTTCATTTGTTAATTCTTCAAGCTTTCTGAAAAAATCGTCTTTATCCATTACCCTAAATGAATAATTTCCCCAATTAAAATTTTGTTTTAATCGTTTTTTGGGTTTTATAAAAGTGGGTGCAAGTTTTCTTTTCCTTTTAGGTTTTGCACCTTCTTTTTCATAATTTCTTTCCATATTTTTCTCTTCTGTTTCATGCGTTTTAATTGACATTTTTTTCCTTTTAGGTTTTGCACCTTCTTTTTCATAATTTCTTTCCATATTTTTCTCTTCTGTTTCATTCGTTTTAATTGACCTTTTTTTCCTTTTAGGTTTTGCACCTTCTTTTTCATAATTTCTTTCCTCTTCTGTTTCATGCATTTTAATTGACGGGGTTTCAATTATAAGTTCTGGTCTATTACCTAAAACTTCATTGAGTTGATTTCTGTTCATACTTTTATAATCTTCAATGCCAAAATCTCTTGCTACTGATTTTAATTGTCTATCAGTAAGTATTTCTGACACGTTAATTCTTAAACCCGGAATATTATTCAAAGCCTCGATAAGTTGAGATCTAACCATTGGGTTGGTGTTTCTAACACCATTTTCCTTGAGTATTTTCTTTAATTGATGAACATTTAATTTATCCATAATTACTCTCTATAATTATTCTTTTTCTAATCCTTAAATATCATTTTTATTTTATAATCACGAAAAAATCTCTGACAAATTTAAAATAAACCGTAAGCTAAAAAAGGACAGAGATTTTCCTGTCAATTTTAAAAAATAAGCTAATAAAAACCGTAATCTAAAAAAAGGACAGAGATTTTCCTCTCAAAAATTAAAAATAAGCTAAAAACGAAATTATAAACACGCTTATATAGTAGTCAGCAAAAGACCAATCATTTTCACTCTTGGCAGTCGTGTATGCATTGAAAGTTGCGGGTGGAACTGACCTCTCTGATTTTGGTTTGTTACAAAACTTTTTGAGTGCATTCAATGTGATCTTCACTACATTATCAAGTGCTTTCCGAGTCTTGATCTCTTCGGTTGTTGGGCAATCCATGGTATGAATCGATGTCATTGGGTATGAAATTTGGAACCCCTCCAAAGTCTCAAGTCTGCGACTGTCTTTGTCGGTTCCAAATGGCCACACCCCCGATATACCCGAAAAGAATTGCTTGGTCAATTCAATGAAAATCGGTCGCTTCGCACCGTTGGGACCTTGTACGTAAACACCTGAAGTAACCCATTGGTTTTGTACATTACTTCTGCCTTTGTTGAAGGATTTACTCTTGGGTTCAGAAACAACAATGGTGTTCCAGTCAAAATCAGAGTCAAGTGAAATGAAGATTGGTTCAGCCATGTTCAACACTTTACCTTTCGGTTATGACATAGTACATACCTATCTTTAAGCCACTTAGTATGTCATAGTAAGAGGATCACAAATGATTATTTAGTACTAAAGTTGTGTTGGGGCTTTGCCGCTTAGGTCTCTTAGTAGGTCATCTACTAAGAGGCTCACAATCGGTTCTTACATACCCCATCGCTCTTTCATCTCTTCCCTTTCCTCGTGGTCAACACACCAGTCCAAAAAGCGATCGGGGTGCCACGCTATAGCCATTAGTTCATTCTTCAGTCTTCTGTAGAATTCCGATTTATGGTAGTGCTTGAAAGCATTTAACATTTTGATTGTGATGTGTGAAACTTCAGACTCTGTGTCTTCTACGAAAATCTCGACAATAGGCCCATACAGACCAGTATTTTCCAAACCCTCTCTCCCATCCCAATCCCCATTGTACTCTGCTCTGTACCTCCTCCCTGGGTCAATAGATTTATTAAAGCGTCTATCGTAGATGTCCTTGTACCTATAATGAAAACGTGGTTGAAGTGCATCCCTGAAATGGTATGTCAATCTCGATATCAAAACTCTCACAGTACGCGCGATCAGCGTATCTGCAGAGTCAGTGTCATCATCATAATGGTCAACTATGTATTGATATTGTTCTCCATCGTTTTCTCGATTGAAATTAACTTCAACTCTTGTGAAAGTAGGGTTGACCAACTCGAAGGCATTAACAATCTCTGGCCTTACTCTCTCGAATAGCTTATCAAGGTCAGAGTCGTTCTTACCATATAAGGTAAATACGTGAAACTCAAGTTCGTTTTGTTGCATCTTTTTGTTGTGCTTTTGCCCATGGTACAACCAGTCTTGAAGACACTTTTCCTAGAATCCACTTTAGTCCTCAAGTTGTGTTGGGTCTTGCTCAAGTTCTGTTGAAGTGGTGCTTAGGTCTTGCTCAAGTTGTGTTGGGTCTTGCTCAAGTTGTGTTGGATTGATGCTTAGGTCTTGCTCAAGTTGTGTTGGGTATCCATCCTCTCTTAACTTGAAGTGATTTGCAAATTTAATAAATGCTGAAAGTAATGCCGTGAGTCTTCCACCTTTGAGTACAAGTGACCCGGATATATTTGAGATCTCCTTCATTATCAATTCATCTTTCTTACAATCTCTCACAAGAGCGTCTTTGTCATCTATATTCCCGTAATTTCTCAAACCATGATCCACAGCCTTAGCCATCAATTGAAAAGAAGAGTCCGCCAAGCCATCGGCAATCTTCTTTCCCGACACAATTTGGTACCTTTTGTAATACTTTTCCACATCCTTGTCCGATAGTTTGGTTATGTCGGAGAGGTCCATGACCACACCCGTGTACTCCTTCGTCGAACCCAGACAAGCCAGGATTGAAAGAGATTCCCTCTTTGACTCCAAATCATTGATTGGTGATGGTGTTGTATCAACTGATGCTTCACCACCGTTCAATATCTCTTCAGGGTTAGCCATGTTTTGCCCCAGATGCGGGTATCTCTAAGTATTTTTCAAACGGGTGGCGCAGTGAAAAGCAAAGTCTGGCGTACTTTTCAGTCTCGAGTAGCTTCTTGTACCTCTTGCGTTTTTCAGCATCTAATGCACCACCATATTCCTCAAATAACATTTTCATCGCAGTTTCAGACGGGTTGTAAAACGACACCACGCATGCGACATTCTCTCGGAATGGTTTCGAGATCGATGTTAGCTGTTGGGTGAGAACCCACACGGATATGCCAATGTGCCTCCCGGAGAAGGCCAGATTGATGAATTTGTTTGTCCGGTTCTTCAAGTCTTTCGAAACAGCGCAATCGTCGAGTATTATGAGTGTGTTCTCACCCGAGAATAACGTTGAGCAAAGCGCTAGCAAATAGTCAATCTCGTCCTCATTACTAGAGTCTGGTGAGAGTACCCAAAATCTCTTGTCCCCCTTCGCAAATCCTCTGTAAGTCTTGTTATGGATATAAGTGGGGCAGATCAAGACAATATAGTCGAACACGCCCCTAAAGTATCCTCGAAGCTGGTCCACTATGTATTGAGTCTTTCCACAATTCGTAGGTCCCGTAATGATACAGTTGAATGGGATTTTGTCCACTAACTCATTCATAGTTTGCTTATGTTTAGTACGTTATCTCTCTTAAGTTTGAATTCATAATTGACATGGCAGCGTCAGCAACCACGAACATGTAGCAGGTAAGAACCCTGCCTCCTCTCTTCTCCCTGTTAATCTCGAGTCTTATGCCATCTCGAGTACTAGTTAGCTCCAAACCGTTTCCATGAACATCGTTGTCGGGGTAACTCCTCAGATCAATCCACAAAGCAAACTTGTTCGTATAGAAATCAGACTCCTTGATGGAATCATCGATACCAACTCGTTTAATTATGGCCTGCCATAAATCAGTTGGTATCATACCTTTCGAATAAAGTTTGTTTGGTACTCCATCTTTGTCAATCTTGATCGATGTGATCTTTGGGTTCACAAAACTCTCAGAGTCCCTAGCACCTGCTGCATATGGGCTGTGAAGATACATAGTATCCCAGTCATGGACTTCCTGGGCACGTTAATATGCTCATTGATCACACCATCATTGTTCTCAGAGATTGGGAACGTTTTGTGAAGAAGTATCTTCTCATACAAGAAAACCCTTCCATTCTGGTACGAGGCAATGGCTTGATTGGCTAATCGGTCACTTGATATGCAATGATACTCCAGCTCCATATTTGTTAATTTGTAATCAGGTGGTGTTTCAGCGTTTGAGTAAACGACGACATCAGAGACTGGAGCTAGAGTTATTTCGAATTTGAGTGGATGTGGTAAGGCTTTTGGATAGAAGACTCCATGATCTTTCAGTATCGTGTGGTCCAATGGTATTTCGTACCTGGTGTTATGAAGTGCACCTAGAGTATTTTCTGCTGCATTTGAGGTAGCTTTGTCACCGGCATTGGTTCTGATTTTCCTTAAATTCTCGGATGATATGCCCTGTCTCAATCTGTTATTTCGATCGGTCTCTGACAAAAACAAATCGTGATAAGTCTTGAACAAATCAAACCTATCAATGTCCTCTATGATTTCACCCCCGAATAGAACCCTGTATCGTGAAACGAGGTTCCTTCCCAAGTTGTTGACAAGTGTGTTGTTCTTGTGACCTGTCACACTCATATCGAAGGTGATGTACACGCTGCCAGGCACAATCACCAGGTTGTCGGTCAGTTTTGGTATTTCAATGTGTAATGTCTCGCCAGGATTGGCTGATGAGGGGTTTAGCGTGATCCGATTTAATGAGGACTCAGCCCTCAAACCTTTACGCATCCTGGGAACACGATCAGTATCAAGAATGTTTGATATTCCAGCCATTTAAATGCACTGAATCTTGTTGTAAATGTCTAGTGACAATATTTTAAGTCGATTATACTACTCTACAGATGGATACTGGAAAGGATACTCGGCCATAGCAAAGTTGGCGAGTGCGGCCAAAGTGACCGAAAGTGTTGCCAGAGATTGGTTGGAGAAGCAAGCATTGTGGCAGATATATGTTCCTCCACCAAGGTATATACCCAGACCACATTGGGTCGTTGGCAAACCAAATCAAATTCATCAGGCGGACTTGCTGTTTCTTCCTCACGATACAGTGAGAAGAAAAACATACCGCTATGCGCTGGTTGTGGTTGATATCGCTTCTAGGTACAAGGATGCTGAGGCACTGACCTCGAAAGATAGTGGTGAAGTGGCCAGGGCGTTTGAGAGGATTTATGCTCGGAGGCTAAAGTGGCCAAAGACATTAATGGTGGATCCCGGTAGAGAATTCATGGGTAATGTCACTCACTTGATGAATAAGCATCAAGTAGACGTACAACGAAGTAAAGCTGGTAATCATCGAGCGCAGGCTTTTGTAGAGAGGGCTAACAGAACGATTGGTGAGAAATTATTTAGTCATCAATATGCACAAGAGATGGTGAGTGATGTTAGGTCCAGGGTTTGGGTGAAAAGGCTGCCGCCATTATGAAGACTTTGAATTCTGAACCCACACGCATCACAGGTAAAGAGCCTGATGAAGCTTTGGAATTGAAAGAGATTGATGTTAAGCCTATGGAATACAAGAGAGCTGTGGGTTTGAATGAGAAGAGGTTGCCCCCGGGAGTTGAGGTTAGGTATTTGTATTCGCCCGGTGAAGATGAAGGTGGTGACAAACGAAGAGCCACTGATCCCGTATGGAGCCTTGAGGTTTATGACATAGCGAGAACGGTAATTTCACCAGACCAACCAGTGGTGTATTATTTGGATGGAGTATCGAAGCGAGGATTTGTGCGCGAGGAACTCCAAGTTGTTCCCGATGATACTGAATTACCACCCTCTAGAGTACTTAAGTGACATTGTTGAGATGTCAGCCATCTCGCGAACTGTCTTCATCAATGAAATGTCCGAAATTTTAACTTTGCTGGCAAAGATCTTCTTTGTCATACCTATTTCATTTTTATACTCTTGGTTCATACATAAGTAAAAGAAGACAATACCCGCTGCAACTACACCGCTAGTACCGCGCTCAAGAATCTGTGATGTTGCTCCAAAGTACTTGGCAATTGACAAAATACGTCTTTGATGAGATTCATCAACCCCAGTAACTCTCATTATCCAGGGAATACGTTTCTCTGGTGTAATGTAGTTGGTTCTCACCTCTGGGAATGCTTCCAAGTACATTTCTAAACCACGTGTCATGGCTCTTTTCTTGAGTCCAAACAAATTCCTAATATAATCTAACGTACGATACTCACCAAATTCTTGGTATGTATAAAACAAGCATGAAGCCACTAAAGACGTTCGAATCTGACCGCGATTTTTACACTTAAACTTTAGAATCTCTTGATACTTGGCTTCTATGATATCGATCATCATAGAAGACACATTCAAGTCATGTCTCTCGAATACATTACGAACTCCCTTTGGTTTTGATCTACGAAGATCACACCTACTAACTGATGAGTAGTACGTCCATTCTCGTTTAGAATAGTCCATCCGTTCTAGTTCAGTCTTACAGAGGCTACAAACAACAATCCCTGTCTTATCCCTATACACACTTTCATGCTTACAAACCTGTTCGTCCTCTTCATCAGCTTTCTTGAACATAGACTGAAAATGATCGACAAGGCTGTGATAATTTTCATCTGAATCGTAATCCATACCGACTTTGTCTAGTTGTATATATGTATAATTAAATCATTAAGTTTTTGCCGAAATTAGAGTCCTAAAGTGACCATATGCATATGTGTGTATCCCATCCTCCCTTACCACCCTTTTGTCGTCTTCGCATGATAGTGCCACCTTGTTCACAGTCTCTGTGTACACGTCGTGCAGGTGACTCCTGATGATATTCATAGTCCTCCTCTGTGATTTTTGATTGAAGAGGCAATCCTTGTAGTCTTTGAAGCTTATGCTCTTTCTGACGACAGCCTTCTTCACACCCTTACACTTCTTTTCCTCCTTTCCCTCATCCATCATATATGAATATAGTTTAGCCCTGAGACCTACGAACTCTATGATCTGTTGGCCACCCGCTTCATCCTTGAACATGCCCCCGACTTTCTTGTTGACGCCCACCTCAATGCCAGATGGATGATCTTCAGGGTAGTTGCTAGTGTCGAACCTGTCTCTCACATCTGGACTAATGTCCTTGTAGAAGTCATCCGTCTCCACCTCGTATGCCAGTGAGTCAGTGTCTGTAAACAACAACTTGGCCTTGCTACCATACTTGGGCTTGATGTAGTTGTAGTGGAAGTCGTACATTATAGTCTTGCTTAGTTCCAGGACTGAAAAGCCTAGGTAAATGGGTTTGTCCAACACCAACTTTGTCTTTTTCATTTGTACTGCAACTAGATTCTCACAAAAGATCGTGCTGTGGTGGTAATTCGGCTTCGATACCAACTTCTTGGCTTTTGACTCTTTAGTGACCAAACGAACGTCCACCCTGTTCCTCACGTTCTCCATCGTTTTCCCAAAGACTGAGTTGTTCATCAACTTGAAAAAGTCCTTCTCGAAGTCGTTTGTTGCTTTGGTCCTTAGTTCGGTGTTCAGATCGATATAGGGCTTCAGCCACGCGGACTCTTTGAATGTGATACCCCTATATATCTTGTAGACTTTCAACCCGAGACTCAAATACTGTTTCAGTGTCTGGTGGTGAATAATGTATTTTCGTTTGTCCCTTAGGTTTGGAATTAGCTTATCCACACCATTTACCGTAACTCTCTCTGGTGCTAATGGATAGTCATTATGCAATTTGTGAAGGTGCTTTGGGTACATTAGATTAACCTCTAGTATGCATGGAAGATCTTTCCACTTCAATACAAGCTCTTCTTCAGTCAACCATCGAAAGTCATGTGTTGGTAAAGGTTTACTCATTGCACATCCGTACAAACCGTTTGCATCCATGTATGTGATGTACTTTGTTGGTAATGATGGGTCATAATCTTTCATGTATGGATTGTTGGCTTTACCATATCTAGTTGAGATCATAGAGATACCCCCTCGAATGCCCTCCTCAACCATGAGAAGCATGTCAGGGTCATTCAAAAGTTCCAATCTCACATTGGTCATTTTCAGGGCCGCGTCCCACGCCAATCCAGGTGCAGTGTAGTACCAAGCTGGATCCAAGTCGTAGTTCTTCCTACAAACTTCTCTGAAGTTCTCGAAGACATCAGCTAACAATAAGACATCCAGCTCAAGGTAAAGGTCGTGGTATTCCCTGAAGCTCTCAATCCCAAAGACTTTCCACACGTTCTGAGCATGCTGGTAATCCTCATCCGATATTTCAGCATTGTAGAGCTTCGAGTAGAACTCATCCTTTGGTGGGAGATGAGTTTCACTGAGCTTATCAAACCCATCAAACCAATCGTAAGGAAATACCCCCTTCCTAGTCAGTAACTACAGGTCTGTGCCATCTTCCATCACCCTTTCAAACCAACTCTTTACATTCACAAGAGAAGATTGTGGTAGGTTGTCAGCCAACCTTCTGAGGCCCGCTGCCATAAACCGAAAGCTATCAATGAACCTGATTCCCCGTTTAATGTCAACCATTTTCCCTTTCTTGTTCTTGTAAGATTCGACAACAATCTCCTTCGTGAACGAAATGTACTTTTCATCGTTGATTGGTATGCAATCCAGCTTACCTTTCGATTCCCCTATGTTCCTCACAAATAAATAACCATCGTATCCAGATAGATTATGGAATATAACTGGTATGAAATTAGGCACCTTGTAATTCAAGTTGCACTCTTGATGCGCGGCGCCTCTGTACTTTCCACTAAGATGACAATGGTCCAATACCTTGTCATGGCCAAGCATCGATCCGCAGATGTGACAATGTGTGGCATTTTCATAGGCTATTCTCTCATCCTGACTGACACGAGGATTTTGGGGTAGCTTGAACCTATCATAGACTTGTTTGACATCCGACTCCAAGCTCTCCATAAACATCTTGGGTACATCTTCGTATAGTGACTCAGCTGTGTGCCTTACAAGTTTGGGTTCGAATATAGCGTTATCAAAGCACTTGATCAGGTAACAGAAACCTGATGGTTTATGCTTTTGATATCTATTGGTAAAGCTCCTACTCTCATCTTGGTAACAAGTATACATCTTTTCAGTGTAGCACTCAAAATCTGCATACACAACAAACGGTACCTCCATCTTCCTGTTGCGATTTTTGAAACCGAAGAACTGCGGGCTCCCATCTTCGTTCATGGGGACTGTCGTCTTGACTGCTTGATGATTACTGCAGAACTCTAGATGCTTGTCTAGTGAGGATTGTTTATTGAATGGGTTAAGACATCTATGGCAAAAGTATTTTCTACCATCGTGTTTATCAACTTGTGATGACAAGAGCCTACTCAAGTTCTTAATCCAACAGTAGTGATTCGTTTCATCCTTGTGTAACAAAAGTAAGTTTATCACTGTCACCTCTCGACGCTTACTGATTCTCAAAACGTTTACCCCAGACTCGTATCCATATACGTTAATGGCGTAAGGATTTTGCTTTTCAAACTTGGTAATGTCCCTTAGTGTAACAGGGAACTCCATCCCCGTCCAGTCAAACTTCTCAGAATTCTTTTTCATCTCAGCATTCAGTCTTTCACCGTGGTTCTCTTTGGGAAATACAGCAGATGTCACCGCCCACTTGAAACACTCATTATCATTCTCATTCTTCACATTGATTATAGCCTTCTTATCAGCCAGAACCTTTGGTAGAGGTATGTAAGAAGTCCCAGAGATAGGCTCAAATGGATTAATGTGTATATCAAAGTACTCAACTCGATCAAATTGCCACCCAGACTGTTCACCTTCAAACTTCGCGACATTTTCAAGTTGTAATCCCGTCATTGCATCGAATAAGTTATTTGTGTCAGTTGAGTCCGTTACTATTTCAAGTTTAGTATGAAAGTACCCCTCAGTGTATTCAACATTACCCGTAACAAGATCATCTTTTACGAATCTACAAGTTAGTACAAACTTCACCTTGATGGGTTAAAGTAACTCCAAAACCTTTGGTTTTATTTTCTTGATGAACTCTCTAGGACCGTACCCCCTCTTACCATCGATCCGATAGGTCTTGAAGAACCCTTTCAGTGCACTTTCCTTTTCTTTTACACTGAACGGCCCCTGTACAGCCCAGATGCTCCTTACTTCCTCCTTCAACTTCCTGATTCTTTCTTTCACAGGCTTTTTGATTCTCTTTGGTACATAATTCAAAATCCAATTCGCAAACTTATTTATTTTCTTTTGTACTCCTTTGTTATATTCCGAAAGAAGTGTTCTATACCGACTAGGAGGTACGTATTTGGTAGGCCTAAGAATCGGGACATTTATTTCTGGGACAGGCTCATCGAGAATATGCGTTGTTCCCCCACCACCGCCACTAGCACTAGGTACCTCTTCAGGCATCCCCAACGCCTCCAGTAACTCTCCCCGGCGCATCTTATAATATTTGGCTATCTTGCGATCCTTGGCAATGGCGCGGAGCTCTTTGACGGTTTGATGTTGATTGGGCATGATGAGTGTTTGGATGTACAGGTCATCCCTTTAAGATGATATGGTATCATTTTTAGAATCCTGCACGCGTGCAGGATTTTTTGTGATTTTGTCTTGAAGTGCTGGCCCAGAACTGTCGTTTTCCCCCTACTGCTCGCAAAATTTAAGCGAGTGCTCGCTTGCTCGTGCTCCCTAAATTTTTGCAGCTGCTCGCATGCTAGCAAAGCAATTTTTTTACCTCTGCTCGGGCTCGCAAAAAAATCGCCTGCTCGCATTGCTCGCGAATGCTCGCAAAGACCATTCGTTACCCCTAGAAGAGACACGTTTACTGAGAACGAATTCGGTTAAAGAAACCTTCCAGATAAATAAGAAAGAATTCTGCAACTCCGAATCTTAAAAAGACTCTACTGAAACACTGGCACCTAATTTATTTTTGTTGACGTAAAAGCGTCCAATTAGGGACCAATTTTCCCTTACGCCGCCATAAAATTAAAATGTAATAGGTCATAAAAAGAGACAGCAAACCATGAAGACGACAGCGCATGTAGTTTTTATGGTGAGCCCAAAAATATCATAAACACGCTTGCTATGAAAGATGGGTAACATGCGTGACACGTGACAGGCTACCCGCTTTTCCCTTTAAACGAAACGAAGTGAAGAGCTAATGACGTTAAGTTTCTATAACAGTAACAGTGTAAGAATAAGCAAAATATCTCAATAATATTTTATCGTATTCAATCAATAAAACGTGTCAATGCCTCTTCAAAGTCTCCTCGAATAAGATATAAATGTTACACTTCTCAGGGGCATACTGCAAGGACTCTATAATTTAGGATAAAGATCACTGGAAAACTAATAAAGAAAAATGTTGTTTAGAGGGACTGTCTAGTCAGAGTAACGAGCAGGAGGACGGATTACCCGACCACTTCTGAAAAGGGGGATAGGAGACCGTGGGGTGGTCGAGCAAGGCGGGAAGGGTGTCCTAGCTGGAAAATGTGACTGAAGAACAGGAAATGGGTGTGGTGCTGTTGGTGGGGTCTCTGGTGATAAGAAAGTGGTGCTCCGGGGTAGCGAGCATTGGAGATTTTCCCTGTTGTAAGAAGATGCAGCTTTCTTTGATGATTCCAATAGGTCATCACTAGGACGAAACTTATAGCAAGGTGTCAGTTCTTCTTGATAAGCCAAATTCATGGCCAAAATGTTAGACAAGGTGCCATCAAGAAAAGCAAAAAATCACAGCTCGGTACAAAAAAGTAGTAAGTACAGTGTTTTTCTTTATTAGTTCATCACTTTATGCCACTAGCATTCCTCGTAGATATTCCATTCTTATTCAACAACGGCTTAATTTATTTCATTCTAGAAAGATTTTTTCCCAAAAACCTGTGAGATTGGGAGCCTTGTCGTGAGACCGTGAGAAATGACAAAAAATCGTGAGACTCACCGCAGAACCGTGAGAGTTGACAAGTCTGTTACTGTCGCAGAGTATTATACTGAATGTGCGATGTTAGAAGCGATTCAACATTGAAACCTTTTTCTGTGAGATCAACGATACACTCAGTTGAATTTACTCTGCAACGAAAAAATGTCAATAAGGGGACAGATTCTATGTTTAAACGACAAAAACGCCAGCAAGAGTGAAAACGACACGAATAGCAAAGCTCACCTCGTGTTTAATCCCGCCATTTTCACGCAGTCCTGTGCGGAAAGACCACGTGACTATAAAATATATAGATATCAGTTTAAAAATATCGGGCGCTTTCCATTCGACGGAATTTTCGAAAATTTCGCGTAAGAATCGAATGAAACAGATCTTTTCCGGAAAAGATTTTCGAAAATTTAGGACAACCTTTTCAGTGTTCCCGAAATTGGAAATTTCGGTATTTTCGAAAATTCTTGTGTTCCATTCAAAAGCTTCCAGTCGGATTGTTCTCCAGTCTCCTCGCATGCTCTTTTGAAGAAAAGAAAAGAAAATTCCGACTGCGACTACGAAGGAGCCGTCTCTTGCATGAAGCCATTTATACGGTTCCGACTTCTCCGCATGAAGCACAAAACTGCAGCCAGTAAGGGTATTTCGTTTTCATCATCGAAAAAGAGCGAATTAAAATTAAATTAGGATCATAATCGTCCATAATCGGTTGCTGCGTAAATTTTTAAAACACCCGCCATTTTGAATACATGCAAAAAGCGGCATCAAGAAGCCTGGGGCAAAAACTGACCACGTGACGACCGAGAATAAGCCCGTTCCATTCGAGACAGAAATTTTCGAAAATTCAAACCGAAAATTTTCGGTGAATGGAAAGCCCCCATTGACTGGCTATTTGTTTTCTATGTGTTTTTTAGTGATATCCAAAAAAATTAACCCCCCCTCCTTTTTGCCCGTTACTCGTTTTCTGGTTATACTCTGTTACTCGTTACTCCGTTACTTGTTTTAGCAACACCCCGTGAAATTAAAGGCCAGTTAAATTACTAATAGCAGTCGTCACGGCGCGTTTTGCTAGGCAGGCCAAAACAAAACTTGTTAAGAAAAGCCGATGAGCATTATTTTGGGTTTTTTGTTTTTTCTTTGATGTCTATTTTTTTGTAGGGGAAAGCGGTACACTCGATGAGCTGCAGCAGGCGCAAACACGAGAGTAGCAAGGCATAAATAGAGGATATTACACGGTGGCGCGATGAATTTTAATTTCGAGTGGCAAAACAATATTTTACGAACGAGCGCAGCGAGTGAGTAAAATATTGTTTTTGCCACGAGAAAATAAAATTCATATATTCAAGCCGCCGTGTAATGTTCTTTTTATTATATAGACAAAAAGAATTTCGGAGGGAAATTACCGAAACTACGTCATCGATAAACTCACCTGTGAGATTATGGAAAATAAACCACTCGGGTCCCGGATGTAGTTTTTATGAATTTTACGAGTGGTATATTTTCCAGTAAAACACTCGTGTCTATATAATAACACTGAATATTTCACAAGAATTATCACAGGAATCTGTCAAAGCTACGAGCGGACAGAGCTGGATCTTTAAGCCTTAAAACGATCATACCATTCGATACTTTGTAGCATGTGGCTCATCTTAAAATAAAAGGAAAGAATAGTCAAACAATACAACGGATTCAACTTCAACAATAGGATCCTACAGGCGCGCGTACCAACGCCAAACACCGATCCGATTCATTCTCTCAATTTGGTAGGTACGTGGTGTAAGCATCATGTAGTGGTTCCCTGTTAGTGAATATATGGCATACATTGCTCTCCATAGCCATACACGATGCTTACACCACGTACCTACCCTCAATTTGTTAAATCCATATCCAACAGGATTACCAAACGATTTGCCAGTTGGCTTAAGTGTTGTACATGACAACATAGTTTGTGTACTATTAGATCACTTTGAGCTAACTGGACAGTCCCGTTCCATATAATGTTTACCTGCCGTAAGTAAACATTACATGGAACGGGGCATGGCAAGGCATGGATGTATTGATCGTTTGCAGCTGAGGTCCATTATTCGTCGTTTTTTAGGCTTCAGATGTTCACTTTTAACCGCTTGTGTTGTCCATAGAATTAACTTTCAATTCTCCAGCTTCATATGGGTATATTTTGCTCAAGTAACAAATAAAAGAAGCATTTTTGCTTTTACATGTACCATTTCGACGCCATCTACAAGTAATTAAATATCCCCCTGTGCCAGCGGGAGTGACAGGCGATTGACTGATAGAAAATTGTACAACTTTTCCATTTTCTGACGCAGGAGAAAAAAGAAAAACGGAAAAACTGTGCACATTTTATAACTTGGCCTTCCCCTGGGGGAATAGCCCGAGTAACTAGACAGGAAATACAAAACGATTAGGGAAACCAGGGTTTTCGTTTGAGGCTTGAGGCCGGACGTTTCGTCCGGTCGTTTAACATGCCATGTCCGGTACTTTGAGGTTTTTTTCGGCGGTCGTAAGACGTCTTGGGGCGCCAACAAACTATCACGCCAGGTGCTTTCAGAAATATGTCCGCTACTTCACAAAACCGTTGAAAACCCTGGGAAATAGGGGAAACGTGTCACCCGCATCTCTACACCTGGGATGGGCTCTCTTTCGTGAAATTGAGTTTCTCGGTTAGTCGGACGAAAATGAAAACTTGTCCGTCTGAATGCTAAACGTAAAGGCCTGGTTACATTACGCGTACCTTCACTCTCGCCCTATCTCCTGTTCGCTTCCAAACCAGCGCATCTTTTTAAGAACACACATGCATTTGACAACAATCTGCAAGAACGGAGCTGCACGGGTGCTTCATTGTCATTCACACTGTTCACATTTTTATTTCCATTTACTTCTAACAAAACTAACGACGTGTTAACTTACTGTGCCATCAATATATCAAAGGTGCAATAGTAAAACTATTCATGGCGGAATAACTTAGAACAAACCGTAAAGTCTCAAAAGTAACGAGCCTCCGTCATCACTTTCATGTGACAGGGATCTGACCAAGTGCATATGAAGAGAATTGGTTTGATATGTCGTATGGTAGTTTTCTTACTACACAAAAAGGTTTGTTTATCGCTATTACGTACGAAACGGGTATTCAGAGACCAAAGGAATACTTTATGATGTCATTTGATGGTTATGTACAGTATTGTCCTTTGAATGGGAATGTCAAAGAACATTGTAATCATTAAAAACAAACCTCGGATCACATTGGTAGAGCTTAAATCTATCACTTCCATTATTTTTTGCTGAAAGGGAAGTTACTTTTGAGGTCGCTTCTTTCGAAGGGTCTTTGTTTTCAGGGGTTCGCTACTTTCGGGATTTTACGGTATATGAATGAACACGGTGCCATGTACAACTAATTTCCTTCGTTTATGTTTGACAATCTTCGAAGGCGAATCTAACTTTGCAGTCTACAACAAACAAATACGGTATGTACGCATGTCATTGCAATGGTCTGTAACCCATACTGAAGTTGAATTACCTGGAAACACATCAGGGTCTGGGACTATATACACTACAGACAACAAATCAGAAGAAAACGGACTTGCTGCAGGCTTCACAGGTCGCTCCTTCTCACTACCACTCAACCTTTTCCGCACGAGCAAACCAGAACTTTCAACTGTGCAAATACTTTAACAGCACTTCGTTACAGTAAAAGACGATATATCAACTCTGACGTGCTGTATATTAAGTATATTTTGGAAGTATTCTTTATGTTGTTTTGACATTTAGTACATACAGGAGCCATAACTTCACATGACTTCCCCGACTCTTGACTGCACTCTCGTGTCAGTTGAGCCTGACTCAAAAATAGCATCACTAACTTCTATTTAACAATTAGACCCATAGCCCTTGAGGGCGAAGGGTCTAATTGTTTTAGTATCACCCAACCAGTCGGACAGAAAAAGCAATAAAAAAGTTAGCAAATGCCAGTTGAAGAAAGATTTATTTGGGAATAAAACAAAAGAAAGCGCCACGAATTTCGCTACTCGAGGACTATTACTAATAGCCCTCTAGTAGCGTAGCCAATCAGATTGCGGCATTTGCATTAGTCCACTAGTTGGGTGATACTAAAACACTATAACACTTCTTTTGTACTGATTTGCTATGAAGATAGATTATGGTCGCTCTTTAAGAACAAAGGGGCTTCTTCGTCAGTTTAACCCATTTACACATACGATCCGAGTAGTACTTCTCTACACCGAGTGCCGCAAATTTCCTTACATATTAGTGAGAAGAATTTGGTGTGTAATCACAAATATCAACGATTGGATCCTTTCCTCAATTCTCATCATACGTTTGTTTAATACTGAATTGATATCCTGAGGAGAGATTACATACTGATCACATCTCGGGATAAAAGAGTTAATTTACCACTGCATACTCCCTATCAGCAAGAAGTATGTTTGACTGGTGAGTCGCGGATATCAATGGACTTGGTCAACTTTTTGTTAATAATTACTGAAAAAATTCACTTAATTCCACACGTTCGATAGCACAATCTCTCTCGCGAAAAAACTTTTCACGCAATTCATTCACCTGCCAGTAAGAGAAACGTAATGAAAAACCAAGCCATAGAATGTGCATTCCCGCGCACTATAATGCGAATTCATGCACTGCGATCCAAACTTGGGTTACATTTGATTCTGTATTTAAGCTTTCATTCTACTAAAGAACTAAGAGACAACTAAAAGACAAATATCGACAAGCTCGACCCGCGAAAACGTTAATAAATTAACCAATCAAAGTTAGCAATGTAGACTCGCTAATCACAGTGACAGCTGTTTACTGTCGCTGCCCCCCACCGCCCCCCCTCCCCATCCCCTGGCAAAAAAAGTCTTTTCAAATGCAACATAAAGCACTCTTCATACTGTAACTTCTCTTTCAAGGTTGAAGATGCATTTACAAAAAACTCACCGAACCCTTGTGGGTACGAAGATTTCTTTTTTGGGGCTAAAATAGTTCTCTCTATTCTAAATATTTTAAACTTTCATTTTCCACGGAGCGATAGTGGATCTCAGTTTAGCAGTCCAACTAAAGAAATAAATTCCTTACTTTGAGGCGAAGTAATGCAATGATAGAGGGTACCTAACGTTCACACTAAACAAATGTCACAACTCTGGCACTGGCATTCCACATCCTCCACTGAAAGGAAGAAGAAAACGGGCAAATATTTAACGACAAGGAAGCAAGATTGGTAAGACACCCGAGGATTTTTTCCTTAAAAAAGAAAAACTTTTCGAAATAACTAAAAAAAAACATCTTTAAAAACACTTGGGTTGACTAAAAGGTTTCGTTCTCTTCTCTTCTCAAATGCAACAACAAGGCGCAAAATTACTTGAGACACTGAACCTTTTTGGGGTGTTAAACATTGGTGTTACGCAACTCTCATATCATACTCTGTGATTGGTTGATGCATGCGGCTGGGTTGCACGGGTTGCAAGCATATGATTGGCTTATTCTGACATACATCATGAATATTTTATACCTAATTAACGATAATTAATGGTCTCATACATTTTTAAAAGTACCCCTTCCTCCTTATAAATGTTGCTACCAATTCAAAATCATGATGAAAGTGAAACACACGACATAGAAAAGGAGAGAACGCGGGGGAAGCTGGAAAATCAGCCATGCTTTGTGTCCAATTTTGTAGCTTTCACGTCTTGGTCTTACTACGATCGGCGACCGTCATCGTCTCTGTACCCTTTGTGCTAACGCTGAAAAACATCACCAATCTGCGGCTACAGCTAAACAAACGAAACTTACCGTCCAAGTCCTTCTCGAAGAAAGTTTTCTTTTAAAACAATGACCACCCTTTCTACAACTGACACTTCGTCTGCTGAAAAGAGCCATGGGTTCGCTAAGAGCAGCTGCAGCCGCAGACTGGTGTTGTTTTACATCGTTGGCACAAAGGGCACGGAGACGATGACGGTCGCCGATGGTTCTGTCCAAGTCTACCGGTACACAAGAGCTGACACAATAGACCAAACAATACATTACACTTAACCTATGTCTCCTAAACAAAGAGAATACAATGGTTATTCCCTTGTGTACCGGTAGACGAGGACAGAACCGTCGCCGATCGTAGTAAGGCCAAGACGTGAAAGCTCCACAATCTGACAACTCTGACACATTTTCAGACTCAATTTTTTCGGACAAATTTCGGAAAAAGAGACTAGAGTTTAAGGTCCTTCATAATACTCTCCATATTTTTTCCCTTCCACGAGCTAATCGGAATTGTCTGTTCCCGCCATTTTGTTGTCTTCAACACCGGGGAAGAGAAGGAACTGGGACCCATCTAAAAACCGGTCTAACCACTTCGTGATAGCGAGTAAGCCTGGGTACTGGAGCTTGGTACTGGAAGTGAGGTCAAGAAGACATAAAGACGAAACCACATCACGTAATGATCGAACCACATAACGAAGATACCAGGGGCCCGTTTATCGAAAGGCCCGGTTACTTAGCGTGCCCGGCAAGCTATTTTATGATAACAGCATTTACAACGGAAATTACAATTTTGCTGGTTTTCAAGTTTACACAAACATTCAATAGACTGCGACTTAAATGTATGGCTTCGGGCCAGTTAAGTTAACGGGACCTTCGAGAAACGGGTCCCAGACCACTTAACAGCGTAACCACATTACATCATGACAAAAGCACAAAGAATAACTTAAAATCCTCAATACATCACGATAAAGCCACACCACATTATAATGAAGTTATTACACCACATCATGATAAAAACAATTCACGTCACGACTACATTACAACACATAATGAAGAAACCACAAAAAATAACGATAAACAACCACATTAGAAGGTTATGGCTTTCCACAGTACACGGTCGTTCCCTGATATACCATGTTGGACTTCAAAGGTGTGACCAGTTGACCATTATTATAATTTATACAGAGTGGCAAAAGAATTGAAGAAAGACTAATCTTTTACTTTATTAACAGGAACGCTGTTAACCACCTTGAAAATCTTCATCAAACTCGTCATCAAGTGGTTCCTCATCAGGAGACACCAGCATAGCTGGGGGTGGAGGTGGGGGTGGGGCTCCGGCGTTTCTGCTTTCCTGATCTCCTGTAGGGGCCGGTGGTGGTTGAACCTTATTCGGCTTGGAATACTTTTCCGGCGGCGGTGGAAAATCATTTTTCTCCAGCCCTGCCACGTAACACTGTTCAGGTGTGTACCAGACTACGTTAATTTTATGATATAAAACTCTGTGGTATACCGAATGGTAGCAAATCAATAAAAACGATATCACACGTGTGCAAATATATGTTGTCAAACCCCCATATTTTTTTAATAACAAACAGTCAAAGAGTACAGTGGAATCACCGACTGCGACTTCTTTATTTTTTCTATCCTTAATCTTGTCCACAAAATATCTTTGTTTTTAACTTTGTACTATTCCTAATCATTGAATTTTTACTTTACATAACGTTAATATCTTATTAGGCAAATGAAGGGTGATACCAAAAACGACCTATGTAAAAAATTGGTCAATTTTTGTTTTACCTAAAAATTGGCCAAATTTTTGACAAACCGGAAGAAAACCTACAGGGTGATGATTCTCAAATGAAGTGTAATGATCAAACCGAAAATTGACGGAAAATACATATAAAA
>OX453281.1:21712560-21737560 GCA_949710005.1 Ricordea florida | reverse complement strand
GGTTCAAAGTTTCGAATTCTAACACATGTAACAGGGTCCTTCTGAATAAGGTCTGAATTTTGTTGCCATGACATTGTCAATTTTATCATCATTATAGTTTTTGTTGTCTACAAGTCTATTCAATGTTTCCAACAGAAATATCCACCTTGATTCTGCAGCTGATAATGAACAAAATCATGTAGGATTGCCCAGCTGACGAATCATACCAAACAAGTCTTTCTTGCATTTTTGCAAAGTATGTTAGTGTTGATCTTAAAATCCTTAAGACTCTCAATCCTTCATCAAGTTGAATTAGTTTCTTTACATTATCATCTGATTTTGGGTCATCAGTGGTATATTTCTTCCTTTGGTGTTACACTTTCTTAAAGAAATACTTGCAGTCTTATGAATTTGCAATTTTTTTAATTTGTACAAGATGTTAGGTACTGACTGGGCAACTCTTCCATCTTATGCACTGACTTAGTGTATTTGTTATCATCACACTTTGTAACTGATGATCTATACCAACTCCATTCCTGTTAGTACTAACACTTAAATCAGTAGAAAAGTCCTCCATGCGACGTTTCTTATCCTGGTTGGCCAGAGAAGTTCTTCGGTTTCACATCATGGATTCGTCAATTTATTCTGTTTTCAGTCAGAGTCGTTTCGTTCAATAACAAGTGCTCATTTCGCTCTATGAGTTCTCAACAAAGCTTACTACATTAGCAAGAGATTTTCGCATCTTCAGATCACTTTCGAGCCAACTGAAATTCATATACTGCTTGTAATCTTAGGGGCGGTCGATGTCGGAAGAGCGAATAAGTTACCATCTGGTCACGTTTAGCGCCTGGCCGAGTCAAAGGCTCATGAAATTCAGTCTCCAAGTTGGCCATTGTCCTAACTGAAAACATTTAAACTCCTTTTGATTTTAGTAAGACCGCTAATGAGGCCCTGTTAGTGAGGTTCTTTATGTCGCGCGTCTGAGTTTCAAACCTTTTCACGTCGCAATTTCGGAAGGTCGAAGGTCGCTGTCGTAATTTCCCGTGAGCGGCTCGTCATTCGTCGCCATTTCAGCTCCTTCATGTCGCCGTTTCAAAGCCATGTCGCTTTTCGGAATTTACCCCTACAAGGGCCTCGCTAATCGTCCTGTTAAGCTACAAAATCATTACAAAATCATTACAAAATCATTACAAACTCTGGCACCGGTACGATACGCTTTCAGCGTGAACTTTGATCAGTAGACTTCGGTGAGGACAACTGTCGTCTTCCTATCGGTGCTCCCGAGTTCTATCCGACTAATTACGAACAGTGTCTACACTGGAGTGAGTGAGTGAGTGAGTGACAATTTGCATATCGGAGTCCCCACAAAAACTCGTAAATACGCTTCGCGTATCCACGAGTTAAAAAAGAAGAGAGATTATACCTGTATACTCTCTGACTCCCGTGTTATAAAACGGGGACATGGGAAGAAAAAGCCATCCCAAATACAAAACAAAAAGCGAAAAGAACGCAGAAAAAAGGATCGATCGAACCGATCGTTTACATGCACAAACAGAGGCAAACAAAAAACACATAAAGAACCTCTCGAACATAGACCTCACAAACGACCAAACTAACTTGTTAGCTAAGGGTCTCAAATTTATCCCCACACCGAAAGAAAATGAAACTCAAATAAGGCGCCATCTTTTGAAGAACTTCGACCATTTCGCTAGAAGAATGCGCCTACAATACATTTTCCATGGGGAAGACAACGAACCGCATCCTTTCCACGTTAAATCAAACTGGACTCCGCCGGTTCAACAATCAGTGGCTCTTGAAAGCTACTTAGAAGAGGTCAAAGTTCAACTTGCTGGAGTACAACTTACAAAACCTAAGGATAATCTGCCTAACACAGAACGAAAGGCGTTGAAAACGCTACAAGAAGATCCCAACATCAATCGACAAGGGAACGCGAACGGTTGCCCTAAACACTGAAGATAAAATTCTCGAAGGACAAATCCAGTTAGACAACCGTGAACACTACAAACCCCTTGAACGCCCTATGGTTGTAGAGACATCCTAAAGGGTACAACAATTAGTTAACGAACTCCACCAGCACAACTATATTGATGACATGACCAAACTATGGTTTTGTCAAACACCTAAACCGCCTCGCATACCAGTGTTCTACACGCTTACAAAAATTCACAAACCAACTCCGGTTGGAAGACCCGTAATATTTGGGTGTGATGGTCCGACAGAGAGACTGTCTGCATTTGTAGACAAACTCCTTCAACCTATAGCAAAAGAACAGGAGTCATATCTTAAAGACTCGACGGGCTTCATCAATTTCATAGAAAAAAACGAGTGTACCAGGGAACGCTGTCCTTGTATCAATGGACGTGACAAGCCTATGCACAAATATACCTCAAGAGGAAGGGATAGAAACTGTATGCAACGCATACGAATCTTACTATGAAGGAGAATCCCCCATCCCAACACAATATCTTAAAAGAGCTCTCGAACTTATACTTCAAGAAAACTCATTTCAGTTTACTGGAAAAAACTACCTCCAAACACATGGTACAGTTATGGGTACAAAAATGGCAGTCGCTTTTGCCAACATCTTTATGGGAAAGGTAGAATCACAAATTTTAAATCTTAGCGCTCAAAAACCACTCGCCTGGAAAAGGTATATTGACGATATATTCTCTATCTGGAATATAAACAAAGACGAAGTCACGCAGTTAATTGAACTAGCCACCATCCCACTATCAAGTTCACGGCTGAAGTTCAGTTCTGACACGGAAACAACGTTCCTCGACACAAAAGTTTACAAAGGCGAAAGATTTGCACAAAAGTCTATAGTAGACATTAAAACTCATTTCAAAGCTACTGAAACATTTCAGTACACGCATTTCTCGAGTTGCCACCCACCAGGGGTCAAAAAGGGCTTCATCAAGGGCGACGCATTCAGACTTCTCCGAACTAACTTCTCCGAGCTAACTCCTCCGAAACAGCATTCAAAACTGCTATTTCACAATTTAAAACAAACCTGATTGAAAGAGGATATCCTGAAACTCTTGTGTCAACAACTCTCGCAGAAATTACATTTGAGGAGAGAACAGCTGCGCCCTACAAAAGAAACGTAAACAAGACACGCGAATCTTGCCTCTTGTCACACAATATCGCCCATCAGTGCCTAACTTAACGCAAATACTTATGCAGAACTGGCATTTAATTCAACAACCACCATTGCTTAGAAGAATATTCAAAGATCCCCTTATTGTCTCGTACAAAAGGGGCAGATCCCTAAAGGATATACTCGTTAGAGCAAAGCTATAACCGGCTATTACACGTGGATGGGAGTTGTGCAGGCCTGTCACCCCATTGTTATCTCTCGATGTGATTGTATCTGATTTTTGTTTGTCTTATAAAGAGAACGGCATTCAAGGCATACACCACCATAACTGAATCACCATGAGACGTTCAGTCGGTTTTATTAAGCCGTTAAAATAGGGCGGAAGATCCAAGATGGCTATTGCTGGTAAAGGTGTCAAAGGTGAGGAGGCTTTACACGTTGTATTTTTGAATTTCGAACGGGGTCTTAGTTTTCGAGGTCTTATATAGGTCTTAGGTCTTTGACACCCAGATCGACAAAGTGACGCCATTTAATACCAATATAGTGCTACATGCAAACGCCAGCAAACGTCTGATTGGCTAGCATGCCAAATCCAGTCATTTTATTGGCTACTCTAGTCTTCAGCTGTCAATTGTCAAATGGCGATCGCCTGAACAAAGAATTTCAGATCGCACTCCGTGAAAACTGAGTGAAAAACGCAAGTGTTTCTTCTTGGAAAGTACTCAAAGTTTGTAGAAATGTATACAAAACCAGACTGAATCTGAAAACTTAGTAATCAAAATTGAACTGATGGCCGTTATGGATCTTTGTTTAAAAAAATACTAACGTTTTGAATTTCGCAAGAGTTGAACATGCTGCCGCTTCCAAGGATTTAAAATGGTACATTTTGCTGTATCGGTATCCGGTCGATTAGCCCCCAAGTCGATTAGCCCCCAGTCGATTAGCCCCCACTAAGTCGATTAGCCCCCAAGTAAAAGTCGACCAACCCCTAACGAAAATCTGTTTTCAACTTACCAGATTACTCTTCTTCGTGTTTCTCGTTGTTTTACTAATGCTTGAAATTGAAGTCAATAACTTTAAGATCGTTCGTTCGTTCGTTCGTCCGTTGAGGGTGACCGGATTTCCTTTCTTCTTCAATCTTTACTTTGCGTTTAAAAACTTCATGACTTTTGCTTGGTTTAAGATTTTTAGAACGAGATTTTAGTTCTGAATGTTTATGAAGTAAACAACATTTACAAGATACAGCTCTAATCGATCAGATCAACTGATTTTAAGTCTAGATCGCAACAGGCTACAATTTCATCAACATCAAAAAAAGGTTTGTTAGAATGCCGATGTCAGCGTCACGAGTAGATAATTTAGATCGCAAGTTCTAATCCAAGCATTAGTAAAACAACGAGAAACACGAAGAAGAGTAATCTAGTAATTTGAAAACAGATTTTCGTTTGGGGCTGGTCGACTTTTACTTGGGGGCTAATCGACTTAGTGGAGGCTAATCGACTTGGGGGCTAATCGACTTAGTGGGGGCTAATCGACTGGAGGCTAATCGACTTGGGGGCTAATCGACCTACAACCGCTGTATCTGTTGCTGCTGGAACGGCTGTGTAGTTGGCTTATTTGCTGTCGTAACAACCGACATTTGGAGTGGTTTTGGAGGACTAACAAGCGATCCATCCTGTAACGATGGGTTTAAAGTGCTTTGCGAGGAACACGCCACGGACAAGACATCCGAATACTGGCGAAGTTGACCTGACGAAGGCCTCGTGTTGTAGTGCTTGATGCTCTCTTCGCTGCGGTGACCTGATATATTCATTATGTGACGGGAGGATATCTGGGCATCTGACCATAAGGTGATGGCTGTGGCTCTCACATAAGTATAGATCTGCGATAATGCGGCTGCCTTGGAGATGTCTTTCATCATACTCTGGAGCTTGTTCACCCCAAGCGGTCTGTTTTCATACCAGATAACGTCAGACTCTTCAGCTCCTTTTCGTTTCGGATACTGAAAGAAAGCTTCACAGCTGACATTTCTTTTCGAAATGCACTTCTTCAGGCACGATAATCCGTCCAGGTTGGGGTCGCTGGAAGTTTGGTACATTCGCCCAAATTTTTGCGAACTCTGCACGTCAACGATTCCGGCTGGCTCATGTTTTATGTTCTCTTTGCCGTCCTTCTTCTGGACCTTAATTTTGGAATTTAGCATTTTATTAGACAACTGAAAGGCTTCACCTTTTGTCATTTTTATGCCTCTATTGTGTGGAGGGTTGTTTAAGAACCTTTCAATTGCATTTCTTATGGCCAGTAATGAGGAGCGACTGTATAATTCGCCATCCTTCGCCTGGGCTTCGGCATAAAATCGCCGCAAAACCTAGTTCAACTCCTTGTCACTGAGCTCGGAAAGCTTTTTATCCACCTCTCTGTCATTACACCAGTCTGAAAAAAATACAGTGAGCCTATTTTTATTCACACAGAACACTTAAGTTTACTTGTTTTAAATTGTTTATGTTTTGTACATGTGCTGTTCAGCCATTTTGTTGATCGTTGCTGTGTATAGGTTTCTAGCTTGTTACTTAAATTGTTCCAAATGTACAGAGAATTATAAGAAAAGACTTTCAGTTGAAAAATTTTGATTTTTCATTGTTTTGTGCTTACCTTCATTTCTTCAAATAGTTTCACTTCCCATTTTGTTGCGTTCTTGGTGGCTTGTGTCTACGCACGGTCAACGATAACGTCGAGGTCGTCCTCCGATAGCTCGACAAAACGCGACTTCTCGACTGTTTTCGCTTCTTCTTCTTTATTTGTTATACTAATCTCGGCATCAAAACTTTCTGCTGCTTCGTAGCGGACTCCATCATGAATTTCGTTAAAGAACTCGTTTTTCGCCATCTCTAACAAGAATGTCGATTAGAGGTAATGTGGCGAAAAACAACAAAACACGCTTTTTCTATGTTTTATTTAACAAAATTAATAAAGAAGCCTAAGCCGTGTATTACGCTGTGATAAAACACGACGGGTATTTGAGAACACGAGTGAAATGTAGAAAACACTCGCCTGTTCTCACATGCCCGTCGTGTTTTATCACAGTGTAATACATGGCTTAGGCTTCTTTATTTGTTAAATATATTTTTTCTTATCAAGGAGTTAGCAAATCATAGACAATACATAGAGGATATTACACGGTGGCGAGAAGATATGAATTTTATGTTCGAGTGGTAAGAACAATATCTCACTCGTTCGCTTCGCTCACTCGTGAGATATTGTTCTTGCCACGAGAACATAAAATTCATATCTTCGAGCCAACGTGTAATGTTCTTTTTATTATATGGAGACTAAATAAAAACCAATTCAACAAAAGCAAAAGGCAGGAATCGTGACGTCATTGAACGATACGACACTCACTCGGGTCCCGGATGAAGTGGCGTATGGAATCTACGAGTGGTTTAGTTCCCAGTAAAACACTCTTCTCCATATAATAAATGTAGATATAAACATAACTTACAAGTAAATGGCTTGGGCCGTAAGAGCCAGTTTGGTATGTTTTTTTATTGTTGTGCCAATGTTGTAGTAATATTGTAAATTTTTAATTAATTTCAATTTTTGTCATTACTAATACCCACCAAGATTAGCTGTTGCTATACGCGGGTTGTGTAAATTACCTGTATATATTTGTTTGAAATAATAATTAAAAATGTAAAAAAAGTGTTAAAAGTGTTTAGCAATTAATGAATGAGGCAGAGTAGGATATGAAGAATTAAGCGGATCGAGGAAGGTGTTATCCGGCCTCGGTGGATAACACCCTTCCAAGATATCAAAATATTTTCAAACACTTAAAGGAGGAAATGAGCTTTATTTTCACAAATTTCACACCCACCAGCAATATACAATGTACAATATAACAATAATATAACACAAGCTCGTCCCCAGGTCTTCTCGGTTAACGGTGCCTTAACTGCGAAAACGCTGCATTTTTGACGTCATTTCCTCGTTAAAGTCAAAATTCTTCCAAATTTGGTCATCAGTAACTGGTTATGGTGAATTTAACGGGTGCTTTTAGCCAATCAGAATCGGGGAAATATTTTGAATGAATAATAAACTCTGTTATAATATAACTACGTTCTTACGCGCGCTCTGATTGGTCAAAAACCTATGTTTTATCAGAGTATAAAACATAGAAAAAGCGTGTTTTATTGTTTTTCGCCATATTACAACTACTCGATAATTCTGTAAGAGACGGCGTGTTCTCACATGGCCGTCGTGTTTTATCACAGTGTAATACACGGCTTAGGCTTCTTTATTTGTTAAATAAAACATGGGTTTTTGACCAATCAGAGCGCGCGTAGGGTCCTATCTATGTTATAAAATAATATATAACTGATAAAAACTTTGATTGAGAAACTACGTTAACACTAAAGTAAACACAATCTTTAAACCTGGTACTTGTAGAGGTCATCATTCAAAAGGTCGAGCTCCTTTGCATTCTCGTTCAGCTGTTGCTCAATAGTGTTAGGGTCACCCAAAGATGGGTGCTGTCTATATACATCTACCATTTTCTCCATGCCTTCCCTGTAATAAGCATAATTTGCAGTTACATAAATAATTAGTGTTCACCTTAACCACACCGTAAATTAGTAATAAACAAAAACAAAATAAGGGTCAAGACAACCACAGCACTATTCTTCAAAAAGCTAGAATTTGAATGTATAAGGAAAATCATATCATGTTTGTGCTAAAGCTGGAAATTTAATAATCACTGAAGACTAAATCCTTCCCCATCTTTGACTCTGAAAACTCAGGGATAAAATTATAAATACATGTGTTTCATCCAAAGATTAATCATCAACTAAAATTTGCCAAATTCAAAGATGTTGGTTTATCCATAGTTAGTAGAGGAGACTCTCCTCTACTAACTATGGTTTATCTTTCACAATCTACCTAAAACATGTGTACTACTTACATGCTCTATTCAGCACAGTAAATTCTCTTTGGTCATAGGTGATGGAAAAATGCACATCCACGTTTCTTTGTGCTATTTAAATTTAAACTTAAACATGACAAATTTTAGGGTATAAAAAATGAAACAGAGAGAAAAAATCTGTGAACATTTTATTGAAAGCACGTGAAAAATGAATTCTATGCATTTGTATTCTTAATTGGCAAAAACTGAGCAATCAAAATGCTAGAATTTACTTCATATCTATGCCATACAACAGAGCTGGCTTTTGCAACAGTAAGAAGACTCCTAATAATACTGTATTATCATAGAAAAGTACAGAACCATGCAGACAGTGATTTAATGATGCAGGGCTACATGTACAGTAAGTGGAAACAGTTAATATTAACATTACTTATATCAATGTGAATGACTGAAAATTTCATATAAGTGAACTGCAGAAGAAAGATCTAATAAGTGAAAGATTGTCACAGTTATGTGAGCAACTTGAGCAATTGCAAATATAATTGCAACTTCAATTATAAGACCTGAAAAAAATTCAGGCCAGAATGGGAAAAAAACATTTTAAGTAGTGATGTATTTTGTACACTAGACTTGTAAAAACTAATGGTCCACCATTGAGTAGACCAGATACAGCCTATGAGGCAAGCTAGTGCCTCTCTGATTAAAAAACAAAGGATTTCAAGCATGTCAGTGTTCAAATTAATCACTCTCTGCTTCCTCAAATAAGTGGTTTTTGATGCCTTACCTGGAGAACTTCAACTGTGCTACTCGAAACTCAAGTTGTTCGATTTTCTTTCTACTGGCTCTGATCTTTTGTCCTGGGTTAAGACTTTGGTCACCTCCATCTAATGATGCACCAGTGGGCTGTACAGATTGCAAATGAATAGTGGAATGTCACTAGAATATTGAAGAGTGTCTGTCACAAATTCAAAGAACGCTACCTGTACATACATAATAAAACTGCAGCAAACTAAATTATTTGCTATTGTCTTTGGTTTTGGACAGAAAGAACTAAAATTTGTAATTTCATATTAAATGGAGAAAAAGGCCATACAAGAGAATTTCACTTACATTGTATTCCTTAACATGATAAAAAATTTTAGCTGCACCTGACTGAAATTTGAGGACTCAAGAGGTTTATAATATTACAATTAACAACTGGTAAGTCACCACAATAGAATATATGCAGAATTTAACGTACATAAGTACAAATCTCATACCTTTTTCTGCTTTTTACCAAAACCGCAAGTGCCTTTCTTTGACTTAGCTTCCTTGTCAACACTATGTGGTGTTTTGCTCAAAGTCTGAGATTTACCATACTCTTCAAACTGGATATCTTTTGGTGGCACATAAGGAGTTTTATATTGTTCACAGAGCAGTTTACTGTCCTATATGTCAACAAAATAAGAAGGAAAAAATAAAGAGTTCAACCCCAAAAGAACTACAATGTATGATATTTTTTTGCCCACTCCCAAAATAATGTAAGAGCATAAAGCAGTGTCATTATTATTCATTCAATAGAGGAGTGGTGGACTAGGGCAGTACTTGATGTGAAACTGTTCCAGTGTTGCCACTGTATTACTGTGGAAAGCAGAACCAGGTTCTACTTCTTGTAGTGATTGTGGCAATGTAAAATGAGAATGTGCAATATTGCAATGCACATGCAAAACAAGTTAGTAGGTTGCAAGAAAATAATTGTACTGCAAGCTGAAAAAAATATCTAACTAAATTGAATGTATTTCCAATACATTCCAATTTTTGCGAACAAACTCATTAAATATAATGACTCAGACATTGAGCTGCAGTTAATTTTGGTAGAAGATTACAATGCCCTCAGTTACTATTATTGATAAAGTTAACTAATGACTGACTTAAGTACCTGAGGTCCATTGACAGATCTTCCATTTGCCTTTACATTATCCAGACATTTTTGAATAGTAGGCATAATTTTGGTTTCAACATCTGCATATTCCATCAGAAGCTCACCAGTTCTTTGGATTCTTTGTTCATCCATTTTCTGTAACTCCTGAAAAGGGGATCACAGCTGATTAGCATGCTAATAAGAAGTTCTAAAAGACAATACCCAGGTATTTGATTTCAGTGGCCTGATTATCCTTTACATGTGTAATTAATATATTGTGGTCTAGGGAAGATAATCCTGTGTCAATGACTCCCTAGCATAATGGTAAGCTCTCAAGTATACTCTCTAGAATGAGAGAGTGAGAGTGAGAGAGAGAGAGAGAGAGAGAGAGAGAGAGAGAGAGAGAGAGAGAGAGAGAGAGAGAGAGAGAGAGAAGAGAGAGAGAGAGAGAGAGAGAGAGAGAGAGAGAGAGAGAGAGAGAGAGAGAGAGAGAGAGAGAGAGAGAGAGAGAGAGAGTGTGTGTGTGTGTGTGTGTGTGTGTGTGTGTGTGTGTGTGTGTGTCAGTGAGTGAGGAAAGGATGGAGAAAAAGAGGTTGCAGGGATGGCTCTTAAACCCCAGCAGCTGCATCCAAAAATTGGAAGCAAGTACAGATTGGCCAACTTGATTAGGTAATAACAAAACTTCTTTAACATACCCTGTATGCTTTGATAAACTGATAGATATAGGCAAACAAAATCAGTTTTGTGCCGCTTTGGCTGAGGTCTAAGACCAGAATGAAGAAATGCAGATTTCTGAGCAGGAAACTTGATTTGAAAATTCAATACCTACCTGCATTAGACATAATTGGTGCATTAAGCAGGACAGAAATTAGGCATTCTTGTGCAAACACTTGTGATAAGACTCATGAACCCTTAGAAAACCAAATCATTTTGTTCACCTTTTCTACCCTTTGGAATTCCCTGGGATTTTTGGGACACCCCTATTCCCATCCAACCATAACCCCTTTTGTAACTTCCATTTCATTTTGTGAAGGGCACACACAGTACAGATATTTTCTGGAACAACACAGCGGTTTTTATATCATTTCTTTAGATCAATACATTTTTCTTATACATGTAGATATCGAAATAGTCATCATTGCTGATGCTTAGTGTCATTTGGAAACGCAGACAAAAACCTTAGCAGAAGTTGATTTTATAAAGTCATTGATCAGAGCAATCATCATGCAGACAGACTTCTAATAAGGGATCAGAAGGTAAGTCAAAGTTAACAAGAACAGCAAAGGCCCATGTAAAAATTTATAATAGTTCTGGTCCATTTTTCAAGCACATTTTCTTTACTACAGTAGAATATTCAAATGGCCTGCAGTTCCTAGAAAGCAAATTAGTGTAAATCCAGGATTAACCACTTTTTTATCCTGGGCCAGCAATAATTGGCTTTCTAGAAACTCAGTCCTGGTGATCAATCTCAACAAACTAGTTTCCAAATCATAAGATATTTAGTTCTTCTCACATCAAATATTGCAGGCATCTCAGTAGTGTAATGTAAAGTCTGCTTGCTATTTGTCCTTTCCAGCTGATTCCTGTACTCTTCCTTGGCTCGTTCACAAGCCTGTCCTTTCTAAAATAAAGAAAGCCATTACATTTCTGTCAATCTGTACTGTTCAAAGCTCACAGTACCATCATAACATTGCACAAGCCTTGCTTCTTGTAAAAAATATACATTTCTTACGAGTCTTCCTTTGCAAAAAATTAATTCACATTGCAAGAGATTAAAAGAGAGTATACTCTTGATGAGATAAACACTGTAATGGAGGCATGCCTCAACTACAAATATGTCATATACAAATACTTTTGACAATGCAGCATACAGTGTACATGCCTATGGTACGGAAGCTAATATTAATACCTTCTCCACCTGTAGCCTTCCGTCAGCTTTTTCAAAGGTTAGTACTGCCTGTTCAGATTCTTCACTTGCCTTCATATAGGCCTTTTTACTCTGAGAATAATAATCACAATCATAATAATAATGAAAAGAAGAACAACAACAACAGCAACAACAACAATAATAATAATAACGTAACATACACTGTAGCCGCAAGTACCGGTAGTGTGGACATGCTTTTGAGTGTTCCGATAAAGTTCATTCAAATTGAAAGCAGGCCAAGTTTAGAACACCAGAGCTTACTGTATCAGGAGAAGAGTCTGGTATACTTTGCAGCTTGTCTAGCAGCAGGGCTACAAATTGGTGGTCGCACGGTCGCCAGTGGTGAGTTAAAACTGACCAGGGCTACCAAAAGTTAAGGTTTGAATGCCCGATGTGCAACTATGCTACAGAATATCGAAAAGTTGCAATGTAAATTATGCGAAGTACAAAGTTAAAAATAAAACTCAATATGTAGTTTAATTGGACTCCCTTTCTCTTCGTTTCTTTGCCTGGACTCTAAAATCATCCATTTTAGTGTATTTTTTAGTTCTGAAGTGGAAATTCTGAGCTGTTTTAATAGTGATATCACAAGCGATCCAAATTCACAACAAATAGACGCCATTTTGATTTTGTGATTGCCATGTGACTCTGAAAAGAAAAGTCGAGGACTACTTCATTTTGGGATGGGCCACTCGGAATTCAAGGCAACTGGCCTGACTGGCCACCAAGTACTAGATTTAATTTTTGGCCCTGTTGGCAGTTCTGTGAAAGCGAGTTTTGGCCAATTTGGTTTTGTTGGATTTGTTAGCTATGCAGTAAAGGAGTACCTCTGATGTATGTTGGTTATTTGGACAAGCCAACTGTCAGACTACAACCAGGCATTACAACACAGGCACGCTTTAAGTGTGTACCCACATTTTGTGGGTCGATTATTATTCATATATTCCCGCTATTGTTTTTTCTCATTGAATATTCATAATTCACGGACCGATTACTTTCCGAACATGTGGCTGGCTACTGCACGAGCGCAAACGCTTTGATGTTAGGTGCGATATTTTTGCTTTGTGTTAGGATTTCTGCTTGATTGATTTTTTAAACCCTATTGTTGCGACATATTTTAATTTATTCGTAAGAAAGGTCTGGAAAAGCTCAAAGCATGCACGTGGAAAGGCCCCGGGAAAGGCTGAGAAATTGACATGAACGCATTGCTAGGCGTCTGACCGCAAAAACACTCGCAAACATTCTAGTGTCTGGAATGTTTTTCATCAATAAATTCGCTCCTTTTATTCATTCCAGTGTTCATTTGAATCTAAGCTACGATTTTTGACGTCTCGCTTTGTTAAAATCATACCGCTTTGATGAGTCCAAGTAAACATAAACCCATGGAACGGAAGCCCGATCGATTATTTATAAAAACACTCTGTGGATCGATAGCTAGCTATTGGAAGTCGGCCCGTTTTCACCGAATTAAACGTAGACATTCATAAGCAAGAAGAAAATAAAATGAGTGTGTTGGATTTTGAATTCTGTGTACCCTTTCGTTTGTCATTTACTGTTCCTTTAGATGTTTTCTTTTGTCTTTTAGCTTTTCTGGTACGAAACGATCGACTCGAGTATAAACGTCACGGCAATGAATCAAACGCGATTTCTATTGGTCAGATCCACGTGGTTGCTGTGACGACCAACAAATCAACGCGAGTTAAGCGGAGCTGAATCGGGCGAATTTAAGTTTATTTACAAGCTTTTTTTTAAGCGAAATCTCAAAATTATCAACGACATTTCATCTCGCAAACGGGAGCAAATTCATTCAGACGTGACCGAAGACATGTCGCCGCGGTTCTCACTGCCGGCGGCAAATTGCGTTGTAATTTGCAAAACAAAGCGGTTCTCCGGTAATACGGAACCAAAAATTTCGTTTAAACGCTCATTTTCAAGCTTGTAAAATGCATATCAACAATAAACCGATATTACCTTTGCCGCTTATGAGCGAAACGTTTTTCAGTAGAAAGAAATGAAAACGCGAGGTGACATTTTTTTCGCAAACGCCACGCTTCTAAGAACAAAAGGATACGAACTTGAGGGACAATAATTAAGCCGCATTGTTGAATTCTTTTGAAATACATCCACTGAATCGCCGCCCAAAAGTCACAAGTCCTATTCATTCGTCTGAGCTCAATGATTCCGAAGATACTCAGCCCTTTCATCGGAGCAAACTCGACAATAACTCGAAGCTTGCCGACAGGTAAATTAACGAGCCTTCCGTGTCAATTACCCAGCAGTATACCCCATTTCTGAACAACACAAATAAAGCGTGCCTGTGTTGTAATGGGTGACTGCATCAAATCAGTTTGTACTACCCGTAACGGGCTACCTTATGTGGACACTACACTGGCCAATTATGGAGCTCAAGCAGATCCACAGAGAAGTGTGCAAGATAGTTGTCGAGAATGGTGAAAGGCACTTGTGTGGTTCAAATGCGCTGCTTCATTTGCCAAGAAGCAAATGGGGCAAGGAACTACGCTCTGTTAAAATGGAATACAAAGCCACAAAGATCAAGGGTTCAGTCAGACTCTATACTAATGAAGACCCTGCAATAAGAATGGTGCTGTTAGTTCCACAATGAACTAGACAATCCTTTATACTGAAAATTGACTTGAAAATTCATGTCCAAATTACATCCAAAGTGTATACATCCTAAAGCTGTACGTGTACGTTGAAAAACTGTTTGACACAACAATCCTGAAAATCTCTGAAAATTACAAAGCATGTGCAATTCCGGGGAATCACATGACAAACAGGAAATAGGTAACTGTAAAAAGGAACCGGAAATCGGTTGCCATAAGTGCGGGAGTTTGAAAAGCAAGTGGTGGAGATGGTGAGAATGTCTACATTTAAAGAAGTGTTTAAGTGTGCAAAAGATCAAGACGAAAATTCAGACGTTCATGAAGCTTGGGGAAGACATAAGGAACCAGTGATGGTAAGGAAGTTTTGGTATAACATTTGCAGGGTGAGGACAAGATGGCGGAATAGACGTGCTTTTTGAAGCTCCGTCAGCAGCAGCCGTAAAAACTTTACTGCAGCCTATGTCTGCTAACCTATTTAAGAGAAAAGTTCGGTCACCATCTGCAGACGTTTATGCCAAAATACATGAAGAAAAAAGGATGTGAGACCACATTGAGTCAGAATATAGTGGAAGGCGAGATGAAGGGTTGGGCCGACCACCTGCAATGGTGGCAGAGATTGCCACAAAGATGGACTTGGTACTGCATAAATTGGATAATATAGAAAGCAGGCTGAACAGTGTATGCTCGTCAGTAGCCAACATCGAAGAAGCGTTAACCAACCTTGAAAAAGATGTTGCGGACCTGAAAGTTAAAACTGAAGGCAACGAAACAGACGTAAGCCAGCTCAAAGAAAGGGTGGATTTTAACGAGGGAGATATATCGCAGTGGCGAAGCATGATGCGGCGGCTGTAAAACTAGAAGCAGAGAAACTTAAAATGAACCTGCTGTATTTTGAAACTTACAATAGGAGAGAAAATTTAAAGTTCTTTGGAATAGAGGAAAATACAAGCAACGTCGCCGAAGGTACCAGAGACGCGAACATGATCGAAGACACGAAGCAAGTCATGTACAACTTTCTAGAGCAAGAGTTGAAGATCAGCAACGCTAGAGACAGGATAGAGTTCCAAAGGATCCACCGTCTGGGTAAGCCAAATAACAAAGGCCCTAGACCAATTATTGCTAGATTTCTGCGCTTCACTGATAGAGAAGAAGTTATGTCACAAGCCCGAGGGCATCTGAAGGAAAAAGATTTCTCCGTCTTTGATGATATTCCTAAGGAACTCTATGACTTAAGGAAAAAACAGCGAGAAAAACTTAAAGATGCGAGGAAGAAGGGTCACACAGCGTTTTTCAGTAAGAAATATCCGGATAGATTATATGTTGATGGAAAATTTATTTCTCAAGACGAGACCTTTCGCTTAATTTTCAAATTTACATATGTAGATTTTGGACAGGTTTTTTTGTTATGTTTGTTTGTCTTTTTTGCATGCCTCTTCTCACCTAATACTTATCACCTAAATTTCTACTTAACACAAGCTCGATAAGCTGCAAAAACGTGAAGAATTAATTACGTCCTTAGCCGCCGTAAAAGGAGCGGAGCATCAAACACGCTATTTACCGATGGTGTGAAACTGCCCAAGCAAAAACTTCGATGCACTGGATCGGTAAGCAGTCAATATTCATTCTTACCTTTTTGTTTTGTGAATATGTGTTAGGTTGTCCAAGCTTTATTCTTGTTATAGCCGCTCTGTATGCGCGTTTTTTGTGGTTAGCCTTTAGATCAGTATCTGCTTCCAAACATAGATACTGATACTACCGTTTATACACAGAATTAGCTTGTTTAAGGATTATTATAGAAAGCCGTTAATTTCAATCATCCGCATTATCCTAAACAGGGTCGTGACACTTCAGCTGCTCGCAGAAATAATTTTTATCTCTAACATTTTAAGGATAAATGGATCTTAAAATATGCTCACTTAATGTAAGAGGCTTGGGAGACATGCTTAAGAGAAGGGAAATGTTCTCTTGGCTCAGGGCAAAAAACAGCTCCATCTATTTTCTACAAGAAGTTCATTGCTGCGAGAGCACGTCCACTATGTGGTCGGCAGAATGGGGCTACAAATCCTTTTTTAGTTGCTGTACAGGCGCTAAGGCAGGAGTTGCAATTCTTTTTAATAATACATTCGATTTCGAAATGAAACGAGTGTACTGTGATCCAAATGGACGTTTCATTATTTGCGATACCGAAACCAACCGAAAGCATATAACGCTGGCCACCATTTACGCTCCCAACGACGATGATGTGGCTTTCTTCGAAGGATTCTTCAAACATTTATTAGATTTTCAATGTGAAGAAGTCGTTATTGGTGGCGATTTCAACTTAGTGCTTAATTTAGATAAAGACAAGAAAGGTGGCGTCGCAAGAACACACAATAATTCAGTTAGAGTCGTTCGGGAATTTATGGAAAACTTAGATCTGACTGATGCTTGGAGAGTGCTACATCCCGATTCCCTAAGATATACCTGGCGCCGACGGAAACCCGAAATTCAATGCCGACTAGACTTCTTTCTTGTCAGCCAAAGCTTAATGTGCAATGTCATGCGCGCCGATATTTTGACAGGATAATAATAATAAATAATAATAATGATATTTATCCAGGGAGCCCACTCGCCTTGGCGGTTTTCAGTGGGGCCCTGCAAATTAAAAATAAAACAAAATTACCTAAAAAATGCTTTCACAATATCAAACGAATTTAAAAATAGCTAAACAATCAGAGAGTGCATCATTCACAAACATTTAAGCTTTGCTTTAAAAAGGGACAATGATTTGCAGTTTTTAATGTCATTGTCTAAGTTGTTCCAGTCCTTAGAGACTTGGTAAATGAAAGTTTGCTTGCCCCAATTGGTACGCACGCGAGGAAGGTGTAAATCATTACTTCTACGAGTTGGATAAGAATGAAAACTACTATTGCGTCTAACGTCAAATTCAAAATCAATTTCCCCCAACAGATATTTTTGCATCATAACACAGCGATGGAAGTGTCGTCTCTTTAAGAGGGTCTTTAGGCCCAGACGATCTAGTGCCTCAGTTGATGAACTTCTTGGTGGTAAATTAAGCAGGACCTTGGCTGCCTTGTTTTGAAGAACTTGCAGCTGACCCATAAGCGTGTCGTTATTTTTATCACCCCACACTGTATCTCCATAGTCAAACAGTGGGATGATTAAGCAATTGTATAGTGTTAGCTTAGCATGTAGAGGCAAAAGATGTCGTATTCTCTTTATCATTCCAATCCTTTGATTGATCTTTGTGCTGATAGTGTCAATGTGCTCGGACCAAGACATAGTTTGGTTTATAACCACTCCCAAGTACTTAAACGAGTCAGACCTATCAATAGCAGAGGAATTTACTTTAAGAGAGACGTCACTAACTAGTTTAAGCTTCCGTGAGTTACCAAAAACAACGAAATTACATTTAGAGATATTTAAGGTCAACAGATTTCTCGAAAACCAGTTGGAAATTGTAGCCAAATCTGAATTTAACTTACTTTCAAGGTCAGACAGATTAGTCGATGAGTAATAAATCACAGTGTCATCAGCGTAAAGAATAATTTCACTGGCAAGCTGACATGATGGTAAATCATTTACGTAAATAAGAAAAAGAAGCGGTCCTAATATACTTCCTTGTGGGACCCCAACAGTTATTGGCGCAGCAACAGAGAGTGCATCTCCGACAGACGTCCTTTGTTTTCTGTTCGTGAGATATGACTGGAACCAATTTAGAGTGTCATCTGAGAGTCCGACCGATGTAAGCTTATGAAGTAAAAGGTTGTGGTCATTTGTGTCAAACGCTTTCGAGAGATCCAAGGAAACAGCTCCTGTTAGACGACCAGAGTCCATGTTCAGAAGGATGTTATCTGTAAAGTGTGTCAAAGCTGTATTAGTTGATAGCTTAGGTCGAAAACCAAATTGCTTGGAGGTAAAGGTCTTGTTTTCATTGAGAAAATACTAGAGTTGGTTATGTACTGCCTTCTCCAGAATCTTGCTCAACGTAGGTAGCACAGTAATTGGCCTGTAGTTGTTTGGGTCACAGCGATCGCCTTTTTTGAAGAGGGCAGATACCCTTCCAAACTTCCATAGGAAAGGGAAGCTACAAGTGACCAAAGATTGATTAAACAAATTCGTGAGACTTCTACTAATTACGCTGGCCGAGTCTTTCAGAAGACGAGCACTGATATTATCTAGGCCAATTGCTTTGTTAGTTCTAAGTTGTTTAAGTTGGCCGCGTACGAACTCTTCGGTGATACAAAAACAGACCACTCAATGATCGATATCAGTATAGCTGTCCATTCGAATCCAAGAGGACCAGGCTTTTGGAAACTTAATACCTCTTTCTTGAATGAAATTGAATACGTTAACCAAATAAAATCAACAATTCAAGCTGTTAAAGAAGAATATCAAAATGATGACACTGTGAACCACGTGTTATTGTGGGAGATGATAAAAATGAAAATCCGAGAACTATCATTAAAATATGCAGCTGCCAAAAAAGCTAAAATTTCAAAACAGGAAGAAGAACTAGAAAAAGCAATTAACAACATGCAAATATATATGGAAACAACAAGCGATGATGAAAATGCAAAACAAGTTGGGCCTCAGGAATTAGGAAAAAAAAAAGGTAGAATTGGAGAATATAATTGAGTACCGCACCGATCTTAAGATCACAATGTAGATGGTATAATGAAGGAGAAAGAAATACAAAATACTTTTTAAACATGGAAAAAAGGCACTACAAACAGGGAGTAATAAGCCAGCTAAAAATTCAGAGTTTTCAAAATGTTTTGAAGTAGACGTCAGCAACTGGAAGAGTAGGCGGCTGTGTCAATGTTGGGGCCAGAAGGCCCCACATCCTATGGATAAGACGCGGCGCTGAGCTTGTTTGCCTCGAGCTGATTGCTGTGACCAGAGTAACCGGCGATATAATTTCAAGTAGCCGGCGGAACTCCGGCGGCGGCGGCCGGCTTGTTTTGAAAACCCTGAAATTAGTGACGACGAAACAGTAAACACTGACAAAGAAATCCTAAATCAGTGTGAATCCTTTTATAGCAATTTATATAGCTCTCATATAAATACCAACGACACCTATGTTAATGACATGTTATTAGAAAAGAACAATACTAAGGTGCTGAACCCAGATGAGCAAATGTCATGCGAAGGCCTGCTGACCAAAGAGGAATGTTTACAAGCCCTAAAAAATACAGAAACAAACAAAACACCAGGTTCAGATGGAATACCTGATGAATTTTATAAAGTTTTCTGGAACGATTTGTCGGACTTCCTTGTTAACTCGATTAATTTTGCATATCAAACAGGTCAACTTTCGGTAACCCAGAGACGCGGAATCATTAAATTAATCCCCAAAAAAGATGCAGAACCTTACTTTATTAAGAATTGGAGACCAATAACCCTTTTGAATTGCGACTACAAAATAGTGACCAAAGCTATTGCGAACAGATTAAAAAAAGTTCTACCGAACGTTGTAGATAACGATCAAACTGGATTTCTTAAAGATAGGTTTATCGGGAAGAATATTAGACTCATTGATAGCATAATCCACTACGCATTTGCTAACAAAGAACCTGGTCTTTTACTTTTCTTGACTTCGAAAAAGCATTTGATACAGTGGAGTGGCCTTTGATTCAAAAAACATTTAAATATTACAACTTTGGACAATCACTAATCAACTGGATTAAACTATGCTACCATAACACAGAAATTAATTTAAAGCTGCATTCTTAATAACGGATGGGCCAGCGACTTTTTTAAGCTCGAAAGAGGAGTAAGGCAGGCCGGGCTGCCCTCTTTCTCCGTATCTTTTTATTCTCTGTGTTGAGGTTCTAGCGGACGCAATCAGGAAAAACCAAAATATCAAAGGCATCTTTGTGAATGAAAGTGAAATAAAAATTAGTCAGTATGCGGATGACACCACTTTAATACTCGCTGGTTCTAGGGAATCTCTTACATCTTCTCTGCATATACTGGATAATTTTCAACTGGTGTCTTGTCTTAAATTAAATAACAAAAAGAAGGAAGCCCTTTGGATCGGTGCTAATGCCGAAAAAGAAGACAAACTATGCCCAGAAAGAGACTTAAAATGGGTTAAAGGAAAGACCAAAGCGCTTGGAGTATGGTTCTCGACTAATCCCGACCTAACCGCAGAGCTGAACTACAACGAAAAATTGATAAAAATAAAAAATAGCCTAAGCTGTTGGGAGTGTCGTCGACTTACCCTTTTTGGAAAAATTACTGTTTCAAAAAGCTTAATTGCGTCCCAACTTGTATACATTTTGTCTCCCCTCACGACTAATCACCGCATCTTAAGGGAAATCAATAGTCTCTTCTATGATTTTTTATGGGACGGTAAAGGCGACAAAATTAAGAGGGAAGTAATGATTAATGACTATGATAAAGGCGGTTTAAAAATGATTGATATTGAATCTTTCAATAAAGGATTGAAAACTACCTGGGTCAAAAAATATACTGATGTAAACAATCACGGAAAATGGAAACTTTTTTTTGACTTAGAACTCTGAAACTACGGCGGCAGAGCCTTTTTCAGCGGCAACCTTAGCAAAAGTGACTTGTCAAAGTATGTCAATTTATCCTATCCATTTATTGTGGAAATCTTAAATATTTGGTCTGAAATCACTTTCGAGAATAATACAGACTGTTTTCGCTCTCAGAGCCTTTGGCACAACTCCCTTATAAGAATTGATAACAGACCAATCTTTTACGAAAAATGGCAGCAAAAAGGGATAAACAGGGTTTCGCATTTGATGAAAGATTCAGATAACTTTCTATCCTTTTCTGAATTCAAAGATCGGTATAGTATCACTGAAACAAATTATCTTGCTTTTTACGGGCTGTTATCCGTTTTAAAACAAAAAATCAAAGTACCCTTATGCAATAATACAAATATACAATACGAAAGCTTTTATACGAAATTTACATGTATGAAAGCAAGTAAACCAAGCAGACAGGCCTATAAAAAAATAATTGGTCTTAAACAAAGGTGTCCAACTAATAGTCAAGAAAAATGGGCTAGGGATTGTGCCTTTAAAGCCCATGAACCAATAGACTGGAGAGCGGCGTACCAGCTATCTTAACAAGATCTACAAAACTAATTGTATTTCAATTTAAATTGCTGCATAGACGATTGGCAACTAATGACTTTCTTAAAAAAGTAGGAATAAAAGATAACGATCTTTGTAGTTTCTGCAAAATTGAGAAAGAAAGCCTAATTCATCTTTTCTGGTCCTGTAGAGTTGTCTCTACTTTCTGGCAAAGATTTAAGAAGCTTCTTGTAAGTCAAAATCTTGCGTTGAGAACATACAACCTTTCTTTAAATATAGCTTTAGGTCTAAGGCCAGACACATCAAAGAATAAACAGAAACTTAATTTTAATCTTCTTGTGGCGAGATATTATACATGGTCCTGTAGGACACGCAACTTGTCCCCTGAAATGAGACATTTCTCTGACTTTCTGGCATGTTACAACAGCCTCAAAACTTGAGCAGCGTCAAATGATAATCTTTAGAATTCTAAGAGGGTGATAATTAAAAATTACGTATATACCAACAAGCAACTGCTAAAAAAGAAAGTAAACAAACAAACGAAGAAAACCCTAAGGCTAACACGTGAATTGTATGTAAGTAGTAAGTAGTCTTTTTGATTAATTAATTAATTAATTAATTAATACAATGTAACTTATTGTAGTGTAAGTAATGTAAGTAATTGTATTGTAAGTAATTATCTAGTAAGTGATGTAGATAATTATTTTGTGACTGTACACTGTTGGGACAAAAAAAGATTGTTGAACCTGAAAAAAAAAAAAAAAAAAAAAAAAAAAAAAAAAAAGGAAGTTTAGTTACAGCTAGGTTAAAGGATCAGAGCTTGAGTACTGAGGGATGTTTCCAGTGGCTGACAGAGTAGAAAAGCTGCCCAACACACACAATCGCTGGAATTTTCTTAACTGTATGAGCAGTTCCAATCAACGCGAAATTACATGAGTTAGAAAACCCATACCAGCTCTGGGTGAGGTGCAGATTATCTGGTAAAGTCGTAGAAAGCATGCCCCACATCTTATCTGGGTGTAGTGTGCTTGCCTAGAGCAAGTACCTCTCTCAGCATGATGAAGCTCTGAAGATACTGTTCAATGGGGTGCTGTTCTATTAGGTACTGTTCTATGGGGTGCTGCATGATGCTGGTCTCACAGATGAGGTACTGCCTTGGTACACACCAACAAACCAAAACCCAACTAGAAGGGCACTCGGTAGAGCGCATACCTTCGCCCCACCACAATCATATGTACACCTGATATTACACTCATCTGGATCTGAGATCCGGAGGTTAATCTGGATAAATCCCAAATTTTAATCGATTGATCCTGGGTATTATTTGCAACCTTTACACCAAATTTGGTGCAAATCCGTTCATTAGTTTTTGCATAAAACGATTAACAGACAGACAAACAAACAGACAGGCGTGAAAACATAACCTCCTTGGCAGATGTAACTACATGTATGAGTTGGATGACATTCAAGAACATTTGGGATGTCCCGATTTATGCAAAGCACCAAGAGGTCAGATCTAACAGAGTGGATGCTCAAAATTGTAATTCACAAGAGCAAGAAAGTCATCACACTCAAGATGAGCTGCCTAAGGATTAACAAGCATAAAAAGAAAGAAGAGAAGACTTTGAAATACACAACTCTTCACTGGTATACGATCAAACAATCAGTTTTTCATATTCATTAGCTTGTATAATCTTGCATATTTTCAGGTGAGATTCCTCCTCAGCTATGTGATAGAAATTTGTGGGCATATTTCAAGGGTCACATGTAAAAATTAATTTTGCCACTCTGCCGTGGTCAGAAGTTTAAATCCGTATGTTGGAATAGCATCAATTCAAAATTGAAGAAGACCACAAACTTAGGATTAGGCTTAAGATGCAATTCAACTTTGTTTAAATTATTCTGGTACAAGGTTTTTGTCCACGGAAAATTGAAATTACTCAGTTTCCCAATGGATTCCCTATTAATTCCTTGTTTGTTGCTACTTTTGTGTATTCATACCGCCATAATCTTCTGCCTAGTAGTTGTTCTCTTGTAGTAACCAGGTCGATCACTATGAAACTAAACAAGCCTCTCTGTATGGACCTCAATTTTGCAGAACAAATATTAAACAATTTAGTATTCTTTTTCGCGGACCTATAATTTGGATTTTGTTAACTTTTTCGCTAATTAGATCTCCTCCCATATCTGTTTTTTTTTTTGCAAAATTGAAAGATTATTTTGTTGATCGCCAATCTGTCGCTTAATTTTCTCTGATTATGCTCACTTTGCACTCATTCATGAATTTAGTTGATTAGCTGAAGGAAGCCTAATAATACATGAGCTTGCAGCTTTGTTTGGCTTCCTTGTCATATTATCTTATTACATAATCAACAACTTTTGTTCTGATGTATTTGGTTTGTGAGTGACTAAAACATACAGTAAATAAATAAATAAAAACTTTCAAAGTCATAGGAGCAACCAAAGTAAACCTCTAGAAGAGCACCAACAATGTCATTCAATTATCTGAACCAATGTCAGAGAAAGATAAACACAAATTTATTGCTTTTGATGGCATGACTTTTAACCATCCAATTCAAAACTCTCCTGAATAAAGTGCTTGCATGCATCAGCTTTTGCCAGCGCCATCTAACGTGATTATCAAATTATCAGATGCTGGTATATTACAAAAGATGACTCATTCATAACAAAGAAAACCCCATTGAAAAAGGGCTCTAACAGGTCTTTGACCACAATTAGGTTTGGCATGTTTTTTAAAACAATATTATAAATACTTTTCAAGCACATGCAAATAAATGTTGCAGCTCAGATAGATGACTCTGTGAGTCATACTGACATTGACTAGCACTTCCCAGTTGTGGAATTAAATTTGATTTTTAGATGCTGGTCTTCAAAATTAACCAGACACTTACAGATTCCAAAGCTTTTAATGACTCTTCCAAAGCTTCTTGCACTTTACGGCCTTCAGCCAGGTTCTAGATTAAAAGTAATGAATAAGTTAGTTCTCAAACTGATCCAGCCGGACTGAGGACCGTAGAAAAGTATCATTCATTTTGTTTAACCTCTTCTACTGATGCACAATGAAAAGCTGGTTCCTAAGTAAACTGGAGAAGTAAAATGAACCAGCAGAAAAGTCTAAATACTTGGTTTGCTATCAGAAGAAAGTAATTTTAAGCCGCCACTTGAAACTTAACCCAGTTGTGGTCAATACTTATGTACCGTATTTATTCACTTATAAGGCGCACTCGGTTATAAGACGCACCCTAAACTTTCAAAGACGATTTTGACAAGTAAGCAAAATGAAAATTTCACCTAAATACCCTGTTATAAGATGCACCCAGAATTACGGGAAATTTTGTTGACCACGTTCGTTGTAATTACAAAATTTGCTTCCATAAGTTACAAATTGCGATGCTTCAGTTACTAATTGCGACGTCAATCATTTCAAGCACGTGCTTTGGAGC
>OX453281.1:21515060-21707560 GCA_949710005.1 Ricordea florida | reverse complement strand
GCTTTCAGCAAGTTCCTCTTTACTGAAAAAATGTCGCAGCAGCTTCAAGGCACACAAGTGACGTTCAGTCTCTGGTTTCGATAAAGTTTCTTGAATGGACTTAATTCTTGTTGGAGTAACACAGGTGCTGATCAACTCCTCGCCGACCTCTTGGGAAGCGCTTCCTTGTCGTTGGGCAGCAGATGGTGTATTGGTGTAATTGTCCTCACGAAGTTCACTCAGGGTATCAAAATTGATGGTGGACAGAGATTGGTTCTGTTCTTCTAGTTCAGCATGGTCCTTTACTGGGGATTCATGGTCAGACTCGGGAATGATTGTGGTACTAAGCTGGTATAAGAGAAAATGACTATAGTCACAAGCCCTAGATTTGTGGTTAAAGTTACTTAATGGTCGTTTTGATACAAAGCTGTTTCGATGTAAGCCGTTCCGACACAGTATAAGCAATGCTTAAGTTCTTATCAAAACGACTACATGTATTGAAACAACCAGTTGCCACGCACTGATCATTCAATCATTTGATAAGAAAAGAAATCTGGTCATTTGAAGGAAAGTTTACGAACAATTCATAGTAGAGCCTTAGTGGTTTAAAGCCTAAAATCATCTTTTCACTGCATTTAACTTTGGGAGTGTTGAAACTCGCTGACTTAAAAATCCAGTTTACATTGTTAAGTCGTCCGTAGCAGCGCCCTGTAAACTGGAAACGACAATGACGGATTTCTTACCAGATCAGAGTCATGCCTCAGTAGAGGATTACGGTCCCCTCCAATGTTCAAATCATATGGACGTGTGGCTATGTTTGCCTCAATTGATGAAACAGAGTCCTGTATTTTCTCCAGCAACTGTAACAAGGAAAAGCAAGTGTTAGAAGACGTCTTTCACTCAAGAATGGCTGTATATGTGTGCTGTTTTCAACTAGACCGAATGCGAATAAAACAGAGAACTAAAAATAAAGTTACCCTTTCGCTATCAATGGAACAGAATCTAAATAACTTTAAGCCAAACTTTAATAATCCGGAACCCACCAAGAAAAACTCATTCAATATCGAACAAAATTATTTATCTTCAAATGAGAAAATATGATCTTCATAAACTTTACCTTGAAAAACCTCTCCTGCATTTCTGTCTGGTTCTTGAGGATCAGAGCGTTTTGCTCCTCGATGTTCTTCAATGTTCTTTTTAAATCGTGGCATTCTGCCGTTTTGGTGTCAAGCTGCTTACGCAGAAGTGCAATGCTGTCTTCTTGACGATGATCACAATGAACGCTGCTGCTCGCCTCGCTGGGTTTGACTGCTGGCACTGCAGACTTTGCTTTATTCGAATCGCGATCCGATTTCCACTCCAAAGCCCGCTTCTTCTGTGCAGCTAAAAATTGTTTGTAAGGACTTGCTTCCTTCTCTGTACTCTGCGGTTGAACCGACTGAGAAACAAACAAAAAACACGACACAAATAGGTATTAGCTCGGCCTAAATAGGTATTAAGTTCGGTACATGAAAATATGGACGTTTCAACTCGGCTTTCCGTCCTACAAAAGCAGAGGTTGTAGGTCGATTAGCCCCCAAGTCGATTAGCCCCCAGTCGATTAGCCCCCACTAAGTCGATTAGCCCCCAAGTAAAAGTCGACTAGCCCCAAACGAAAATCTGTTTTCAACTTACTAGATTACTCTTCTTCTGGTTTCTCGTTGTTTTACTAATGCTTTGATTATAACTTGCGATCTAAGTTATCTACTCGTGACGCTGACATCGGCATTCTAACAAGCTTGCGATGGTCCACGAACCAAACCTTTTTTGATGTTGATGAAATTGTAGCCTGTTGCGATCGATTAGAACTGTACCTTGTAAATGTTCTTTCATAAACATTCAGAACTAAAATCTCATTCTAAAGATCATAAACCAAGCAAAAGTCATGAAATTTTTAAACGCAAAGTAAAGATTAAAGAAGAAAGTAAATCCGGTCACTCTTAACGGACGAACGAACAAACGATCTTAAAGTTATTGACTCCAATTCCAAACATTAGTAAAACAACGAGATACCCGAAGAAGAGTAATCTGGTAAGTTGAAAACAGATTTTCGTTTGGGGCTGATCGACTTTTACTTGGGGGCTAATCGACTTAGTGGGGGCTAATCGACTGGGGGCTAATCGACTTGGGGGCTAATCGACCGGATACCAAAGCAGATACCTAGCGAGGATGTATCTCAAAACTGAATTCATACAGAAGTAACTCACCTTTTCGATGCCTGCCACTTGCTTGTTTGGAGGCTCGATGGCCGAACTGGTACTATTCTTCTCTTCTGTAACGGCCGTTAAGTGTTCCTTTGACCATTCTAAGTCCTTCGCATTTAGAACGCTCAAGTCATCTAGAAGGAAAAGTTTCACGTCATTCAGCGTATTCAATAGAGTGTGTCTATCTGACTAGAGAACGTTCAAGTAAAAGGGACTGCGCGGCTCAAAGGAAAATGTTGGCTAACGTACACCGCGTATTCCTTCAGTGTTGCGAGCTTCTCTTGTCAAAATGATCTATCTACCTACAAGGTTCCTCTCTTCGGTGCAATCACCATAACTCAACATAACTGAAATGGTTCAAGTCAAACTTACCATCTAATGCTAGTATCTCCGCTTCAACTTTTTCTCTGTCCCAATTGACAGTCACCACCATTCCTGCAGTTAAATCAAGTTGTTTTTCTGCGATTATCCGCGTTGACGCGATTCCGGTCTTTTGCTCATTCGGAAAGTAAAACAATGCATGCGATGGACGTTTGCTTGTTTTCTTGCACAACAATCTGATGGACATGATTCACGCTCGCAGTGATGACAAGAGAGCAACTAATTTACCGTAAGCGATAAGCAAGACTGAAATGAATTGGCTTCTGTTGCTCATCAATTTATACAGTTTAATGATACAGAACGGATCGAAATTCAACAGTTTTAATTGGACAAATGGAGAGTATTTGTTTCATAACTTAGAATATGAATAACACACACACTAGTTTAATTGTGCCGTTTGCATTTTTAATCAGCAGAATAAAAGTTCAGTGACAGCGAGAGTGTATTAGTATTTAAAATAGTCTCCGCCAGAGTTTTCCATTTTTTTTCTTTCGCTTCTTGGCTTTCACCGCGCACAACTCGTAATGAAGCATAGGAAAGACTGCTTTTGTTTAGAACTGTTTGGCGTGGCGAAATCACAGTAAAGAAACTCGACCTGACTTTTACCTTTTTTTCGCATCTAAATGCCTTCACTGCGCGCAACTTTTAATGAAGCAAAGGAAACACCGTTTTGATTAGAGCGAGAGCAATACTGAAATGAATTGGCTTCTTTCATTCATAAATTTACGCTGCGCGTTTTGCAAACTTCGAAGCCCAAGGAAATTTCTGTTCCGTCAATCATCTTAGCGGACCTCGTGGGAAATCTTTGTTTACTCGTGATAGGTGCATTTCGATCAGCTTTGTTCGTTTCTGTGTTTCAAGGTTTGTTGCTTGTGATCGCCCTTTTTCGGGCAGTATTCGACTAGTTTTCTTCGACGATTATTCTAATCTTTCTTTTTGTTGTCTCTTGCAAGAATAAAGCAATGTCTACCTCCCGCTGTCGACAAAAATTCCACTCATCATCGTGCTTTCTTTTGCTATTCTTGAGTCATTTTGTGGGCCAAGCTGGGCGAGTGCATACAGAAAGTTTGCAAACGCGCAGCGCTATACAACGAATTATTTTGGCTAGAACATTAAACACAGAATGGACCGAAATTTAACAGTTTTAATTGATAAATGGAGGGTATTTTTGTTTCTAACTTAGTAGATGAACAGAGGCATGAATAACAAACAAGAGTTTGTGTTTGCATGACCAGATGAACAGTCGGCGAAAGTCTATTCCCACGGGAGATATCAAACACCAAAAGCGTTTGAAAAGGTCAAACCGTGACTACCTTGTTCGAACTTGTTGAATATAAACACTTAGTCTTAAAACGTGTACCGAGAAACGAATGTAATGAAAGCCAAGATTGCTATTCAGCAGAACACGTACCGTGACAATTCACTCTAGGTTGGTCAACAAAATCGCTTGTATCAAATGATTTACACTTTTTTGACAGGCTTGTCGCGTGACTCCGGTCCTGCCCGAGCGAACCGATGACTGTTTTGAACAGATAGCTCATCAGCCGTTCAACAGAATCATGACAATTATTTTTTCGAACGGATGATAATTTTTTTCGCACGGATAGCCCAAGCCGTTCGAACGGATGCAAATTTTTTTCGCACAGATAGCCCGAGCCGTTCGAACGGATGCAAATTTTTTTCGCACGGATAGCCCGAGCCGTTCGAACGGATGCAAATTTTTTTCGCACGGATAGCCCAAGCCGTTCGAACGGATGTCCAATCCGTTCGAACGGCTAATGCACGGTATACGAACGGCTATCCGTGCGAAAACGGCAAACCCTAAGGAACGTTTTTGCGTGAGAGGTCACAAATGTGTTTAACTTGCCCATAGGGGATACTTTTCTGGGCATGTACCACTGGCCTCTCAGAGCCCCTACCCAATTAAAGTCTATTTTGTGGCGTGTTATAGACCCCACTAGAGTCACTTTTGGGAAAATGTAATTTTCGGGATCCCAACTAAGTTGCCTTATATTTAAGCATCTACTTTATCAATCATTTAAATAGGTCATCCTAAAATGAATTGACACATATTTTACATTAACAACAACTTTCTGAACTTTTTAATCAAGACCATTTTGAATCCCTACTTACTAGAATTTTCTTGCCCCAAAAATCCAAAAATGTGCGACCCCATAATAGTGATTCTATTGAAGATGCAATCCCATTATATTCAGTCTAGTCATGAAAATGTGACCCCATCTGGCCGCACATCCCCATTAGCCTCTTATAAGGATGCACTCCCCCCCAGCTTACTGACAACGGTCACTACTGCCTGTACTACTTAGATATTAGGACTGAAATAGGAACCAGAATTTAAACATAAGCTCTTATAATAAATTGTTAACCATTAACACCTTAGGGTCCATGCAAATGTACACAACATTGCAGTGCAACAGCTCCCAACATTGTTGGGTGTTACCCTGTTTACACACCCTGTTGCATGTTGTTGGGAATTGATGTGCCAAGTTTGAAACTGGTCAAACTTTTGAGCCAACAACCCCCAACATTTCTTCTGTTCTGTGATCACTGAAACGTAGCACAACAATGCTGCACCTGTTTGCACAACTCATCCAACATTGTTGGGGCCATGCATGCGCATTACAATATGATTTACAATGTTTACAAAGTCTTTTGGGTTGTATCCTTCCCATTATACATTGTGTGTCTTCACATAGTTGCAAGCTGTTGCATCCATTTGCTCACCACTACAAACAACATCCAACATCTGCTGTATCATTGCATGCTTACCTTTCGTCGTTCATTCTTGAGTTGAATGTGCAGTGCACGGAGTTCCCTGTAGACACAATCCTCAAGTTTCTCTGAAATCAGTTCATGCTGGTCTGCTAAGTCGTCTGTCTCTTTCAAGACACCGGTAAATGCCTTTTGACATGTAAATCTGAAAATTGTGATAAGTAATAAGAAATAGATATGATAAAGGGAGCATGAATGGACTAGTATTGCACAGTTACGGTTGAATTTTCATTTTCTGGCATCTGGTGAGAAAGGAGGCACAAATGTGCAATATGGCAAACCCTCAATGGGTGTTTATTCCAGTTCTTCAGCATGCAGCATTTAGGAATGGATATTCCCCTGAATGGAATAGGAGTCCACTATACAGTTACCCCCAGCACCAAGTCACCCATTTACACAGGTTGGCACAAAGGGGCAGTGCAGAGTTGAGTTTCTTGCCCTGGAAACAATATTGCGCCATCACATGGATTCAGACAACTGACCCGACTGGATGTCAATCATGTTGATCCTTACACAATGATGGCTGGAGGTGACCTTGTCTTGTTACAAACTTTCCTGTCACTAACCCACTAATGGCCATTTTGAAACAGCCATATTGAGCTATACCTGGGTTGAAGTAAATGTAGTTTATCCTTTCTAAAATGAATTCCTCCTAAAAATACATTTGCAACTAGAAAAAGACATCTATAGTCCTGTTTCTAACCAAATTGAATGGCCTAGTACAGACCTTAAAATGTCTGCCAAGGAAACTGTCATGGTAATGTCACTAGGTGTACAAAATGTTGACAACAAAAATTGACTTACTTGAGTATAACAATTATCACTGTATTACGAGCTCTCCGTTGCCAAATTGATAGCTTGGTTGGTTAGAGTATTGCATTGGTATTGCAATGTCATGGGTTTGAATCTTGTTCAAGCTTGAAGTTTTTCAGGTCTTACTTTTGCAACTGCTTCATTTGCATGCACAACTGCAATGATCTTTCACTTGTCAAAAGGTATATCGTACAGTAGACATGCATACTGTGAAACAATTTAAGACCACAAACTTACTGCTTATCTTCTTCTTTCCTTTTTAGCAAATATGACTTTGCTAACACTCTGCAAAAAAATACATGGTCTGTATGTAAATAACCGGACAAGTTACATCCCATCTACATTCTGCACTTTTTGACAAAAGATATTGTGGTGTGTCTCATCAGTTGTGGAAAGAACTTGGAGAATTAAAAAAATATGAATGAGCAAAGGGACATGCACAGTACAAACTAGGTTGATTTCCTGTGGCTTGAGTGTTCCTAAGTTTTTTTTTCTTAATTTTCAGAAGACATTTCACTCACAATAATGCAGTATATTTTACTTGACTGAATTGCTTCCAACAGTTTGTCTACCTCTGGTTCATGATTAAAAAGGTGAAAGTGTCTATTGGCCACCTACTGGTAATTAAACACATTCTGCTTAATTTGGCATATTTCTCTCTTAGACAAACTGGCTGCACTCTTAATCTGTTCTTTAACAAACAATTTGTATCTTGAGCAGTAATGGAAGTATTAATACATATTTAAACCTAATGAGCAACTGCCTCTACACCATATCAATTATCAACTTTTGTAAGATTGTTTTGTTTTTTGCCCTTATTTGTAAAGTGCAATGTGTATGCTCTAGGTAAACTCATTTCATGGGTAGCCTCCAAGAAGAGATAACATTGATTCAGTTCTGGAACACACCACACAACACACATAAAAAAGTGATAAGAATATATAAAAATATAAAGTAGACCAGTACATTGAGCCAAGACAATAAGCTGTTTCAGCTTTGTTTCATTTAAACCTCTGCAGTAAAGCACCTGAGTTATCAAAAACTAAGAAATAAAAGAAACCCTGCTGGTATAAGTTCAAATGCAATAACCAAATGGTGGGAGAACATCTCGACAGAAACATTTACTATTATGCATAGACATTTTTAATCAGAGTTTCTGTGTGATAGTACTTTCTCACCAAATTGAAACCACGAAATTAAAGTCAAATTTAACGAACTGGGTAGTTTACAAGAGTGATGCAAAATAAATTAATAACGATTAGACATAAAAATGCGTTGTATTTCATTTTCTTTCCACCACCCAGTGAACATTTAATTTCAGTTTCTGAGCATGAAGACCGATTTACTTCACCTAAATACACGAGATAAGTGACGCGTCTGATCATTGTTTTTGCACAATACTTCTCCCAAAGCTCATTAACATGCAATTGTTGTACGAGAGTAAAGCCAACAAAGTATCAACACAGAATTAAAATAGACTATTGAAGTCACATAATAAACTTCCAGAGCGGAATTCCGGTAATTAACTTCACAGAGAGAGAACAAAGGCATTTAAATCGCTACCGCACGGTTTGGTTTTATGATGGATCTCTGAGAGAGGCACATGTAACGGCGAGTTACCAAATTTTTTTTTTAATTTAATGGAAACTAAATACTCTTACTTCGGAGGTAAAAAATCTGAAACCTAAAACATTGATCACAGTTTCAGCTCCCCAATATTCAGTACACTGGACCATAGAAGAGCGTTTGTTTTTTGTGTACTCGAGTGCCTTGGTTCGGTCACTAAACTTGAGCTTTTGATTCATACTAAAAGCTGGGAGAACCGAGTCATCGCCACCAAGGAAATTTGACTCTCATCAAAGAGACATCGTGCCTGCTCATCAATGCTGTTTTCTTATACTGCCACACATGGCTTTCTAGAAAACTACAGAAATTGTGCACCTCTAAGGAACAGACACAACATACTCAGAAAGTCAATATCCATTCAAAACAACGTGCACACAGGGTATTCATGTGCTTATAACATGTCATTGATGCAGTGGGTTTGTCCTGACTGATTCCAAAGAGTTGTCCCATTCGGTAACATTTCCGCACAGGTCCCTACTTCATTATGCATGCTGTAGATATACTATTTCGTTCCTCCAAAATATGTAAAGTTTGCGCGTACAATGCCCAAGACAATACAGCTACAGCATGCATAATGAAGTAGGGACCTGTGCGGAAATCATACCTCCCATTCTTCAATCCCAGGAGGAATATTTTGACTTGAAATAAATAAGGGTGCAACATCTGTTGCTATTTGTCTCAGCAATAGTACATATTTGGTTTCCCAATAGAACAAATGTCGATCTCACGATCGTGTGTACACACAGAAGCCCTTCATAGCTTACCTCAATTCTTTCGCATATCTTGATTCGATTTCACATCTTTCCTTCACAAATTTTGAGACTTCCTCCACAAAATCGATTCCTGAGTTAGTGTGGTTCGCTACAATATCGAATTGATCCTAGCAAAAGAGATAGGCGAAGTGTTCTTCAAACGTTACAAAATAAAACGATCGAACATGATCAAATTGGGCCACGGCGTCATGCCATGGTTTCACATGCGTTCTACGCCACGATTTACTTACCCACAGTTCAGTTCCCCAAGTCATCGTTCTATTACCAACGTTTCTTGATCAACATTTGACACCGAACGTAGATCCAAAATAGACAGATTCCTTCCCTCTTCTCAGATCTTGGCAAGTTTGCCTCTTTCAGAATGGCTGCTCATTTGCATACAAAGGAAACGGAGGTACAAGAATGTGCGGGCTCATAAGCTCAGTGTAGGCGGGGCTGTAATATTTGCAAATACGCCGGAAAACTGTCTGGAAACTGCGGATCATGTGTATTTTGTGCACCCCTCGACCAATGTATCGGTCGACATATCGACCGACACTCGACCGATACATCGGTCGGCATGTCGACCGACACTCCGCCGATATAGATCGGTCGACATATCAGCCGATACCACGGCCGATACGTTGACCATTGACTGTCGGTGGAATATCGGTCGGCTGTCGGTGGTATATCGGTCGACTGTCGGCGTATAATGTAAGTCAAAAACTTTGACTGCCTTCACTACCCACTGCCGGGTAGTGAATCATGTAAGCCCTTACAAAATATCCCGAGGGGTAGTGAATCATGTAAGCCTTTACAAAATATCCCGAGGGGTAGTGAATCTTGTAAGCCTTTACAAAATAGCTTGACTGCCAGTGTCAGACGTATAAGTTATGCGCATTTCATCCTTTATTGGTCAACCTTAAAATTTATTAAGGCTTTATGTTCGGATCATTCAGCCGTTATCAAGCAAGACAACCAAGTGAAATACTGCCAAATACACAAAATACAGTTGACAGGAAAGAGGATAAGGACGATGAAGGATAACTGGAGAAGATGGTATTGTGATACTTACCCAAACGGATGCTTTAACCGACTTCTACAAGACATTGCTGAACAATATCCTCTTTAAAAAAGGCTGAATCATTTTCAAGGTACGCGTTTAGCTGTCGCAGTTGCCTGTTGGAATTTTTCATTGTTTTTAAGCGTAAAAACAACGAAAAAATCCAACAGGCAAATGCGACAGGTAAACCCGTATTTTGCAAATGAATATACCCTTTCTGTAATACAGTGCGAGCCATACACCTAATTGCAATAACGTTGTCTTAGAAAAATGAAAAAAAGGAAAAAGCCGACTGAATAGGGATTCATTATGCTAAATTATTTAGGAATAAATTAGGGCGGAAAACGTGAGCAATTCTGGAAACGATAGTTAAAGGCTACCACTAGTGCCCGCCTTCGCCGTCAGTGTCGGTGGAAAGTTTATTATTAAGAAGAAAAGGGGAGATCTATGAGGGCCCGTTCTGGTCAAAATTGCATTAATTATTTTTACCTATACTGAATTAATAAAACGTTTTGTTCAGTTTTTTTTGTGGTGTCTTATAAATAATTATATCTACTCTTCGAATTATTTTTACATATTGTACATTTTACTTTGTACTTCTTCTAAGTCTGGAATTAATTTTACCTGTCTGGGAATTTTTCATTCCTTTCATCAATTATTTTTTCCTATGCACGAATTTCTTAGCAAATCCCATACGCCATTGCGGGCTGAGTCAAATCCCACAAGCCAGTGCTCGCCCTTGTTCAACATGGCGGCTAGTGCATCGGGCTCCACGTGGAACGATTCTCAGAAGGATGAAATTATCAGAATTGTAGAAAGTGCAATCGAAACTATAACTCAACTTTCCAATGTAGTGGGAAGATCAAACCCTGCTCCTGTGACAGCTCCAAGTAACTCGCGTTCAGAAAACGCCGTCGATGAACTTCATCGCAGGTTTCCAACTGCAGGTTCAAGATTTTCTGGAGGTTCAAGGTCGATACGTCCTGCGCCGTATCCTTCTCGGCGTCCCGCTGGACGACCTCGTGAGTCACCGACTGTGTCAAAAGATGTAATTGTTATTGAATATGAGCATGATAGAGCTTCTTCTAAAGCAGAAAAGATCGAACTCGAGAAATCCAAACGCGTAATCTCAGGTTTTGAAGTTAATAGAGAATGGACTGCTAAAGAGCTGGAGAGAGAGTTGTCAGCGTTGTTGAAAGGCACTCAGATGGAAGGATTCTGCCACTCACCTTTTTTTCATCGTAAATTTCAAAATCTCCCCCAACTGGGTATGGATATTTTCGTGTATCATTCATGGTTCTTGTTTCTTCTTGTTCCTGTTTGTAGTCCCATTTCTGTTGAGTTCAGTTTAGCTACATGTTCAAGATGGTGACAATTGTAATTTAATATTTACAATAAAAGTTTGAAGTTTGGTACAAACAAAGGAATAAAGAATGTTGGGAGTAAAGGTCAGTGTTTAATCAGGCAAACACAACTTCTGTGGGAGAATTTTTGGTCAATAATAGCAAGTCAAATTAACCAAACTGCATTTTTGTCAAATTCTCATCTGCACTGGCAAAGTAGAAGTTGTTACAAAATTTTATATGGAAGAAGTCATCACCAAATTCAAAATTGGACAATATACACAGTAACCCTTGAAAGCACTGCCTGAGAGACACTGTGAAGTTTTTACATCTTGGCTCTGAAAATACAGAGTTCATATTTCTCAGACAATAAAAGGAAACATGTCAGTGAAATCCCGTTGCAGACACAGCAGACACTGTGAGCCTCTATGGGAACTGATACGGGTACAGAAATCTGATATTGAAATAGTCTAATGTTAAAATGCTGTCCCTTGTGTGCTTGAGGGGTCTCCCTGTGACAAGTAAAATAGTCTGGCTTAGCCAGAGTAAAATCTGTAAAGACACTATTGGAGTTTAAAGGGTTAAGGAGATAGCTTTTAAGTGGTTATAAACTCAACACATATCTAATGCCTACATCCACATATCTTCCATCTGCTCATTATGCTGTCAATGTTGCTAAATTTACATGGTGTAAAATTCTACCTAGAGAAAGAATGAATTAACTGTACACATTGCTTGAAAATATTAACTCCACAATTCTCATCATTTTGCAGTGGACTTGGCACTTGGGTTACCTGTTGGTCAGTTAACTCAATTGTTGGAGGGATAACATTAACCTGGTAATCTTGTTCTTCAACTAACAGTGCACCCTCTAAATCCACCCCAAAGTTCTCAATTTCTTCTGGTGAAAGCACACTGTGCCCAGAATGCATGTTCTCTAACATTCCCCGTTCCCACATCTGTAAGGGTGATTGATTGTCTTCAGTTGAAACTGGGTGATTGTTCATTTGCTGAATAAACTCATTCAAAGATCTATTGATCCTGGGAACATAGACATGGTGAAGGCTGAATAAATGAACATCATCCAATATGTCAAGAATGCTTTCATCTTCCATTGCCTCAAAAATACGTGCATAAAAGGCAAGCACCACCAAGTAAACATCTCGATGAGCTCTTTCAACTCTGGAGTTGTGCACTGAGGATCCAGTGATGATGCTTCCTCTGCCTTCTCCACGGTGTTCTATCATGTATTGGCCAACATAAGAGTTTTCCATTCCATAGTCACAGCGAACACGTGAAGGTAGTCCCCACTGTTCCACTCCATTTTGGAGCAAAGAGAGCACTGTATCAGCCTTGTTGTTGTTGCAGCAGGAAACATAAACTAACAATCTGGTCTTGCCATCGATGCAAACATGAGTGATCAATTTGTATCGTATAACCTTGTGCCCAGAATCTATGTGCCAAAGGCTGTTAGGAGTTGGAACAAAATATTTTCTACGATGTATTGTCATTCTCCATCGCAAAGCAGTGCCAATGGGATCAACACGGCGTAAACATTCACTTACTCTCCATCTTTGAATTCGTAAACCACGGCTTCTCAAAGCACCAATGAACCTCCTCCTTCCCATATTAGGGGTCAGGGGGCCTTCACGTGAGTTACCTGTTACACTTGCATAAATCTGATCTAATTCATCATCTGTTGAGTCTGAATATCGTTCAAATTCATCACTGAGCCCAAACTCCCTGCGCCTTCGCTGGATGGTAGAAACACTCACCTGCAGCATATTTGCTATTTTTTGCCAAGAGAAAAAAGTGAGCGCAAGTGTTCCAGCTGGTCCCTAGAGATGTCATAACGTCTCCGTCCAGGTCCAACCTGCGTTGTAGTCACAGATGTAGAGTAAGCAGTGCCCTGATCAGAATTTTCAGCCTGCTGTCTACTCTCTATCTCAACTGGCAACATGTTAATCATTTGAGCCACAGATTCGTTTAAATTCTGAAGGGGTGCTTGTATAGTACTTGTTGGTAACCATGATGGGTTGGGGTCACCTCGTTCCAACTCAGCTAGCAACAAAGATAAAGTCCCTCTGGCATCTAGCAGATGATGTCTTGCTTCAACTATAGTATCGGTTGTTAAATTTCCATTCCCAGGAGTCAGGAAAAGCCGAAACACTGCCTTCAAATTTTGCAGAAATTTACGAAAACCGCGCTCATTTCTCTCTCGAACAACAACGCTTCTGGCCGCCATCTTGGAATTACCCTCAGGGGCAGTATGGGACTCCAATCAGCCCGCAATGGCGTATGGGACTTGCTAAGAAATTCGTGCACAGGAAAAAATAATTGATGAAAGGAATGAAAAATTTCCAGACAGGTAAAATTAATTCCAGACTTAGAAGAAGTACAAAGTGAAATGTACAATATGCAAAAATAATTCGAAGAGTAGATATAATTATTTATAAAACACCACAAAATTAACTGAACAAAACGTTTTATTAATTCAGTATAGGTAAAAATAATTAATGTAATTTTGACCAGAACAGGCCCTCATAGAGATCCAGCTCTGAAGGTAACAGACTATGGCCGCGACCAACTAGGGCCCCGTCCACACGTATCCGGATATTTTCGAAAACGGAGATTTTTTTTCTCCGTTTTAGTCTTCCGTCCACACGTATACGGCGTTTTGGATCACTGAAAACGGAGGTTTTCGAAAACGCTCTCCAGAGTGGAGATTTTTGAAAACGGAGATTTATCGTATTCGTGTGGACGGGCGAAACGGAGGTTTTCGAATACGATGACGTCATACTTAAGATCCAGTCCTTCCCGCACAAAGTTTGCATCTTTATTAAATAGATTTAGGCAAGCCTAAAAGCGGAGCTCCTCACACAGACCCTCACACATTGAAAATGCTGTCACTAAAGTTAATATATAGATTTAGCCAAGCCTAAAAGCGGGGCTCCCGTTAGTACTTTCATTTCACTTTAAACTGTAAAAGCATTCTAAAATATTGCAAAGGAATTCACAAACGTTTTTAACTATAGTTAAGTGTCGAGGTCGGTTAACTTGCTATGATTTTTGTCTAAACTTTCGTCTGCCATTAGTACGGTCTTTCTACCTACAAAGTCATGGAGTATATTCTACAAAAAACAAAAATTATCAATGTACTGTATTCTATTCCTGATGAAATTAACCATTCTATTTGCGTAAATGTATTTAAAAGATTTGTACACGCTACTGGGAAATGCAAGACTCAACTCTTGTCATTTTCGTGTTAAAACGAACACCTCGGTAAAATAAATGTTTACTCCAAGCAGGGTGCAAAGAAAATTAATTTTACAGATTGCCCTTCGGGCAAGCTGTAACCAACATCTACCACCCCGAAAAACATTTTTCACGAGAATGAAAAAATAATTATTAATTATTCTTTTCTTAATTACATTGTAAGTTTAAAAAATTACTGCCTTCATTTATTCACTACAATTAGCTGTAGTTACTTAACAAAAGAAATAAATAACCGTAAAAGGGTGAACTATAAGTAGACCTGGTCCAACGCAACACGTGAACGACTAACATACATTTGAGACATTTTACAATTTAGAAGAACATTTTTTACGAAAACAACGGCGTTGAAACCAAAGTTCTCAATCGACAAACTAAATGACAATGTCGACAACGCGAAAAGCTGCCAGTGAAAGCGCTACATTCTGCAATTTGCCGCCAAGAGAAAATTCCCGCGGGAGTATTTCTTAGCCGTCGACAGGGGAGATGTTTATATGATTAAAGGACATAAAAATTTGAAATCTTTCATCAGTTTGCTTCTCATTCAAAAGTAGTGCATTCAGAAGATCATTTTTCTGAAGAAGGTTTGTTTAGAAGTCGGTTTTCCAAGTCAAGTGTCAAGTTTAAGGGAAAGTGGAAAGTGCGAGTGCTGAGTCACGCATCAGTGAGCAAATATTATGCAGACAAAACTTATGCAAATTTGTGGTCCATAGCACGGAGTCTTTCCAATTCTCGGCTTTCTTCGCTACAATTTTGTCTGTTTTCCACAACACGGAGTCTTTCCGCTTCTCGGCTTTCTTCGCTAAAATTTTGTCTGTTTTCCACAGCACGGAGTCTTTCCGCTTCTCGGCTTTCTTCGCTAAAATTTTGTCTGTTTTCCACAGCACGAAGTCTTTCCGCTTCTCGGCATTCTTCGCTACAATTTTGTCTGTTTTCCACAGCACGGAATCTTTCCGCTTCTCGGCGTTCTTCGTTAACATTTTGTCTATTATCTCGAGCCCGGACTCTTTCTGCTTGTCGGCGTTTTTCGCTATAATTTCGTCTCCTTTCTCTTTCCCGAGCGCGCCTTCTTTGGCGATCTACTTCGCTCATTCTTCCTAAGTTAATTCTTGCTCTCTTTCCCGTTGCTCTTCACCTGAACCCTGTGTTCTGCAAATTATATTTTCTTTTCTATTGTTTGTTGACATAGCAATAGAAATTGTTTCGTTTATCCTTTAGTAAAACTTTAACAGTGTAGAGTAGTAATATTGTCTCAAAAAGACAATGAACTGAAAATTTCTTTTTCAGTCGTCAACGCAATTTCCCGCCAAAAATATGCGGACTACCAGAACAGCTTCCAAAGAAATCACGTCACCTCGATGAGTTGACACATGAGCCCACAATATGGTCATGTGATGCTGGTCAGTGGCTATCCCGTTTTGACAGCTGTCAATTGACCATATTGTGAATGTCCACTACAAAAGATTTGGATTTGCCAAGACAAGCCTGAGATACCCCTCCCTTCCTTTTGATAGTCTCCCCTACCCTACCCGTACAATCTGTAGACGCGTACGTACGGACGTACGTACGTACGTACGCTCGGTCAGTCACGTGACAACCAAACGAAAAGAGGTTGACCATATTCCATGAGTATGGGGCTCTGCTCCAAGCGCGCTTCGCGCGCGGGAGCCCCGCTATTAAATACGCCTGGTGTACGCAACTACTTAAAGAAGACTCGATAGCTGAAATAAATCGTCAAAAAAAAAAAAACATCTAGCTCGCGACTCAACGGAAGAACCATTACCTGGTCAGCAAAATTATAATAGTTTTAAAGCAACACCAAAAGCAGCTAGGCAGCTCTTTAACAAATGAAAAATAGACACTCAGCTTTATGCTTATGTCCCTCCAAAAATGCTTGAAAACTTGTAGGAAGAACTCAGCTTTATGCTTATGTCCCTCCAAAAACGCTTGAAAACTTGTAGGAAGAAAATTTTCTTCCAAGAAATGAAGAAATGAAGAAATGAATGCCAAGAAATGAATTTCGCGGGCTTCAGTCTCTTCCACAGCACATGCTCTATTGGTTACAGCGCATACTCAATAGAGAGAGCTAGCGTATTTACCTGGATTTAGTGTATTCGTGTGGACGGCGAATACGATTTGAAAACGCTACGTGTGGACGCGTATGTTTTTGAAAACGGAGAAAAAAATCTCCGTTTTCAAAAATATCCGGATACGTGTGGACAGAGCCTAAGACATTTGCAACGTGAAGTGGTGCCTGTGCTTGCATATTTCCCAGTATTAATCGTGAATTAAGCGATTTTATATCACTTCAACGATAAAGATTTTAGTCAATTCCGGGTTAATTGCAAGATTTCTGTTGTCAAACTGCTTCAAAGACATGCTGGAGGGAGATCTATCCGATTCATTTGAAACTGGATGCGTTTTGTCTTTCTGCCAAACAAAATCGAAGTTATCGCATCGATTGAGTTCGATTGGTTCGATTGAGTTCGCTAATCGAAATCACTAGTTCGATTAATAGAACTCACCGCAAAGTTCCACTTCGATACTGTTCGATTACCGAACCAATCGAAAAACAATCCGACCAAACGGGTTCGATTGATTTTTGGTTCGGTTTTGTTCCATTGACTACGCTGGGTTCATATATACAAAGAAGCCTCTGAGAAGCGGGAAGTAGAACAGGGATATCTGCGATGCTCAGCAGACGTACTAACCTAGGTTAAATTACGTGTGCGACGCAGGCTACAGTCACCAGTAGCTAAGTATCAGCTAAGTATCGGCGGAATGTCGGTGGCCTATCGATCGACATGTCGGCCGACAATCAGACAACCACTCTCGGTTGACATATCGACCGACACTCGACCGATATGTCGACCGCCATATCCCGGTCGAGTGTCGGTCGATACATCGGTCGAGTGTCGCTCGATATGTCGACCGATACATCGGTCGAGTGTCGGTCGATATGTCGATCGATATGTCGGTCGAGGGGTGCACAAAATAATAATAATAATAATTTAATAATAATTTAACATCTATATTGCGCAAAATACATGTGAATATGATCAAATGCGCATTACAAGTAAATTATCGTCATTACTAAGTTATCGAAAATAACTAAAAATATATCAATAAAAATATAATATATATAAAATTGTAATAAAAAGCTAAAAGCAGGAGCCCATCATGATGGGCTCCTGCTAAAAGCTAATGTAATCTAATAAAAAGCTAATCTAATAAAAATATAATAAAAGGCTAATCTAAATAATCTAATAAAAGCTAATCAAAAAATGGGTCTTACGAAAACTATTAAACCTATGAAAATTGGGCTCATTTCGTATTTGTGATGGTAGCCCATTCCACAGTTTAGGTGCCGCAGCTAAAAAAGCACGGTCACCCAATGTCTTTTTACTTAAAATTCTTGGCGTTTGAAGCATGATTCCCATTGCGCACGATCTCAAATAGTAACTCCCTTCCTCCCTTTTGCTAATGAGTTCTTGTATATATCCCGGAGCTTGTCCATGGATCGCTTTAAAAGTAATTATAATAATCTTAAAATGAATCCTAAATTCTACTGGAAGCCAATGAAGCGTACACAGAATTGGTGAGATGTGATAAAACTTTGGAATCTTAAAAATAAGTCTTGCTGCGGAATTCTGGAGCCGTTGTAACTTTGCTATTTGTTTAGCTGGTAACCCATACAGAATACTATTACAATAGTCAATGCGACCAATTATTAGGGCGTGACAAAGTGTCTGGGTTGCTTGGTTACTTAAATACTTTCTTATTCGTCTTACATTTGTAATGTAGTAATAGGCTGCTTTACACGTGTTATTGACATTAACTTGAAGACTCATGTTACTATCTATCCATGTCCCTAAGTTCTTAACCGACTGAACAGGTGACACTTGAGCATCGCCTACTGCAAGCGAGTCAACATGAACCTTGGATAGTTGCTGACGGGTGCCTATTATTAAAAACTCTGTTTTGTCATCATTGATCTTCAGTTTGTCACACAGCATCCAGGCTCTTATCTCATTTACACACCCTTCCATAGCAGCAACGGCATCCTCGGTACTTGAGGCACAGCCAGGTTTAAACGCTAAATATAACTGCGTATCGTCTGCATAAGCATGAACAACTTCAAACAGTTTACTGGCATACAGAGTAAACAGTAACGGCCCCAAACATGACCCTTGAGGAACTCCTTGATTTAACTGTAGAGATTCCGAACACTTGCCACTTAGTGAGACACGCTGAGAACGTCCCGATAGGTATGACGCAAACCACTCCAGTGCTGAACTTCGGATCCCAAAACTTGTGCTCAGACGAGACAGTAACACAGAATGTTCCACCGTATCGAAGGCAGCATTCATTCCAGGATTTCTGCTGATATCATAATGCAAGGAAGTCACTTGGCAAACAGTCCTTTCATTTTGCAACACTAACTTGTCTATGACATCTGCAACTTAGGCTGTCCTTTTGTTCCACTATTTCCAATACACACTGGAAATTATAGGTTCCCTACTGGTACAAAGGTTAACTGCTTTTCTATATAATTACAAAGATATTACGAATGTTTCTAAACAAAGTTTGTTTTTCCACTTCACATAACATAGGTCCCTATTGTTCATGGCCACTCAGAGTTGTAACTAATGCTGTTCTTCTCTTGTGCTGCAACCAAAACAATTTGATGCCAATTTAATGTAATAGCCCATTAGATTTTTGATTTAATCAAATTCTTATTTTTTATTGTTTTTCAGTTTTAGAAGACCATCCTGAATATCCTTTTTGGATCTTTCAGTGATTGGAGGCTTTCAGTATTATTAATATTATTATTATTAATAATTTATTATCATTATCAATACTGTTACTATTATTGATTTGCATTCTTACTTGTGTTTGTCTGTCATGTATTCCAATAAAAACTTGAACTTGAAAAAGACTAGTTAATTTAAAATATTAAAATGATTTAGATCATAATTTCATTAATTATCACACTGTAACCTAGCCTGCGAACAGGCTCCGGTAAGATTTCCTCACAGGTCCCTACTTCATTATGCATGCTGTAGCCGTACGGTTTCGTTCTCAGAAATGTTTGCACGCGTACTTCCCAAGACAATTCAACTACAGCATGCATAATGAAGTAGGGACCCGTGCGGAAATCTTACCCAGGCTCCCAGCGAGGGTGGAAAAAAAATTCGGCGAGCGAAAGCGTGATTCCGTGAGCGAAGCGAGTGGGAGTCGGAGCGTGAATCCGCGAGCGAAGCGAGTGGGACGAGGGGTTCATAAACCGACCGGCATTCAACACCAGTGCAAATTATGATCTACAAAGTATCAGAATAAATTCAGGTTACTTACCAAGCTGAAACAGAGTGCGCCTCATCGACAACGAAGCAAACAGTTTGCTTTCCGAGGAGACCTTCTTTCATCTGTTTTGACCACTGTTTCGAAGACAACGTTTCCGGACTTCCATAGAGGAGATCCACATCGAATCCACCGGCGACCAGTTCTTTCGTTCCTTTTTCGTCTCCTAAGCCGATGGCAAACGCTCTCAGACCTAGACGTGTCAACTCTTCAACCTGGCCTTTCATTATAGAAACTTAAGGCGTTACAACTAAGACACAAGCACGTTGTAGTTTCCACAAGTCTTTCAGTAGACACGGCAGCAATTGAAAAATAAGACTCTTCCCGAAACCAGTCGGTAGAATACCGAAAACATCGCGCTTCTGTGCCACAGTTTCCAGGCATAGCTTCTGCTCATGTTTCAAACCAGAGATGTGATGAAAATGTCGCAAAGAATTGCTCAAAGCTGCCTCGAATTGAACGTCAGTACAAACTGTACATTGTACGCAATAGCCATCTTTGTCGGTCGCGGCAAGAATTATGCAAATTTACAAGCAGTTGTCAAGATCTGTCAAATACTTATCTCAAAGCTTCTCAAAGCTGTAAACAGTCATCGATTCAACCAATCAGATCTTGATACCAGGAGCTGGTATCATGGAACGGCGGCATCAATGGAATGTCTACAGGCTCCCCTGTGCACTCCCTCGTCACAAGAACGCTCTCGGCTCGTCCCTCGCCCTAAACTACACTCGGCTAGCTCGCCCTAAAACCAACCGGGAGGCTGTTCGAAGGCTAACTGTAACCAAGCTCCTACTTCAAATAAAAAGAGAATAACGATGAGTACATATACTATACAGCACATGAAACCCATAAGACTTTTAACGTCTAAGGCCTTCACAGCTTGTCCAGATTCAATATTTTCCAAGTACCATATTTGCAAACTGCTTGTCCCAGTCTTGAAGCTTGTTGGCTGCAATTCTGCTTGCATGGCACGTCATAAATATATGCATTTGCAACAATGAGTCCACCATGTTTCGTGCAGAAGCAGGTATCAAGTCCAGTAAAATCGTCATGTTACTGAAGCCAATTTGATTGGTTAATTTGATTTTGGAAATATGGTACAATGATAGAGGGTCATTCCACAGTATTCCGTCTGTTGCGGAGACTACATTCAGAGACTCTTGTTTTGACATATCTTTTAATCTACAATACAAAGAAACTCCATGTTGCCTTTGTATAGTAGATGCCCATAAGGGCATACATTGTGATAGAATAATTCACTCTTAATGAACTAAGTCTGACGAAAGGGGAAATTGCATGGCTGTTGCGGAGACTACACAGAATATACTCCATTTTGAATCAGATAGAGTAAAGTTTGAAATTCTCTGAATCTGGGAAATATTTTAAATGTTTGTCTTCTTTATATGAAAGGGTATTTTATCTAGTTTAGTTAAATGTCAAGACATTTAACTCATGTTGTTTATGTTCCCTCCACAATGAATACTTTTATATGATGGTGCTGGTGCGGAGACTACGTTGCGGAGACTACATCCCCATTCAATTACTACATAATTGCTATGTATATAAAGACTTAATACAGACTACATAATGATGGAACAACAACTTTAATTAACAACAACAAATGAAATAAACGACAAACATTAAAGTTTGAGTAACAATAACTGTTAAAACTAGTGGTAACCACAGGTTAGAAAGTGCGGGCCTAGATGCACTTAAGGGAAGGTACTGGAACGAGAGCGTATAATTTTACATTACAAAATGTACATTCGTGTGGACGTTTTTTGGGAAGTTTGCATCGAGTTGTAGTAGATCAGCTCCGTAAATCGAAACATGTCAAACAGCTCCTTCAAAAAGTGAAAGTGGTTTACCAGAAAAATTAACCGTCCAAAAACTGAACAGTATAAAATATAACGCAACTCACCTTATCTTCACGGCAATATGAATTTAAATAGATCGTGAAAAATGTTCACAGTCACAGCAAATCGTCTCAAAAGCAACACCTATAAAACCACTTCTCCAAAACGTAACGTTTGCAATCTTCCATGCCTCGATTTTATGTGACAAACTGTTGAGATTGACTCATTTTTCGCGTTGTGAGATTGACTCATTTTTCGCATTCTTATCGTTCTTGGAGAACGGATTTTTCTCTTCTGGGGCGCTTACCATTTGCACGGAAAAACCGGAAATTCCGGTAAAAGTTCAAATGGAACGGTTTATTCCAGTGGAACGTTTTCGGAAAAAAAAGTAATACCTTCCAAGGTATTACCTTTTTCTCGGTTGTACCGGAATATCCGGAAATTTCTGTACCATTTGAAAATACCAGTGCCAGGTTGCTCACGTTAATATTTTCGAGATGACAGCATGGCGGATATCGCGAATGATCATGATCAAGTGTTACAAGTTTATCGATGCGAAAACTACTTCTTCTCCTCGCCAAATCTCTTCCAGTTCCTCCAACACACCAATTGCACCCCAGGTGTGAAAGCTTTAATTTTTCGTTGTTGATACTGTTATGTTTTTCTTTTGTTGTAACGGTTCGTGCTTTTGAGTTAAGTAGTGCAGGAAAACATTGATATTAGGTCCCAGCTTACTGGCATCCGAGACTTCGGATCAAATGGTACAGTTCAATCCGTTCCGTTTCCCGTTGACGAGAAAAAGGACAGTACCATTTGTCGCAAAAAAATCATCGAAAATTCCATTCAAATGGTAAGCGCTCCTGGTGTTACGACAAACTGTCGTGATTGACACATTATTTGCATTCCGATCGTTCTTAGTGGAAGAACAAAATTTTAAACTTCCGCTTTGTGCTTGTCTGTTATTAACGTGGCGCGCACGCGTAAAACGCAATCCGCTGGTCACTGTCAAGATTAGGGTTGCGGGCCTCTCTTGGGCCCGCAAAAAGTTATATTCTACCTTAATCGGCACAGGTGTTACACAAAAAATTACCAGTTATCAAGTCCTCTATATAACATGGCTTTAATGTATATCTTTCAAAATAACAGTGCAACATCTGATCAAATCATTCTCAAGTTCAACATGGTCAAAAAAGTTAAATGTAATTATGTTTTAACCATTATAACTGGGCATAAATGTCTTTCAGTGAAAAAGTGTGTGCAATGCATAAACATAACAGTTATTTTGTTGGTTAATGAGCATACTTTTTCTTGGAGACTGATCGGAAAACGGCTTCCAGTTCCTCAAGCTTTTCTACTTCGAAAGGACCATTACCTTTTAAGCCTACGGGACCATAAAAACACACAAGTGCGATGTACAGGGTCAACATCATCACGCCTGGGCCACTCAAACTTCTTGGCAGCTGCAGATTGAATTCTGTGGAGGAACTTGAATGTGATGAAAGGGCTGTCACTGGATCCACTCAGTGCCCTGCCAAGGTAGTATTTATTCACATAGTCCACTGCATAATAGCAGCCCTTCTCAGTACTGGCAGGTGCAGCTGGAAGTAGGACCTGACTGTGAAGCTCCATAATCGTGCTTTCTAAAATCTGGGATGCCATGTTGATCGCAAAGCATGATACCTTTGGTGACCAGACACCTTGCATAAAGACAATTAGTATCACCCAACTAGTGGACTAATGCAAATGCCGCAATCTGATTGGCTAAGCTACTAGAGGACTACTAGTAATAGTCCTCGAGTAGCGAAATTCGTGGCGCTTTCTTCTGCTTTATTCCCAAATAAATCTTTCTTCAACTTGCATTTGCTAACTTTATTATTGCTTTTTCTGTCCGACTAGTTGGGTGATACTAAAATAATTAGACCCTTCGCCCTCAAGGGCTACGGGTCTAATTGTTAACTAAACACCCCACAGTCCCAGCTATTGTTTTGCTGTGGGAGGTCAGCCTTCTGTAACTGCCACTGGCTTGCATCAAGGCTGTTATCAGCCTTCTGTAGTGTATTCCACATTTTGAGCAGTGCTGCCTCAGCTGTTGGCTTTACAAAAGCTCCGGCTTTCGTTGTCAATGGCAGCCATTAATTTGGCCCTTGGAAATACTGCTATGACGAACCAGTGCATGCTTCCTTGAGGATTGCATGGGGAAAGAATAAGATCTTTCTCTGACAGCTTTCCTTTCCCAGCGAGAAGCAGGTTGACAGCTGATTTCTCAAATGCCTCCCAGCAAAACACAGCTTTTTTTGCATACTGCTTTACCTTTCTTTCTCTATCCTATTTCTGATAAGCTTCTAGCTTTTTTTCATCATTTTTCAGCCTTTCTCTAAACTTTCTGCTTCTTTCAGTACTTCTAGACATGCTTCATTTGGCAAACAAAGTCTTAGGTATTACAAAGTTGGCATGCTAAATGAAATTACCCACAATTCCCTAAAATGTGTAGTACACATGCTCAAAACTTCACTAGTGCCAGTTCTCCTATATTGGCCAAGCAGGATATTGTAAATGGGGCAGAAAGGTCGTATTGAGCCACAAATATGTTGTAATCTGCTCTAAATATCTTTCTCTCCAATAGAAAAGGCATGATTCTAGAGATTACTTTTTATATTTTGCCATTTTTCCTCATATTTTAGGGAATTTAGTTTACCTCATAATAGTTGTAGTCTCTGCAACAGAATAGTAGTCTCCGCAACAGAATAGTAGTCTCCACAACAGAAAAACAATTTCATATTGTGTCCCGTTAAGGAAATATTCAGGACATGCTGTTGCACTACATGTTACCTCTAAGTGTGAATTAGAAGTAATGAAACTTGCATCAAATTATATTTATCTGGTCAATCATAAAGAAAACTTAAATGTGTAAAAATGTTGCAGAGACTACAATTTGCCAATGGAAGGCAAACACTGTAAAGCTTTAGCATCAAAGCCAACTTAAATGAGATGTTTAAGAAGGAGGGCTAGTATTAGAGTATGTCTAGAAGAGTTGCTAAACGTTTTAGGTTTTCTTCTTTTTCTAAACAAGAAAAACATTTGTAGTCTCTGCAATGACCATTTCATGATTTTGAAGAATAAATTACAATTTATGAAGCAATGCAGAGTTGTCAGTGCAAAACATCATATGCAAAGTAAAGTTGCAACTCTTGACCACATTTTCAAATATAACTGAGACCCATTTAACACATTTCAAAAAATGATGTTCAGGTAACTAAATACTGTGGAATGATCCAAGAATGAATGTCGACAAACTGCAGTTAAAGACTTGCACATTTCAAGTCTTATGGATTCCTGACGGCACTTACCGGTACAGGTGCAACTCTGAGCATGAAATGAGTCTTAAAACCAACCTCTGTTAACTCCGGCAGTTCTTTATCCATGATCCATGTGTGATGATTCACGTTATGCTGACAGCCACAGTTTACATAGACCCAGGTTGTAGACATATCTTTCACTGAAAGGGTTCTCTTAAACTCCTTCTAGGTTTGACATCAAACAGTATACCAGTACTACTTGCCCACTCACAACAATTCAAGGCAACCTAGACATTATAATTTTTGGTTTTGTTTATACATGTACTTCTGATTGGTTGAGAATTTGTAGGATTATTGCCTGCCAATTATTTATCACAGTAAAACAAGGCAATCATGAAATAATTTTCAACAGTGAACTAAAAACCACTCTTAAATGGGGTGATGGACAAAACGCTGACCCCCAGTCCATGGACTACCCCGATGGACTACCCAAATGGACTACCCTAAAATGGACTACCCCTAGGGATGTACTATTTTGAAGGAGTACTAATCAAGGAACTGCCATTTAAATACTTTGCACGAACCTTGTTTATCCTTCATCTGATCCAGCCGCCATCTTGAATATTATATTCAATAAACAACCACTGAATGCAGAAAAATGAGTCTCAAATCTAATTGCCCTTACAAGGAACTTTATAAAAATGTCTTTACCACGAGTAAGGTGGTTTTATAACCGTAGCTGATCCGCACATTTCTTTTACCCGAGCTTTGGATCATACGAAAAATCATCAAAGTTCGTGCAATGTAAGTATATAAATGAATATGAATAGTACTCATTCAAAATAGTATATTATTCGAAATAGTATATTTCTAGGGGTAGTCCATTTTAGGGAAGTCCATTTGGGTAGTTCATCAGGGTAGTCCATGGACTGGGGGTCAGCGTTTTGTCCATCATCAGAGTTTTATAGCGACTTTTTTCCTGTTAAGATCTCTTATTTGCTACAGTGTATGGGTGTATTTTAACCACGGTTATTCCATCCCCAGATTATAGGTATATTTTAACCATGGTTATTCTATACACAAATTATGGGTATACTTTAACCATGGTTATTCTATACCCAAATTCTGGGTATATTTTAACCATGGTTATTTTATATCCAAATTATGGGTATATTTTAACCATGGTTATTTTATATCCAAATTATGGGTATATTTTAACCATGGTTATTCTATACCCAAATTATGGGTATATTTTAACCATGGCTATTCTATCCATAAATTAAGGGTATATTTTAACCATGGTTTTTTATACCTAAATTATGGGTATATTTTAACCATGGTTATTCTATACCCAAATTATGGGTACATTTTAACCATGGTTATTCTATACCCAAATTATGGGTATATTTTAACCATGGTAATTCTATCCCCAAATTATGGGTATATTTTAACCATGGTTATTCTATACCCAAATTCTGGGTATATTTTAACCATGGTTATTTTATATCCAAATTATGGGTACATTTTAACCATGGTTATTTTATACCCAAATTATGGGTATATTTTAACCATGGTTATTCTATACCCAAATTATGGGTATATTTTAACCATGGCTATTCTATCCATAAATTATGGGTATACTTTAACCATGGTTTTTTTATACCTAAATTATGGGTAATATTTTAACCATGGTTATTCCATACCCAAATTATGGGTATATTTTAACCATGGTTATTCTATACCCAAATTATGGGTATATTTTAACCATGGTTATTCTATACCCAAATTATGGGTATATTTTAACCATGGTTATTCTATACCCAAATTATGGGTATATTTTAACCATGGTTATTCTATACCCAAATTATGGGTATATTTTAACCATGGTTATTCTATACCCAAATTGTGGGCATATTTAACCATGGTTATTCTGTACCCAAGTTATGGGCAAATTAATTGAACCCTTTCATGTGCAACAGCGCATGTACGCGCGCTCCAAAATATAGTTAATGTTTGGGGACAATATGTGGTCAAACCTGACATATTTAGTATCAGGCCTCTTTCAAAAGTGAATTCACATGTTTGTCTATATTTTCTGCCATTTTGGATATGTTTGTAGAGTGGATTTCACGGTGTTTCATTGAGGTTTTTTGACACATGCGAAAAGTTAGAAAATTTTGGTGATTTAAAAATGGCTGCAAAAAAGGGTGTATTCTGACCTGCATGGATATTTTGTTCCCAAATCATGGACATATTTTAACCATGGTTATTCTATACCCATATTATGGGGATATTTTAGGTTATCATGCCTGGGAAATGTTTCTCGAAAGTCCCATTTACTTAACAGTGTTTGTAACCTCGTTATGGTCCTAAAATTTATTACAGGATTCACAACTCTGTTGGTTTTCAAGGTCAAGTAATACCATTTCAGATTAACCTACACAATGGGCTGTTTTGTAGGCTAAAAAGTATGAAAACATTAGATACCCTCCAACCTGTAGAAAGAGCTTATAATTACTGGGCCTGTAAAGTTATTAGCACCAATATATTGCATTACAAAATGTACACCAAAATATTGTACAATGCAACCCCTTGGGGCTTTGAACAGTGGCCACTTATATAGAGGTTGACTACTTAAAAAAGTTAATACAATTATATTGGGCAGAAATGGCTGTCAACATGACTTATTTACTCTATATGGTACAGTATAATGCTTTTTGAAAACAGTTAAATACCTGAATATACATTCAAACAAATTCATGAAATAAAGCTAAGACCTTCTTTTCATGCAAAATCTATTGTGATTCAAAGCCTTTGATTTGTGAAACCATGTGTATACATTTTGCGGCTTGTGACTTCTCATTACAACGGAATCTAAATTGCACTTCTTGTTGTTATCAGTTATTGCCTATTCTTATTGAGCACAGTCTTCCTGTCACCATTTTGCTTGGAAAGATAATTTACTGGCCGCTTAAGAGAGGCAAAAAAGCAATACATAATGACCTTGCGACAACAAAAAGGTAGCCACAGATGCTTAATGGAGGTGGCCATTAAATAGAGGTATCAGATACAGAATTTTAGTTACAACTTGGCTGTTTAATAGAGGGTGGCTGCTTAATACCAACAAATAGCTGGCAACTTGAAATCTAAGTGACAACCCTGCCTGCATGTCTCCACTGTTGGTATATCTTTACTCCGATGCGAAGCGCCAACCCAAAGGCCAGAACACAACACCGAGAACTATGTCCCCTACTCTTTACAATCAGTGTGTGAGTTCTTTACCTTATCCTAAGTTATCATGAACAAGGATTGGGAGATGGGACCTATGGTTTTATTGTCCTTATCCAAGAAGACTAGAAAGTCTAGCCATTTGCAGATGTCATTATAAAGGCAGCACTTTCTCTTCATTACATTTATTTAAAGACCCTGAGTGCTGGTCCGGCCAGGGTTTGATCCTGCGACCTCCTGCACAGTAGTCCAGTGCTCTACCAACTGAGCTAACCAGACAGCAGTTGAAATGTCAAATAACAGGTGTAACAACAAAGAAAATCATTTCTTTACAAGCTGCAATAGTATTTAATAGTATTTTGAGAAGACATTTCAAGAAAATTTCTGTTTTGTTCTTTTCGTTGAGATGTTGAAAGAGGCTAGGCAAAGTCATCTTCACAGCAAGTCAATTTGCCAGGTAGAAAAGTACGTAGTATAAAGGCACATGAGTGTTAAGGCTCACACAGGCAGAGCTTATCCTGGTTTGAGCAGCATGAAGCACTTGGGAGTATTGCAACTTCCCCCTTGATGGTATGTTAGTCCAACGCAGTGTTACCCTCAGCATTATAATTATCATTGGTAACCAGTTACACACCTGTAGGAACTGTAAGATGGTGCGAACTTTCTTGTCTAAAGAAACACCACAGTGCCATTAACAGGGCTCAAACTCCAGGCTCCCTACTTGGAAGTGTGATACGCTGCACCACTACACTACTGCATCTTCACAATTTGCCTCGTGTGCAGCCCTTAGTACTAGTGTAACCACTGAGGTGGCAGTAAACAGTTGAAAACTCAACACTGACCTTCCTCGTTGAAGAGATCATAGCCAAAGTGTAATTTGTAGAATTCTGTAGCCTCCTTTATTTTCTGTTCTGTTACTACTTGTCCAACAAGCCATTTCTAAAAACAAAAGCAGTCATCATTGTCAGTAGAGTAAAGATCTGAAGAAAGCAAGTCTTACTGAGGGGCTTATTGTTAAACAAGATACTACTTCAGTGTTCGCATCTACATAAGGATAAAAGTGAATAGAAAGGAATGAAAAGATAAAAACCTCACATAAAAGCAATCTTGGTTTCCCAGACTAGCAAGTGCAGGTGCAGAGATCAGGGGCAACTTTTGTGTTAGAACAGAAACTTTGGTTTGCATGTCCAGAACTTTCATATGTAAATCAAAAGCTTTTCTCTGGTTTTTAGAAGACCAAAAAAAAAGACAAGCTAGTGGGTTAAACCTAACATTTTAGAAATTCCCTCCAATACATTTACCGTTATCTTCAAATTTCTAGCAAAATTTCAAAACTTCCACTGTTAAACAAAATGTTTCACCTGCTGGAATTGAAACTTCAGGAAACTTTTCCTTGAATATGGCATGCCCCTTAATTAACCTACTTAAAACACAGAATTCATTTATTTTAGCAAATTAATTAAGGATTATTTCTAAAATATTTCGGTGACCGATTCGGTTCTTTTTGTAATACTACATTATGACCTTTACTTCTGTCGATATCTATTCATTTCAATCTGTTTGCTTTAACACTTTTCTCTTTGTTCCTATTCTGATTTTACCCTTTCTGCGCCCCGAGTTGGATTTTCCGGCTATTTCCGGCCAGTCCGGCAAATTTCGCAAAGTTTCATATGTTCTAAACTCAGTTACAGGATCTCGATAGGGTTGGCAAAATGTTGATCTTGTACAAAAACAATCAGTCATGTGTTTCTTTTTCTTAAGTTTTGTGGACTTTATGGAGATCTATAAAATTACTGCCTGTTAAAATTAATGCCATCAAAAACATTACAAACAGCTTTTCTAGAACGTGGAATAACTTTAACCCTAGAAAAGCCATTTTTCCTTGGTAATTATAGCCAAATTCTACCAAATTGTAACCATTTTTATTTCTTAAGGCCACTCAAAGTGGCTCTGGCACTTTTAGGTGTTTATGCTTGAGTAATGTGAGTTGGCGTCGATAAAAGCTGGAACATGGAACATTCCGGAACATGCCGGAACATTCCGGAACATTCCGGAACATGAAAAATGTCTTAAAATTTTAAAGAAAGTAATAGCAAGAAATAAATAAGACAATAAATATACTTTATATATTACGAAAATAGACATAAATACATAACATAAAAAAGAAAAATAAAGAAAGAAAATGAATCTGGTATCTTCTCCGAGTATAAGAAAACAATATTTTGTCGGAATCAGGAGAGGATGAAGCTTTATCCTCTCTTGGTAATTAAGATGGCGGTGATCGGCAGGAAAATATGGAACTCTGACCAGTATAGGTAAGTTTTCTTATTTGTTTCATACGTAGACGATTTCACATGGTTTATTTGGTTGTCTAAACTAGTGTAGAGTACTTGAGAATTAATTATTTAAACTTCTGCCGGACGTAACTTGCTTGTTCTCCAATACACATTGCTGTCAGATCATGTGCACGCTCGCCTGCTGCGCAAACAAATCAATCAGTTACTATGATGTATAACCATGCATATGCGTTATCTTTCCTCATTTTTGGAACTATTACTTATGACACACACTACTGCAAGTTATCACACTTTATTGTAAACGTGAACAACTACAGAAATTCGTAGTTTTAGCACTCTCGTAATAAAAGCAACCTTGAAAGAGCATTCTGAAGTGACAAAACACCTATTATTTTATTTTTATCGACGCCCTTTATTGTCTTATTTATTTGTTGCTATTATTTTTTTAAAAATTTTAAAAAATGTTTTCATGTTCTGGGATGTTCCGGGATGTTCCGGAATGTTCCATGTTCCGGCTTTTATCGACGCCCACTGTGAGTTGGCCCGTGGCACTTTTAGGGTCAAGAAGCAATAATAATTATAAGTACACAATTACAAAACACATCAGAATTCTGCTTTAATAATGACAACCATGCGAATCTGTTCACGCAGTGAAAACAAACGAATTGTAAAGGTGTCGATATTTCGCGTACACAGCTGCCGGCTCATCCTCGGTGTAAAAACCTGTTACGCTTACGAATGACGTAGAACAAAGGAAACAAAGGAGACAAAACAATAGAGACTGGGAAAATAATAGTGAAATAACAAAGAAAAACTTCACAGGTTTTTACACCGAGGATGACCCCAGCTGCCGGGAATGAAGTTATAAAATTACGGTCATTTTTACGTGCACAAGAATAAATTAATTTTTTATTTTAAATTCTACGAAAATTAGGGAAATTGTAGAAGTTGATATGATCATGATGAAATAATACGGTGATCAATAGAAATCAGCCCGTGAAAAATCAGTTGAACTTAGTGAAAAAAGGAGGTATACTGTTCAAGTTTGAGCATCCGCCGTAAAACGAGGAACAAACCCGAGTACACTTTCGGAATCAAAATCGAAAGTGAGAGTTGCTCAACTTTGAAGCGTGCATGCTACAAGTCAACTTACCTTGATTATGTATTGCAACCCGAAGAAACAAACTTCAGGGAACTTTCCTCCTCTGCATTCAAAGTACGAAAACACTGTGGTTGTTCCAGAGGGGTATTGCTTGTGGTGGGAGACCTACAAAAGAGTTGAACACGGAAATCGAACGTTCAAGGCCCATTGCAGGAGCCAAAGCCGGAAGTTGGATCGTTTAAAACGCAATCGCTTTGCACAACTGCAGTGCATCTGCGAATTCTGTTAAGTTAATGAATAATTGTGTGAGGTGCAGTAAAGGTGTTTCGATCACAAAATCAGTACTTCATACCTTATACGAGTCCGTAACAAGAAGAATGTTCTCAAATTCGAGTGCACCAGCCATGTCGACTTCTTGGAACTTGTTACACTGGTTCTCAGTCTTCCTCATCTCGTTTCTCACGCGTTTTTAATTCCTCGGAAACATTTCCCCACCCAGGGGTTTTCGGGAACAAGGGAACAGAAGTATTTATTTTCAGAGGACTAGGGAACTTATGATTAAATTGCCGGGAAAAAAGGGAACAAAAGTTAGGGAACAAGTGGTTTTTTTTAATGGAGAACTAGACGCTCTAGGGAGCGTACACTCGGTATCCGGTCATTTTGTTCCATCGTCAGATCGTTCCAAGTCAGATTGTTCCACGAAAAGTCACATCGTTCCACGACATATTCCCACGATATAGTCAGGTCGTTCCACAGTATAGTCAGAGAGAGGTTTACGCTAGTTTCGCTACAAAGTCGTTGCGCTGTATATCATCGGACGGCACGACAAAATTTACAAATGAATCTAGGAGGAGATACGTTTCCTGAGACTCTACTGAAACACTGGCACCTCATTTATTTTTGTTGACGTTAAAGCTTACAATTAGGGAACAATTTTTCCTTACGCTGCCATAAAATCAAAATGTAATAGGCTATAAAAAGAGGCAGCAAACTATGAATACGAAATCACATACCCGTTAGTGGGGAGGGAGGAACGCGTGACGGACGAAACTAAGAACGGCTGCGAGGGAGACTAATAGTTTTTATGGCGAGCCCAAAAATATCAACACGCTTGCTATGAACGATAATAATAATAATAATAATAATAATAATAATAATATTAATAATAATAATTTTAAAAATATTAAGAACTTTATTCATTTTCCAAAAATCCTATATACACACATTCTGAAAGAAAAATAGTATTAATATTATATAATAAAAATAATAATTTATGTAATAACAACCTTTATTTGAGGGTCAACTGTATCTAGCACTAAAATAAAAAAAAACAACTAATAATTCAAAACGCTATTTACAATTTCTGTCAATTTAATAATGATTAAGGGGGCCGTCTAGTCAGATTTTTTGTTAATTTTCGGTCATCCAACCATTTTTTATATTTTTACTTAAAACTATAGTTTAACCCATCTACTTTAAGTTTTCGAAGTCTTTTTCACATAAATTGACCTGTGAAAGCTGATAAAAGCGATTTTCGTGATGTAATCTGCCAATGGCGATCGGTTGCCATGGAAACGCTTAAGGAAAAGTTTAAATTTGTGCCAACTTTAAGGGCATTTTTCTCAAATTTGCCTTTTTCCGGAAGTAGGCATCTCCCCCTAACTATTTTTTGCTTAAGTATATGACCAATTGCTGTGAAATTTGGCACAGACTGCCTTTAGGATGTAAACTATGATCCTATGGAGCGAAATTGGATTAAGTTAAATACTTGAGGAGATATCTGTTCTACACCCATATTTGGAAGGATTTGGCTGCCATGGGAACACTTATGGCCTTACCCCGAAACCGCTCCATAGGATCATAGTTCAATCCATGTTAGTTATGGATAGAAAGTGGAATTCATTTTCAATGAATTCTGCACATAACAAGTATGTGGGGCAGACGGCAACCCTCAGCTGATAAGGTCAAATTCAGGAGTTAATCATTAACTATCTTTTAACTACTTCATCTCAAATTACACCTTCCTGTGTAGGTCATCCTGAAGGGATGCTCTGGTGAAAATTTCATTGTTTTCTATAAAATCGTTACAGAGCTCTGTTGTTTTAAAGATGCTTAGAACATTTCTCTGAAATTTGACTAGACTGCCCCCTTAAAAAAACACTAAAAAAAACACTAAAATCAAAATTTATCGTCCTAAAAGTCCTCTTTCAATGTCAAAATCCATCTCTTTTAGGTTGAGATTTACTCTCCTCAATGAACGCGATCCCCTTAAACATAAGAGGGATGTTCTCAGAATGGCAAATGAGATTTTGGTTCTAATCCAAGACATCGTAGTCGAATAATCCTCGCCTTTCTTGACTGACAGGAGTTCCGCTAAACGCTTGTGATAGACTTGACATTCAGGTGTCATGCCACCAGTAGTGGTGAACACCAGCGGCGTGAACGTGGCTTGTTCCACCTCCATAACTCGGCTTGCGTACATACGTTTCTTCTCATTTTCATGCTGGCGATATATTTGCTGAGGGGTGAGGTCCTTGTACGATTCCGCATTTGGGTGGCACACCCGTACGTCAAAGAATGTGGAATCCTGTCTAGACCAAAAACCCCGTGCATGAATGTCCAGCCGGGCATCGGGGGCTGTATTAGCCCCTCTGGCTAACGACTCACCGGTAATCTCCTGCAAAACTGGTTCAACTTCAACATCATGACAGACCAAATCAAGCATCTGCGCCTCAAGATCCCGCAGCTCGTTATGACGTTGTATAATGAAGCCTCCCCGTTTACAAATCATAGCATGATCGACATTAAAGGGCTCTCCGCAGATACATACATTTGGTACGTCATTTATCTGCCAGTCATACCTTAAATGGACTGCATCTTTGAATTCCCTCTTGTTGAGATTTAAGTCCATTTCCTTTACCGGAATGACAGTTAGCCAACTTGAAGCACCTTTCTCTGCTGCGAGATTGACCGCTCTCTTGGTCTTCTCTGGTAGGGAATTCCTCAGGTCTTAATAATAATAATAATAATAATAATAATAATAATAATAATAATAATAATGGAGTGCTACTATCTGGGTAAACCAGTGGATGAAAATGGCAGACCGGTCAGAGGATATAGACAGAGAATGCATGCTGTCTGGAAGGAAAGAGGTTTACCAAAGATAACAGAGCAGAGACTATGTGATCAGGCTAGGGCGATCAGAAAGAATGAGTGGTTTACTTCGGTCGAGTTGGATGAAATCAGGAGAAGAATGACTACAGTAGAGAACTTGGCAGTGGATTGCTAAAGGAGATTTGAAAGGATGTACTGAGGCCCTGATATGCAGCGCTCAGGAACAATCTTTGAGAACAAATTATACGAGATTTCATATTGATCACACAGCAGAATCCCCTTTGTATAGAATGTGCGGTAGTAAGGGAGAAACGGTGGCCCATGTGGTGAGTGAATGCAGTAAGTTGGCGCAGACAGAATATAAAGGCAGGCATGATAACGTGGCACGGTATATTCACTGGCAACTTTGTGGTAAATGTGGATTGGAAAGAGCTAATTGCTGGTATGAACAGAAACCGGAGGGAGTGGTGGAGAGTGAAAATTTCAAAATACTGTGGGACTTCACAATCCAGTGTGATCGGAAAATCGAGGCTAGAAGACCAGACATTGTCTTTATTGATAAGAAGGAGAGAGAGGTTGTTGTGATTGATGTTGCCATCCCAGGTGATGACAGGGTGAAAGAGAAGGAACTCGAGAAGGTAGAGAAATACCAACTATTGAAAAATGAAATTGCAAAAGTCTGGTGCATGCGAAAAGTCATCGTAGTGCCTGTTGTCATTGGGGCTCTTGGAGCCGTATCAGTCAACTTTAAGGAGCACATGAAGCGAATCGGCGTGAACGTGAAGCTGGAAGTTATCCAGAAAACAGCACTGTTGGGGACAGCAAAGATACTAAGGAAGGTACTGACTCTGTAAAAAAAGAAGGAAAAGAGAGTCCTGGGACCTGTGGTGACTTGTTGTAATCCGCTCCAAAGGACTATATACCAGGCCGAACATCCTAGTTTAGCCTGAGTCTACAAGGAATGGACATAATAATAATAAAAGCTTTATTTATCCTGGAATAAAGTCTATCAGCATTTATAAAAATGCTGGTCTTAACAAGATGTCCAGTAATAAAATCTAAATTAAAATTTCAATACATAATTTACCTAAAATCTACTTTTAAAATATATCAACATGCATTGGTATAAAAAATTAGACTGAGCATTTATGATTCTTAATGTCAGTTTCTTTCAGATGTTTAAAGAGTTGTAGTTTAAAAGAAGATAGTTTAGTTGATTTTCTTAGTTCTGTAGGTAGCGAGTTCCAGTCACTTGCCCCAGCATGTTTAAATGTTCTTCTTCCTGATAGGGTTTTGGCTCGGGGTAGGTCGATAATGCCACTGTTCCGTAATGCTTTGCCGTGGAGTTCGCTTCTACTGATAAAATAACCTTCTAATTGCTTTGGACAGTTTTGCTTATTTACAATTTTAAAAATATAAATAAATCGAAGAAATCTTCGCCTGTTATATAGTGTTAGTAGTCCCAGTTAGTAGTCTCATATGTTGTGTACAGGTAATAATAAAAGCTTTGCCCAGGAGGAGAAAGAGGTTCCAGAGTAGAAGCAAGTTGTGGAAGATCACTTCGAAGGGTACCACCAAACCAACGTTGAGCTTGGCAGAAAGGTATGGCCTGCTGGCGGAGTGTTGCGAAGTGGGTTTATCCTTCATGCCCAGTACGCCATATAGTCTCTCACGCCCATCACAATGTTGCTGGAGAATATATGGCATACAGGGGGCGGGAAGAGGAGAGACCCTGGGAACGAGGTTAGTTCGAAGCAGTGTTAAGATAAGCCAGGGTTAGTGCGAAATTTGAATGCGGATATGAGAACTTAGAAAGCAGATCAGTATAATTCTTTTTGAATACAATTTGATGATTGGATGCTCTGAATAAAATAGAGAAAGTAGAGGAGAAAACGCTTTTCAACAAGAGGAAAAGAAACTCATGTTAAAAAGTAACCTTGGGTTAGCGTTAATCGGCCTTCGAACACCTGTCCCTGGAAGTTAAACATAGAGGCCTGGTTGCATGTGTACCTTCACTCCCGAACATGTCTCGCCCTGTCTCCTGTTTGCTTCCAAACCAGTGCATCTTCTTAAGAACACACATGCATTCGACTAGACAACACGCTGTAAGAACGGAGCTGCACGAGTGCATCGTTGTCATTCACACTGTTCACATTTTTATTTCCATTTACCTCTAACAAAACTAACGATGTGTTAACTTACTGTGCCATCAATATATCAAAGGTGTAATAGTAAAACTGTTCATGGCGGAATAACTTAGAACAAACCGTAAAGTCTCGAAAGTAACGAGTCTCCGTCGTCAATTTCAGACTTAGCGGCCTTCTCCAATCGCTACTTTAGGCCAGCTGAAAGGTTCTGTTTGTTACATGTGACAAGATCTGACCAAGTGGATATGAAAAGAATCGGTTTGATATGTCGTAGGTAGTTTTCTTGCTACACAAAAAGGTTTGGTCAATACCTATTACGTACGAAATGGGTATTCAGAAACTTAAGACATGAATACTTTTTTTACAATAACTGAGCGAATTCTCGCGCGCTGATTGGCTAATTTTTATCATCAATAAGAGTACAGACACATAAAATTTTAATTTAAGTCTTCATTTGACCTTTTTCGCGTTTTGTTATTGTAAAAAATAACAGTTTTGTTGTAGATCCACTCGCCTATCGGCTCGTGGATCTACAACACTTTGACAATGTTATGACGCAATTTATCATCAATAAGAGGACAGACGCATAAAAAACTGACGTCAATTTGTTAAATGATGTTCTTTGATGGTTTGAATGGGGATGTCAAAAAACATTGTAATAATTAAAAATAGACCTCGGATCACTTTGGTGAAGCTTGTTAAATCTATAATTTCCATTATTTCTTGTTGAAAGGGAAATTACTTTTGAGGTCGCTACTTTCGAAGGGTCTTTGTTCTCAGGGGTTCGCTACTTTCGGGATTTTCTAACACCTGTGAAATTTTATGGCTAATTTTCGAGGGTCCCTATCCTTTCGGAACTTTACGGTCTGCGAATGAACACGGTGCCAGGTACAACTAATTTCCTTCGTTTATGTTTGACAACCTTCGAATGCGAATCTAACTTTGCTGTCTACAACAAACAAATAAGGTATGTACGCACGTCACTGCAATGGTCTGTAATCCATACTGACGTTAAATTACCTGAAAACACAACAGGATCTGGGACTATATACACTACAGACAGCAAATCAGAACAAAACTGACTTGCTGCAGGCTTCACAGGTCGCTCGTTCTCACTACCACTCGACCTTTTCCGCACGAGCAAACCAGAACTTTCAACTGAGCAAATACTTTAACAGCACTTCGTTACAGTAAAAGACATTGTATCCACTCTGACGTGCTGCATATTAAGTATATTTTGGAAGTATTCTTTTATGTTGTTGTGACATTTAGTACATACAGGAGCCATAACTTCACATGACTTCCCCGACTCTTGACTGCACTCTCGTGTCAGTTGAGCCTGACTCAAAAATAGCGTCACTAACTTCTATTTAACAATTAGACCCGTAGCCCTTGAGGGCGAAGGGTCTAATTGTTTTAGTATCACCCAACCAGTCGGACAGAAAAAGCAATAAAAAAGTTAGCAAATGCCAGTTGAAGAAAGATTTATTTGGGAATAAAACAAAAGAAAGCGCCACGAATTTCGCTACTCGAGGACTATTACCAATAGCCCTCTAGTAGCGTAGCCAATCAGATTGCGGCATTTGCATTAGTCCACTAGTTGGCTGATACTAAAACACTATAACACTTCTTTTGTACTGATTTCCTATGAAGATAGATTATGGACGCTGTTTAAGAACAAAGGGGCTTCTTCATCAGTTTAACCCATTTACTCATACGATCCGAGTAGTACTTCTCTACACCGAGAGCCGCAAATTTCCTTACATATTAGTGAGAAGAATTTGGTGTGTAATCACAAATATCAACGATTGGATCCTTTCCTCAATTCTCATCATATGTTTCTTAATAGTGAATTGATATCCCGATGAGAGATCACATACTGATCACTTCTCGGGATGAAAGAGTTAATTTGCAGCTGCATACTCCCTATCAGCAAGAAATATGTTTGACTGGTATGTCGCGGATATCAATGGACTACACAAAAAGAGCGTGCAACTTGATCAACTTTTTGTTAATGATTTCTGACATAAAAATTCACGCAATTCCACACATTCGATGGCACGATATCTTTCACGAAACGAATTTTCACGCAATTCATTCACCTAACTTCGCCTGCCAGTAAGAGAAACGTAATGGAAAACCAAACCATAGAATGTGCATTCTCGCGCACTATAATGTGAATTCACGCACTGCGATCCAAACTTGGGTTACATTTGATTCTGTATTAAAGCTTTCATTCTACTAATGAACTAAGAGACATAAATATCGACAAGTTCGACCCGCGAAAACATTAATAAATTAACCAATCAAAGTTAGCAATGTGGACAGGTGTGATCACAGTGACAGCTGTTTACTGTCGCCTCCCCCACGCCCCCTCCCCTGGCAAAAAAAAGTCTTTTAACTGCAACATAACGCACTATTGATACTGTAACTTTTCCTCTTTCAAGGTTGAAGATGCATTTACAAAAAACACGCCGAACCCTTGTGGGTACGAAGATTCCTTTCTTGGGGCTAAAATAGTTCTATTTTAAATATTTTAAACTTTCATTTTCCACGGAGCGATGATAGATCTCAGTTTAGTAGTCCAACTAAAGAAACAAATGCCTTACTTTGAGGCGAAGTAATGCAATGACAGAGGGTACCTAACGTTCACCTAAAACAAATGCCACAACGCTGGCATAACCTGTGTGACAGGCAAAACCTGTTCAGTTACTGCTGTTACAAACTTGGTACACCACGAAAAGGTTTCAATCGGGTTTTTTCATGAAGCCAGTTGTATCTCGTATAAAGGCACTGGTTCCCTAAAAATCTTAGAAATTGCACTTCCATTGGTGCTAGCATAGTACGCTACCGGGCCTTGGGCAAATCCAAATCATTACCATAACGCTTTACGAAGCAATTACTTGACCGATAAACCAGGTTGACAACCACTTGCGCATATCCTCCATCTCCCTACCTGAGGTTGACAAATTCCGTAACTCTCACAACTTGCCAGCTATAATCTGAAATGCTTTTTTAAAGCAATTAACTAGAAATATAAAAGACACTAAATAAAATATAAAGTAGCTGGAACTTCAGCATCCTTGGATTTCCGCTTAATCACTGTCAGAAGCCTTCTTATTTTTCTTCCCGAGGACTTTCTTCAGTGATTTGGACATGTAATATGGCTTCTCTGGGGATCCGTCGTTTCTTTCCATATCCTCCACTGAAAGGAAGAAGAAAACGGGCACATATTTAACGACGAGGAAGCTAGATTGGTAAGACACCCGAGAATTTTTCCTTAACAAATAACGTTTCGAAATAACTAAAAAAAAAAACATCTCTAAAAACATTTGGGTTGACTAAAAGGTTTCGTTCTCTTCTCTTCTCAAATGCAACAATAAGGCGCAAAATTACTTGAGACATTGAACCTTTTAGGGGCGTCAAACACTGGTGTTACGCACCTCATATCATGCTCTGTGACTGGTTGATGCATGCAGCTGGGTTGCACGGGTTGCAAGCATATGATTGGCTTATTCTGACATACGTCATAAATATTTAATACCTAATTAACGATAATTAATGGTCTCATACATTTAAGTCCCCCTTCCTCCTTATAAATCTTGCTACCAATTCAAAATCATGGTGAAAGTTAAACACACGAGATAGAAAAGGAGAGAAGGAGAGGGAAGCTTGAAAATCAGCCACGTGTTGTGCCGGCAGTCGTCGAAAGGAAGAAGGGGTCATTTTTACTCATAGTGTCTCAACAATTTTGGAACCTGTTCAAGCAGTTCAAGATAAAACGCTGTCTTACCGATTTGTTACCACTTGGTATACAACTAAATTCTATAATTACAATAATGAGCTGCTTACAGAAGCAAAGGAAAATCGTATCGATAGCCATGCTGTAGACACTGAAGAAAGCAGACGTCACTACATACGAGCCGATTACGATGATCTGCGGGGAAGAGAGAAAACAAAGGTTTGCTACAACGTCTTTACTACACAGAAACACAAAGCCTGTTTGTAGCTCTTGAATAGTGGAACAAACGCGAGAAAAGGTTGAGGCGAAAATGATAATGCCGACCAGCAGCCTAATTTTCCCGCCTATACTAAACAATTGTTCTGATCGTTGAAAAATTCCAACAATTACTTAAGGTCAGCGGTCTAATCATCAGGTCTCTGGCTAGATCACGTGACTCAGTAAGGCATGTTACTTGAGGAAGTGTTTGCTTCGAGCGGACTGCGCTTAACGTGTTGTCTTACTTTTTGACCCTTGTTTGTTTACGCCGCACAGAACTTGTAAGCGTCAGGTTCTCGTTTTTGGTTTCTTCTAACATGTAGGCATTTCATTTATAAATTTAATTTGGACCTAGTTTTTCACCGTAGGCCGTAACACCACCATAAACCCATCGTAAGTCGTATTGTGATCGACTTGCGCCTAGGATTAAACGTCATATTCTAACAGCAAATGCATCGAAACAATTTCCGTCTCTTGTCTTGAACAGAAAAAGACCTGCCTCTACTGACCCCTAACGTCTACCTCCGCTGCTCGCCCGCCATTCGCGCAATTTGTCCACCGCCTTTGAGCCCTGCACAGGGAAGACAGACTGGGGGTAGTGAATCATGTAAGCCTTTACAAAATATCTCCCCCCCCCCCCCCGAGGAGATCTCGGATATTTTGTAAAGGCTTGCATGATTCACTACTCCAGACTGGGGAGCCCCTCCCAGGTAAGCGTTTTAGGGAACATGGTATTTTCAAGGAACTGAGGATTTTTGCGAGTTCTTATTTACACAAAACTGCAATCGAAATCATTTTATTACTTGTTGATAATATACATGCAAAAATTGAATTTCAACTTTCTACACTGTTCGGGATTAATTGACGCGCTCTTACCCAATACGCGCGTTGAGATTTTTTGCATGTATATTACTACACACTAAACACAGCAATAACTCAAAATGAGCGTCTGAGGACGAGTTAAGCTCGAGAATGACTGACGCATTATCTTACTGTACTCACAAAAACAGGTGCCAAGTAGTAGTTAAAGTTCTCCTGCCCTTGTCGATCAAACCAGTAGAAGCTTCCAACACCTGGAAAAAAGAAAACAAACAAACATACCTCTTGTTAAGATGATGAAAAACAAGATGATGAAAACAATCGTGATTTTTCCAATACCTCTTGTTAACCACGTTCGAGATCCGTACTGTAAGATTCAGAGCTGATTTAATCTACTTAGATTTGTCGCCCAGCTGAGCGCGGGCCATAAATCCGTGTGGTTGTCACGCGGAATAAGTTTCACAAAATTTTTCTGGTAATCAGATGGATGAAAAACTCCATCGTGATTGGCTCAGAGCAATGCAGTTCAACCCCAGTGCAAACTACAAATCCTAATTATTCCATTATCACTATTAACAAGAAATCATACGGTTTTCTCGTATAATTTGTGACTTATTTACAATCGTGACTTTTCCAAAAAGCTCACTTGTGCAAATAAATCGCAAATTGCAATCGAAACCGTCTGATTACCATTACTAATCGGGAAATCGAGAAATAGTACAGGAAACAAGCAAGAGAGAGCAATCAGTGAAAGAACAATTTATATATGGGTTAATATGATCGGAAAAAAAGGTTACCCAACTGTAAGCTCGTGGATAAAATGTTAACTTAAAAGTTAGAGTCAAAATGGCTTCTGCTTCTTGGAATCTTTAGTGCCGCATGAACTCTCGCTCGATCACATGATAAGTACGATGACTGTGACAAGCTACCGACAGAACGAAACTTGAAGACGATTGTTAATTACATGGGAAATCCAAGGTTTTTTTTGGCTACGATGTTTCTTTTGTTGCCCGTTATCCGTGACATTTCCGACATACAATCCCAATACCTAGTGAATACACGAGATCCACGAGCTTAAGATGACAATAATATACACTTAATGTATGGTTCCGAGGGAAACAGTTTGGTTTCCCGAGAGTCCTGATGTTTCCCGAGACGAAGTCGAGGGAAACATCAGAACTCGAGGGAGAACAAAACTAACCGTTTTCCGGAGGATTAAGTGCTTTGTTGTTATATACTTAGACTTTCCCTCAAACAAATTATAGCAAAAACAAACAAACAAAGACGGCACAACTGGCGCGCGGGCAACAACTGCGCAATTGTATCCAGGTCGGGATACATTTAAATTTGATTGAGGGCACGTGACCAAGAATCAACCAATCACGGTACTCGTTTTGTTGAGTGAAAGTCTAGGTATATAACAACAGGGAATGACTTGTTTTGGCTGATGTCATTATACATGTTGTGCAGAGGACTCGTAAATCAGCCCTGTTGTGAATTGAGTTGGGGAGGGATGAAAAGCGAATTGTTCAACCCCTCTCTCTATTCCAATCCAAAGCACCAAGTGCTAACCCTTCAAAGACTCGAAATGCAGCTTTTTGCATCAGAAACACGTCACGTAAGAGGCCAAAAGGCTTACCTATGCCAATTGTGATAGATAACCGGCCGAGGAACAGGATGAAGTCTGTCACTTTATCCAATACAACCACCCTGCAAACAACAACAGCAAACTCAGTGCCTAAGAGAACGTTTCACACTTTGCGAATCTGCTTATGTATTGGCATATTAGAGATGTTTCTTTATTACACAAAATTGAATGGTATACCGATTGGCAGCAAACTAATAAAAATGAAACCACATATGTGTAATATAACGCGTCACGATTTCTTACAACTCGGTACTCCGAATACCACTTAATTCCTTATGACAAAAACAAAATCACATGGTCGCTTGGAGATACGAAAATTTCTCTTCTCGTGTTGAAAATATATAACTCGTTCGCTGCGCTCATTCGAGAAATATTTTACATCACTCGCAGAGAAATTTCGTATATCCGCACGGCCTATTAATTCCCAGTTGTGACCGACATCCAATTCCTCATTACAATATTGACTGTTCATCAACCATTCAGCTTATGAGAATAAGGAAAGTGATCATTAAAAGAGAGTTGTATTGATACTTAACAAATTCTCCTTAATAGTACCATACCAAATACATGATAACAGTAAGGAGAAAATGAATATTGATATTGGGGCTTAAAGGGTTAAGTAATCAACCCTAAGGGACAATTATTTAAACGAGATTGCCTAAATTGAATTTAATCTGCTACAACTTAACCTTTCAATCTCGTTTATACCACACCAGACTATGCAGTCGATACCTACTTACTCAAAACGAATTAGTGTCATCACATTAATTGTTAATTGGTCAGTTTCGATCCCTTCCAATTTTACTTAAACCGCCGCTTAAGTTGGACACAGTTTAAATAACAGGCCCCAAATGTCTAGTAGTTTCTAATTCAAGAGTAAAATGTAATCGCTCTCAGAGAAAACGATTTTGTCACGTATTTAAAAAAAAAAAAAAAACGGAAAACACTTTATCTGTACATCAGTTCATACAGCACCTTCTCTACAAAAATGACATCTTATTATTACAGTTTGTCATAAAAATATTATATGTTTCATTATATACTATTACATGGATAATATAATATATATATATTGTATTAAATCATTACTACCAACTTACATTTAGTTACTTTCTACATAAATCATATTACTATTATTGTTAAATTACATCAATCACATTATTTATACAATAAAGGAGATTAATTAAGGAAGAGCACATTTCTCAATTTGCCACTGCAGTAAACCTCTACTTTGAAATTCGTTTTGAGACGGGTTGTTTCCGAGGCATTTGCTGGCGTAAATATATTGTTTTAGTAAGATAACGAATAAGTGTAGTCTGCGTCTGGTAATCGGTTAATTGTTTTAAATCGGGTATGTCATTGAAGGCTATTTGCTTATTAGAAAGACCGATATCAGTATTATTTAAATGGTTAAACCACAATAAAGCTTCAGAATAAAAAGATGTTGTCACAGCGCAGTCTATAAAAGCATGTTCTATAGAATCCGGATTGGGGCAGAAATTACATGTTTCGTCACTTGCTAAACGATATTTGACAAGTTCTTTTTTTGTCACGTATAAAAAAGTCGAACTGAATTATTTGAGTCGACCCAAATGGGTATTAGGTTCAGCACATGAAACGTTTGACATTTGAACCAGGCTTGAAGTAACGAACATACAAGAGACCCACGGCTCAAAGAGTCTGACGCATGACACACCTGGGAGCACTGTTGCACCCTCACCCACCCATCCCCTGTACTCAGGGATGAGAGCAAAGACCCTTAGTATTCCGCTATTTCAGTTAATGTAAATTGAAAACACAAGAATGAAAAGTACCTTATTCCACGAAATGTTCGCGACATGTTTATTTCGCGATTTTGAGGTGCTCATATTTCTTGACACTTAAATTTCTTGATTTTGCGGAAATTATTTTGAATCACTTCAATTTCGCGTTTATGAGTTAGACAAAATTTACAGTTCATTGGCAATCTTCTCTTATTTAAAATGTCCTTGAATTTAATAAAACGTCTTTATGAAGGTAAGAATAACGTCGAACTTAAGAAAAACGCAACAGCGGGACTAGAAGTCAACAGTAACAACAAACAGTTCTCACAATGTCCACAAGCAGTTCATGCTTGTATGTGAATTATTGTTCTTGAGTCAATTGACCACCGCAACCCTTTACAATAAAAATTCGACTTATGTGAGCCACTTAATTTTCGCGTCAAGTTATGTTTACGACACTTATTGTTCCCGTCACTTTAATTTCGCGATGTTTTTTGTATCGTGAAATTCGCGAAATTAATGTGTCGAGAAAATTTCATGTAATAAGGTACATCAGAACAACCAACCTCAATACATTTCTCATCAGAAGGAAGAAGGCATTCTTAGCTGATGTACAGAAGTTCTTGCCATAGACTGCGATCTGAAACAAGTCAAACGACAACCGTTTGCGGCTTTCCAAAACTCCACTTTCACCAGTTTAAATAAATACGTGTTATTGACCAAGCGTCAAGTCAAGATGGCTACATATTGGCCGAGTGTTTTTTGCGTTCTTACCAACCAAGAAGTAGTCGCGACCTCGTTCCCAGGGTCTCTCTTCTTCTTTCGCTTGCTCAAGGGGGGGGGAGGAGGGTGGGGGTAGAGAGACTCTGGGAACGAGGTCAATATCCAGCCATCGTGACGGAGCAAGCTTGGTCAAAAAAGGATTTATTACATGGCCATTTTGCTTTGTTTTGTTTCGCGGGACAAAGCGGGAAATCTCGAGCGGGCAAGACAGGCCCATGTTGCCCGCTCGGGTAGCCAATCAGAACACAGGATTCGCCTCATTTTGCCCATTTGCGCAACCAGCCATGTGATAACACAGCTTATCGGTTGATCTAAAGAATGCAACTTACAGAGAGATGTCTGAAACTACAATCCCTAGGCACTTAACATCTGCCAAAATTTCGGAATTTCCCGATTGGGTTATCGGATCCCACCGAACCATTCCGATCAAGAAATATGAAATTTTTAATCAATTTTCAAGGTTACACTAACAATCCAAGGAGTCAGACCAACCGACAAATCTCTGGAAGCGAGTACGTTTATCCATCTGAAAATATAGTTTCATGATTACCAAACCGAAAATTCCGAAATCTAAATCCAGAATTTCCGTTGCATGGTATTTAAAATCAATTCTGGCTGATGCACCCGCTCACCTCTATGTAGGCATTCTTGTTCAAAAACTTCAGGAATTTTTCCAGGCACCAGAAACAGCACTTCAGGCATCTGTAAAAATATACCACTTCATCAATTCTATCCACTTTAGAACAAGGAATATATAATGATGGAAATTTAGAGCTTGGATTACCCATCTCGGCAAACAGAGAAAAAAGTGTAGAACTGGGAACAGTCAGAACATCAATTTAATCAATATCCAAAATTAAATAGAAACTATTGACCAAGTAAGAGATCAATAACAAAATATTAACCAAGTTCCTTTATGGCGCGTTTCAACGACGAGCCCGAATTAAGGTCCATATGCATGTAAAAAGGAGTTAAGAGGATTCCCGCGGGATCAGCCGGGGACATCAGGGTGACCAATCAAAATTCAAGATCTGAAGCACTTTTTCCATTCGCGTAGCCTATCATAGCTCCGAATCTGGGGCACTTTCCCCGCTCGTGTAGCCTATCGTATATGCAGCTTGCGATTAAATGGCGCTTGCCCACTCGTGTTGCATACAAATCACAATTCAGGATTGGCTACTCTGTTTACTGGCTCAGTAACGCAACTAATAAACAGCAAGAATATAACACAGGAAGTCAAGGCAGGTCCTTACTTGACGAGGTATTTTACTATCTGGCTTTGCTCTTGCTGCCCTAAAGGAAAACAAAAAAATAAAGTAAAATAAAACTGAATAAATAAATAAAACAGAACATATTTTACCCTAAATGAAGAAATGCTGGGGTGAACAAAGCGTGGCCGGTGACCGATGTTGTAAGAATACTGTTCAAACAGAGCCTTTTCAGTCAAACCTCAAGTCAATTACAGTACTGTACTGTGATACTGTTTGTTTTACTATACAGTGTGGTTTTAACTAAAATCTCATCGGTGGATCAAACCATGCAATACGACCATTCTTTGGAATGCTACGGAACATTAGTCTAGTGAACAGAACTGTGCTGCGTTACTGTTTGTTTTGCTGTCAGGCGCACGACCTCGTTGTGATTCGCTTGGTTTAACGTCTGATTGGTAGATAGAAAGAGTCGAACTTTTTTTTAGCCCATCAGCTCACGCAGTAACGCAAGTCCAAAGGAATCGCGAAATTACTTTCGGCAGTAAAAATCCCCGTCTCATTACGATGAACAAAATCTGACCAAAGGAAGGCAATGCCCTATTCCCTACCTCTGAGTTTGTGATCCAGGTATTCCAGTGCCACTCTGATCAACTGAACAATAGCAATGATCAGAGAGCCAAAGGCCAGTGAGCCAGTGTGATATCTTAAACATGCGAAGAAACAAGAGAAACCTTCAGTTACACACCAATTCTCAAGCTAGAAACGTCATACCAAGAGGCTGAGTACTTAACAGCACAGTTCTTCTGTGCTGTTCACTTTACTATACAGTGTAGTTCTTGTATGTTTCACCAGTGGAACAAACCATGCAGTGTGGCTATTCTTTAGAAAGGAACTGAACAGTACTGTACTGTGGTACTGTTTGTTTTACTATACAGTGTGGTTCTAATTTTTTCATCTGTGGATCAAACCATGCAGTGTGACCATTCTTTAGAAAGCTGTGAAATAGTACTGTATTGTGCTGTGATAGTGTTTCAACTTTGTCACTTGAGGATAAAACTAAAACCCTGCAGTGTGACCATTCTTTGGAAAGCGACTGAACAATACTGTAGTGTGATATTGTTTGTTTTGCTATACAGTGTGGTTCTAACTTTTTCATCTGTGGATCAAACCAATCAACTTTGTACAATGATTCCTAAAATCACACTTTAAACTTCGAACAGTGGGCATAGAATAATTAACCTAATGTGGAACACACACCTCAGTGTTCGGTAGAACGACGCTGCCACAGGGAACGCTGGGATATCCTAAAAGAAAACGCGGGAAACCTTGCTCAACAAACCAGAACGATGATCATGTCTACTAATTTATAAAATGAAACAGATATGATTCACACTCTGATTGGTCAAGCCGAGTGCATTATAACGACATCATGCACACGGCCTGTGTCACGCGTGCATTATAGTGCAACATACATGTATGCACGCCGGCTACGTCACACGTAGATTCTCTTGTACTATTGCGTTAGAAACGTTTTTCATCGTCCAAACCATTCCAAACAACGATTTATTAGTATTAGCTAAGAATATGAGCGTTCAGATAACCCCATAACGCACGCGGTGCGTTTCTTTTAAATTAAATTGATTTTCTTAAAATATATATGTTATTTACCGGGCGGGAGGTCCGTATGGGAAAAAACTGTGCCCGAGGTCTTGAGTACTCACGCTAACCACTACACCACCGTGTCTCCATAGATAAATGAAAAGTGCTCGTTGATGTGAATAAATTGTACCAAATAGAAAGATACAGCTTTAATTAAAACCATAACACGTTGGCTGTAGATATAGACTGAGGTCTTATTTTACAATATTACTACTCACGGCCTTCTTATCCCAGGTCCAATAATACGAAGCGAATGACCCAGCTAACACACACATTCCAAGAGCCATGATGAAGTTCATAATCCAAAACCAACCAAACAAGTGGTAGATTTGCATGCGGAACAAGTGTCTGCAAACGACAGGTCAAAGAGACCGCTTTGCCCGCGTTCGCAGGCAAAGCGAAAATATATATGCGTTATTGACCAAGCGTGAGGTCAAGATGGCTGCATATTGACCAAGCGTGAGGTCAAGATGGCTGCACATTGACCCAGTTCTTTCTTCTCTTTTTATTGCCCGAGACGTTGAACGAGGTTCTACGTCCAGCCATCTTAAACGAACAAGCTTGGCCAAAAAAGAATTTATTATATGACCATCCTGCTTTGCTTTGTTTCATGGGACAACGCGAGAAATCCAAAGCAGTCAAAATGGGCTCATTTTGACCGCTGGCGGAAACAGCAAAAAAATAAGTTATGTTGTATAAGTTATAATGGGTATTTGTCGCAGGGGCGTAGCTAGGCGTGTTAGGGGAATAATGGGGTGCCTGTGACCCCCTTAGCGAGAAAACGTGTTCTATGTTCCTAGCATTCAGGTGGAACTCAACTCATCTATACAACTATTTTGTAAGCTTGTCCCCCCCCCCCCCCCACGCTCACTGCTCATCTGAAAAAATGTCACTTTTAGTAAAACACGGCGTGGATTTCGACATGCCAATCAAGTAAGTACCACGAGTGTGACACGATATGACCACCCCCCCCCCACCCGCTTCTCTTTGAAAAATCCTACCTACGCCCTTGTGTCCGCGGACATTATCTGTTTCAAAAGCCACTGATCGACTAAAGGTTTAAAGGGACAGTATTTAATGTTGCAGTATGCGATAAAGTAATGGGCATATGATTATTAATATAGAATATGCGCAATATTAATGGAGTATATTATTATTATTGAATATTACATACACTTCATCTGAGAAGCTGACAAAATTGCACGTCTCATTGCCGACTCCCAACTTATCCAGTTGCGCCCTTTGTTCCTTGAAATAACACAAAAAAACATTGAATGGCAGACAGCAGGAAGCACAGATTTCCAGATCCAGATAGCAAGGATACTTAAATCTGCTTCAGGCACTGAGCAGTTGGGCTTACATTTTTGAACGGGGATGTTCTAAGACGGTGGCACTGCTGGGTAAGCAGCCACACAGGTGGCGCATTTCAGCCAGAGCTGCAACCTATTCTCATTGGTTCTTCCAATATCAACACCTGAGACAACTCTATTATAAACTAAATTCAATTCCGAGACAACACTATTACATACTAAATTCAATTCCGAGACATCATTGTAAACTAAATTCAATTCTGAGATGGCTCTATTATAAACTAAATTTAATACTGAGACAACACTATTATAAACGAAATACGATTCTGAGTCGGCACTATTACAAACTAAATTCGATTTTGAGACAACATTAACGCTTTACAATGACGGCTATTTTCGCACAACTAACCGTCATTATAACGCGGCAACGTCGCCTCAAAATCCAATTTAGCTTACAAGAACGTTCACAAGAAAGTAAAAAAATGTTTGTCCAGCTTACCTCAGTACAGAGGCTACCAGCATCTGATACATTGCCGACCTTTTCGTACTGAGGCGACCCAGCAGTCACTAAAAAGCTGAAGGATTCTTATTTAAGGAAACTACAAATATTGCCACAGATGTGTAGAATATCACAAGATAGATCCGTCGGAACCATGTATCGTTGGCAAATCATTACCGGTAAAGGCGCACAAGGGCCGTGAGCCCAACACGGTCACAGCTTATCCCGCTTTCTTTACCGAGAAGCGGCTAGGAGCTTTGTTACTGAGAGGCTAGAGAGAGACAAAGTGGAGTTAACTTTCTTGTCTAGGGAAACAAGAAACGTTACCCTCAGAATTTTAACTCCAGTACCCATTTGTATAGCTGGATGGCGTGAGACAGTGTGGAGTCAAGTTCCTTGTCTAAGGAATCACTACAAGCTGATTATGAGCACAAAGCTCAACTCATTGACAAAGTCTGATATATTATACAGTGTGGTTCTAACTTCTTATGTGTGGATGAATCCACACAGTGTCGCTATTCTTTGTAAAGCTACTGAACAGTACTGTATTGTGGTACTGTTTGTTTTACTGTACAGAGTGGTTCTAACTTTTTCATCTGTGGATCACACCATGCAGTGTGACCATTCTTTGTAAAGCTACTGAACAGTACTGTACTGTGGTACTGTTTGTTTTACTATACAGTGTGGTTCTAACTTTTTCATCTGTGGATCAAACCATGCCGTGTGACCATTCTTTGTAAAGCTACTGAACAGTACTGTACTGTGGTACTGTTTGTTTTACTATACAGTGTGATTCTAACTTTTTCATCTGTGGATCAAACCATGCCGTGTGACCATTCTTTGTAAAGCTACTGAACAGTACTGTACTGTGGTACCGTTTGTTTTACTATATAGTGTGGTTCTAACTTTTTCATCTGTGGATCAAACCATGCAGTGTGACCATTCTTTGTAAAGCTACTGGGCAGTACTGTACTGTGGTACTGTTTGTTTTACTATATAGTGTGGTTCTAACTTTTTCATCTGTGGATCAAACCATGCAGTGTGACCATTCCTAAGGTCACGTTGGCTATTTCTTTCACGTATGGAAAAGGATACGCTAGAACACTGACAAACCAGGCAAACAGCACGAGCTGAAGTAACCAAGGCACTACCGGAAAGAACAGTGTGAACACCATGTGGGTTATTGCTCTGCAAATAAAACAGAAACTGTGAGCAAATTACCTTGGCCCAAACTAATTACTTCAGGGAGATGAACGCGTTGTTGACCAAACGGGTCGGCAAGACGCGCTTACTTTGCACGCGCGGGATTTCCCGCGGTGTCCCGCAAACCAAAAGAGAGCAAAATGGCCATATAATAAGTCCTTTGTTGACCGCGCTTGTGCGGTCAAGGTGGCAGCATATTGACCGAGTTATTGACGCCTTTCTATCGACCGAAGAACGAGGCCAATATCCAACAATCTTGGCCGAACAAGATTGGTAAGTTAAGGATTCATTATATGGCCATTTTGCTCTGTTTTGGTTTGCGGGACACCGCGGGAAATCACGCGCGGGCAAGATAAGCTTATTTTGTCCACTCGGGTAGCCAATCAGAACTCAGGATCCGCCTCATCTTGCCCGCCCGCACAATGTAAGCTAGGCAATATAAAGAAAATCATTTTGAGCATTAGCCATTCGCTCCGACGAAGGGCTAATGCTCGAAACGTCAGCACCTCCCTTTTATCTTACGGTGGTATAAAGTAGTTGTAAAAAGCGGGGTCTGGGTCAAAATAAAAATGAAAAAAAAATTTGCTGAAAAATGAAAAAAATTTAATCTGGGTCAAAATAAAAATGAAAAAAAAATTTGCTGAAAAATGAAAAAAATTTAATCTGGGTCAAAATAAAAATGAAAAAAAAATTTGCTGAAAAATGAAAAAAATTTAATCTGGGTCAAAATAAAAATGAAAAAAAAATTTGCTGAAAAATGAAAAAAATTTAATCTGGGTCAAAATAAAAATGAAAAAAAAATTTGCTGAAAAATGAAAAAAATTTAATCTGGGTCAAAATAAAAATGAAAAAAAAATTTGCTGAAAAATGAAAAAAATTTAATCTGGGTCAAAATAAAAATGAAAAAATAAAAATGAATATTATATATGATTTAAAGAAAAGAATGAAGAGTATAACAATGGAGAATTTAGAAGAATTACGTTTTACTGAATTGAAACAACGCGCCAGAGAGCGCGGTATTCGAGGTTATTCAAGGATGCGTAAAGCTGAACTTATTAATAATCTTATTAATAATGAAAATCCGCAAAACCAACTACAAAGATTAAATTTACCAGAATTGAAACAACGCGCTAGAGAGCGCGGTATTCGAGGTTATTCAAGGATGCGTAAAGCTCAACTTATTAATAATCTTATTAATAATGAAAATCCGCAAAACCAACTACAAAGATTACCTATTTTTGATGATCATAAAAAGTATCTGTGTAAACATAATAAAAATAAGTATAGGTGTAAAGAATGTGGAGGATCACAAATATGTGAACATGGTAAACAAAAACATCAATGTAAGGAATGCGGGGGATCACAAATATGCGAACATGGCAGACGAAAATCTTCTTGTAAGGAATGCGGGGATCACAAATATGTGAACATGGAGAACAAAAACAGCAATGTAAAGAATGTGGCGGATCACAAATATGCAAACATAATAAAAAAAAGTGTCAGTGTAAAGAATGCGGCGTACCTTATATATGTAAACATAATAAAAATAAGTATAAATGTAAAGAATGTGGAGGATCACAAATATGCGAACATAATAATAATAAGTATAGGTGTAAAGAATGTAGGGGATCACAAATATGTGAACATGGTAAACAAAAATATCAATGTAAAGAATGCGATGGTTCACAAATATGCGAACATGGCAAACAAAAATCTTTTTGTAAAGAATGTAGAAAAAATAGAATGAAAGAATATTTGTTAAAATAATTAAGTTATATAACTCAGATAAGTGTTATATAACAAAATTTACCTAAATCTTAAACTAAAAGTTATAGGGGAACCCCTCAGATCAAGTTTTTCCCATTCATTGTCTAATATTCTTAAATCAAAGTGGTTTATGACGCTATCATATTTTCTAACTGGAATTGTTGGATAATCCTTTGAGGGTATGTTTGCAAGTAGGTGTGATGGTGAAAGTTTTACAAGTTCTCCATTTTTGGTTTTATTCATATATGAAAATTTATTATCCACTATACTACATGTAAGTCTAAGCGGTTCCTTAATCTGAATATTTATGGGGTATAATTTACCCGGATTTATAACATCAGGAACACCTAAACCAAACCCCAAACCTCTAGTAAGTTTAACTTTGAAATTTTTATTTGAATATAGATAGTCAACAGTATCAGTCTCAATTATTGTTATCTTTTCCACATCAGGATCATTAAGAAATATTGATTGAATATTACGAAGCGAATATGTACCAGGTTGAATTATTATGAAGCCCTGATTTTTATCATTTAATATTATCTGTTTATCCTTGAAATTAATCAATCTTTTGGTTTGTATATTACAATCTAGGAGTTGTATCTCCCGAAGATTTTTCAGCGGCGGATCTAAATAAATTCTAGTTTCAGAATCATACATTGTTATGCTTAACATTTTGTTTGATTACTCCATATTCATCTTTTTAAATTTTCTATAATCGATCCTACAACGACATTCGTAAAACATTAAGTTATATAACGCAAGCCAGTGTTACATAACAAAAATTTGCATTGACGTAATCACATTCCTGAGCGACGTTAGAAACCGGCCTTTTTAAAGTAAACATAAAATCTACTTTTCAATTCTAAAACCACTTTACATTTTGCTTGTTGCTATGTCGTAAAAGTATGCAATCTATTGTTCTACACGTGAACACTAATTTGCAAACAATCATAATCACGTGAAATACTCATGAACTACCGAAATAGAAACCACGCTAATCCGCCCGCGACAACTGTCAATGCTAATATATTCTTTTCATGCTGCGTTGAGTCAATATTATTTTCAGCGGAGCTGGTACTGCGGATTTCCTGTTTCGTCGGGGTTTTCTTCGTTTCAGTTTTATGAGGTAACTTTAACTTTGAAGATCCCATGTTATGGATTATTCCAACCTGTTTTGCTTCAGTGTTTAGGGAATTATTCACGCCAAAATTCATATCATTACTCGCTTTCATCAACTTGTTATTAAAACCTGTCACGCTTTCAGTGTTGATTATCATATTACTTGGCATCAACCACACGCCAGGAGCAATAGCTAAATCAAGCCGTAATTTCGCTTCTTGTACAGCTAATTGATATCTTTGAATCGAACTAGAAATGTCATTCTCGATCACACTACTTTCAAATAAAGCCAAGAATTCTTGTTGAGTTTCGATTGCGCCACCGCCATTACCGTAAATTGAATTTCTTGTGTTAACTTGTGCACCCAATATGCAGTAAACAAAAGCTTCAGCGGATCGATTCAATCTACCAAGTCCGGCTTTAGTGAGCCCATGTCCTCTTGTTGGGATAAACCAGGAATATTTGTAATCAGCAAAGTCATCATTACGGATAAATGAAATGAGATTACCTTTTTCCTTCTTTCCACCTTCATCAGCGAATTTATTACCTTCACCGGGCCATTGATTCGCTTCAAAATCATAATTCCTCACAATATGTACATTTTGATATCCCCCTCCTTTTCCGCGATATCCTGCACCATAATCAAGGAATATATCTCCCAATCCACCGTTTCTACCCCCTTTCCACCTAAAATCGGAATTATTGGCAATTCCAAATTCTGCACACAATCGTTGATATGCAACTTTACTATAAGGATTATTATTTATTACAAAAGGTTGCTCATCGGGTAAGGGAAGACTCAATTCATATAATATCCGTCTTATTGTGAAATATATATGAAACTTTATGAAGCTACTCACTACTTTAGGATAATTTAGACTTTCAAATGGACTTATCCCACAACCAGATGTTGCACACCAAACTGCAAAGTTAAGTTGTTGAGGCCAATAATTCATATCAGGGGCGTTCAACCATTTTCTACTCTGTTTTCCAGATTTGAATGTTACAACTTGAGATGTAAATATGTTTCTCATCTTTGCTGTGAATTTCTTCGTATTTGAAACATATATATCCAGAAAGGTTAGCATTTTTGTTATATCAGTTGAAAAGTCATCAAATTTAATAGCAGGTATTGGATAAGATTGGTTAGTTATGGATAAACTTTTTGGAAAAGAACTAGCTTCAATTGATCCCAAGCCTAAATGTTCCGATAAAAGTTTTTTCAAACTTGGTGATAGATTATCAGTCCATGTTTTTCCAGTAGGATCATCATTTGACATTATTGTTGTACCATTATATTTCCATTTAATATATCCTCCATATGAATCATTAACAAATGTAAATTTATCAAGGTTTGCCCTTGGGTACTTTTTAATGAAATCATTGAGTAACATTTTATTACTTTTTAGAATAAGATGTAAAGTCTTTAAAACATTTCGCTGTTATTTCCAATACCCGCAAAACAATTACATCCTACATCTGTTCTCTCATATGAAATTTTTAATGTGTGTGACCGGTTAGTTCTTTTAATATTTCCTCTCGAACTTCTCTCCTTATCTGATTCATATTTAAGTTTTTTTCTGTATCCTTAATGTTTTTTTGACGGATTTCTAGTTTTAGTTTTTCAAACTTATCCACCTCTGATAAAATTAGAGAAAATTCTTGGTCAGAGATTGTGTTATCTTTCAGAGCCTTTGAAACTAAGTCGTGAATGGTGTTTGCTTTTGCTTTTGCCAAAGAAACGGTCTGTTCATGTTTACTAACTTTATGGGAAAGTCGTTTAGAAGCCGCACCGAATCCAACCGATATTCCCCCACAAAATCCACCAACAACGCCTAATGGTATACCAACAACAGCGCCAAAACCAGTAAGAGAAGTTCCAAGCCCACTTGCAGATAGGATAACTGAAATCACTCCACTAAAAACACTTATTTTTGTAAATATGCCTCTAGCCCGATTATACTTTTTCCTAACATCCTCGTAATGTTTAATTTCCTTTTGAAGATTATTCAATACTTCGCATGACTTTTGTATTCTGAAATTATTTGGATCTCCATTAATAGGTAATTGTGGATAAATCGGGCTTTGCTCGGGGCGGGCTGGGCCGTAAATTTTATTGTATTCTTCCATATTGTATTTTACTGATCAACATGATATCTTTAGACCTTTTTGTTATCGACTCTTCTTTACCCTTTCCACAAAATATAGAACCACTGCCATTATCAAAAGCCAAGCATTCTTACCCAAAAAGCTAATGACCTCACCCGCTGTTTTGAACAGAAAGCTTACAATCGCTCCAACCATCCCTGGTAATATTTCACCTAGTTTCTTACCAATAGCTTTAAAACCATTTCCCACACCTTTTCCTAGTGTGGTTAGCCCTTTGGAAAGATTAGAAATTATTACACCAATAACCACACCCACAGCGCTTACAACAGCAAATACTGTAAAACCGTACTTTTTGAAAATGTATTTTACGCGATCGCGCAATGACATTCTATTTTGTATTTGTTCAGCATCGCGCTTTTGTTTAGCCATTTCATCATTTCGTTCATTATATTGTTCATCTAAAGCCTCTATTCTATTAATGTCCTCTGGTTTTTTATTTGGTTTATCATCAATTAATTTTCTCTCTTCCCTATTTTTGTTTTGTAATTCTTCATTCTTTTCAAAATCGCGATAAATTTCTTCAACAATTTCTTCTGATGAAGGACCAAGGCTATTTCTTATTGTTTTTGTATCCATTACTTTTTTGCTTACATTACCATATCTATCATAAAAATTTTGCCACTTAACTTTATTAGGATCATCACGCATTATTCCAACTTGTAATTGTCCAAAATCATCATACCTAAAATCAAAGTTTGCTTTCGCTTTGGGGTATTTAGTTTTAATCTCTTGCCAGGCTTTATCTTTGTTTATTTGTATATCCTCAATATCTTCTCCTGATAATTTAGTATATCCTGATTTGGTTTTAGGTCTAGCGCCCTCATCCTCATAATTCCTATCACCTCTGGTTGTAGATGTTACTCGAACTGGTATTTTTGATGGTTTTCTACCAAGTAGTGGATTTCCTTCATCAAAATCATCAGGATTTTCTTCTTTCCCCAATCCTATGGGATCATTTTCTGGTAATTCTGCCATGATTTTTTACTCAACAGTAAGAAATCTTTAAATCTTTGTAACCTATTATAAACTCTAAAAGAATTTACTAGCCATATAACCTAAAGCCAACATACCACCACCTACATATAACATTTCACCCATCTTTTGATTTTCACTTGGTCTATAATAATCCGCAAATTTTGGTTCATGCATTTGGCTATATAATTTCAAAGCTTCATCCGTTTTTGAAAGATTTTTTGATGCCTGATATTTTTCATCTTTTTTCTTCATTTCCCAATCAATTAGTTTCTGTCTATTTTCCTGATATTCAGCGTAATCTTTTTGATATTTTTCTAATGCCTTATCGTGTCGTATTCGTTCCGCATCTGTTTTATCACCTGAGAGATATTTTGCAAGATATGATCCACCAACAAAGGCGGTTGCATTCAATATAGCTCCTCCAAACATCATTGCTATTGTTGCCATTTTTTTAATTTGGTAAAATCTTTTGATCCTCTAAATATGTTTTTAGGTACATACTGCCCGACAATACAACCACCCATTTAGCATAATTTGTAATACTTGAGGATGGGTCGTTCATAAATGATTCTCTCATGGCCTTTTTAGCTACATATCCAACTAAAGCTGCTAATCCAATAAGGACTGCTGAATCAGTAACAGTTTTCACAAGTTTGTTTTCAGTTGACATAATTTTTTACTACATCAGCAAGAAATCTTTAGATCCTTTTAATGTTTTGTAGTAAAAAATAATTTTCTAATTATATCATTCCGATTTTAAGAGGTTGTGGGGGTTGTATGGGAATATTTTCAGGTTCCTTAGGGGTTTTATTATAATACCTCATAAAAATATCAAATGCTGTAAACCCTATTCCAACAATAGATAAAACAGTGGTAAAAGATAGCTCTGGAATCCATGCTTTAGGTTCACTCTCTTCATTTTTAATCTCCTCTTGTTCCTTTTCACGCTTCATTTCCCTAGCTAATGCTTCTCTAGCTTTTTTATTGTGTTCTGCTAGTTTCTTACCAGCCGCAACCTTTTTAGGATCTTTCTCTTTCTTTTTAGGATCTTTCTTTTCGGGTTCTGGATCCATTGTAATTTGTTCAACTTCTTCTGACATTATTATTTTATTTCACAAAGTAAAGAATCTTTAGATTCCTTTAGGATCGCGAAGCAAATCAGTATATGGATAAGTTTTTTTATTTCATCCATACGTATTTGTTCTTTTAGCCTCTCAATATCTTTTATAATTTCTTTAAATTTTTGGTTTTTATGATCAATCATCCTTTTAACATCTGCAATAAGTTTTAAAGCTTTGCGATTTTCAATTTCCATATCTTTTTTTTATATTCTAACAACATTATTTATTTTTGTATTAAGTTGTGTTCAGTAGCCTGCTCAGTTTTGCTGTAATCATCTATATTTTTACTTGTAACTTGTTGTATTTTACCTATTTTAACATGTTTAGCAACCTGGAATAGCCCGCTAGCAAGCGCTGTCAACCTTCCTGCTTTCAATGCTAATAGACCTAAAATGTTTGTAAGTTCACGATTAACCAAATCATCATTCTTCAAATCTTTACAAAGAGCTTCTATATCATCCACGGGAACCATGTAAGAAATGACTTGAGAAACTAATTGAAGAGATGAATCTACCAATCCACCACTAATTTTCTTACCCAATACTGCTTGATAACGATTATAATATTTTTCAATGTCTTTTACTGATAATTTTTTTACATCACCCAGACTCATATCAACTCCCAAATATTCCTTTGTAGTTCCAAGAGCTGCGAGGATGGCTAGTGATTCTTGTTTTATTTCAACTTCATTATTATAATTATCTTTTACCTCAGTCTTTTCTTCTTCAATATAATCTTCAACTTCTGCCATTTTACAATTTTCTTACCTACAGTCAGGTCTTTAAATTTATAACTTCAGGCTGCTCCCTTTGGTCGAGTTCCGCACCGTTTGGAACTTCCAAATAGCAATTAAATGGGTGTCGTAAACATAAACAGAGCCTAGAATATTTTTCTTTTTTCAGTATTTTAACAAATTTTTTACTAGTTTCAGGGTCTAAATCACCGCCATAATCTTCGAAAAACATCTTCATACCTTTTTGCGATGGATTATGGAAAGTAACAACGCAAGCAACATTTTCACGGAATGGTTTTGCTATCGATGTTAATTGCTGAGTTAGAACCCAAACTGATAATCCATGATGTCTTCCAGAGAATGCTAAATCAATAAACTTGTTTGATCGTTTTTTCAAATCGTTAGAAACAGCACAATCATCTAAAATTATTAATGTATTTGTTCCAGAGAATAAAGTTTGGCAATCAGTTAACAATTCATTAATCTCATCAATGTTACTGGAATCTGGTGATAATACATAGAAATGTCTATCTTTATTAGCAAAATTATTATAAGTTTTATTCTTAGCATAAGTTGGGCATATTAAAACAATGTATTCAAAAACTTTTCTGAATGGGCCTCGGAGTTGATCAATTATGTACTTTGTCTTTCCACAATTTGTCGGTCCCGTTATAATGCAATGAAAAGGAATTTTATCTCTTAATTCTTCCATATTTTAACTAATACATGATTGATCTTAAACTTGAATTCATAACCTCCATTAATGCGTCAGCTACCACAAACATATAACAAGTCATAATACCAGATCCACTAACTTTTCTTTTCATTTCTATTTTTATACCATCTTGTGTGTTATTTAAGGCCAGACCCCCTCCATGAATACCATTATCTGGGTGGGTTCTCAAATCTAACCACAGAGCAAACTTTTTACTATAAAAATCTTTTTCCTTTATTGACCAACGTGAAGAACCACTGAAACGTTTCTTTACCGACTCCCATAGGTCTGAAGGAACCATTCCCTTAGAGTAGAAACGATTTGGTACACCATTAACATCTATATTGATTGAGGTTATACCTGGATTGAAAAAATTCTCAGAATCGCGGGCTCCTGCTGAGGTTGGTAATGTAAAAATACATAATATCCCCGTAATTGACCTTCTTGGTAGATTAATATGCTGGTTTATAACGCTGTCTGTAGGTCTGGATATGGTAAAAGTTTTGTGTAGGGTTACATTCTCGTAAAAAAATCCCTTTCCAACCTGATAAGCTGCCTGTGCCTCACGAGCTAAGTATTCACTTGTTATGCAATAATATTCCAACTCAAGGTTTGTTATTTTATAAGTTGGAGTCTTTGTATTATCAGAATAAACAACTATATCGTTAACTGGAGCCAGTGTAATCTCAAATATTAGTTGATGATCTAATGCTTTTGGGTAGAAAACTCCATGATCGTTGAGAATAGGATGTTTTAGTGGGATATGATACTTGGTGTTGTGTACTACTGCAAGTGCTACTTCCTTTGCATCTGTGTCTACCTTATCACCTGCATTTGTCCGTAGCTTCCTCATGTTTTCAGAAGAAATACCTTGTTTTAATCTATCCTCCCGTTCTTCCTCTGTTAAGAATAAGTCATGGTAGGTTTGAAATAGATCGTATCTTTGAGTATCCTGTAGTGTTTCACCCCCAAAAAGAACCCTGAGCCTGGATACAAGGTTACTACCTACATTATTCACTAGGGTGTTATCTTCATGCCCTTCAACAGTCAAGTTAAATACTAGATATACACTTCCTGGTACAATAACTAAATTTTCAGAAAGTTTAGGAATATTTATATATAGCGTTTCTCCCGGATTAGCTGATGATGGGTTTAGCGTAATTCTATGCAATGTTGATTCCGATTTCAAACCGAGTGGCTCTCTTGGAATCCTGTTTGGGTTAATTTTTTCAGATACGTTTGTCATATTTATTTTAAGGAAGTGCGGGGTAATCTTTAAATGATTTCTACTTTGTCGAAAATATATTATTCAACTGATGGTTATTGGAAAGGATATTCTGCAATTAATAAATTAGCTGAGAAAGCTAATCGGGCAAAGCCCTCCCACGAAGTGAAAGTAAGTGAAGATGAGGCTAAAAGATGGCTTGAAAAACAAGCAATATGGCAAATATATCTACCAGCACCAAAATTTATCCCTAGACCGCACTGGGTTGTGGATAAACCGAATCAGATTCACCAAGCGGATTTATTATTTTTGCCGCATGATAGAGTTGGAAGAAAAACATATAAATACGCATTAGTTGTGGTTGATGTTGCCTCGAGATACAAAGATGCTGAGCCATTAACCTCAAAAGAAAGTCGAGAAATTTCAAATTCTTTTGAAAAAATATATTCCAGGAAGTTAAAATATCCCAAAACATTAATGGTTGATCCCGGGAAAGAATTTATGGGTGAGGTTACAAAACTTATGAATTACCATAATGTAAAAATCCAAAGAAGTGAAGCTGGAAATCATAGAGCTCAATCGTTTGTAGAAAGAGCAAACAGAATATTAGGTGAAAGATTATTTAGTCATCAATATGCACAAGAAATGATTAGTGATGAAAGATCAAGAGTATGGGTGAAACGATTACCAGATATTATAAAAACTTTGAATAATACACCAACTAGAATAACTGGTAAAGAGCCTGATGAGGCTATAAAACAGAAAGAAGTTGATATCGAGCCAAAAAAGTATAATCGAGTTGTTGGGCTTGATGAAGTTAGATTACCATCTTATGTTAAAGTTAGATATTTATTATCGCCTGGAGAACTTGAAGGTGGTGAAAAAAGACGGGCCACAGATCCAATTTGGAGTATCAAAGTTTATGATATTTCTAAAAGTGTTATTTCGCCTAATCAACCTGTTTTATATTATTTGTTGGATGGGCCAAGACGCGGGTTTGTAAGGGAAGAATTACAGGTTATACCCTATGATACTGAATTACCTCCTAATTCTGTTTTGAAAAGATAATGTCCATGAGCAAAAGTATTTATTCCATCTTCACAAATTATTCTCTTATCATCATCGGCGGATAGTGCAATTTTATTAACAGTTTCGGTGAAAACATCATGCAAATGACTTCTGAATACATTCATCTGCCTCATTTGCGGCTTTTTATTTAATAAACAATTCTTGTAATTATCAAAGCTTATGGTCTTTTTTACTACTGCCTTCTTCATTCCCTTACATTTCTTTTCTTCTTCACCTTCATCCATCCTGTATGAATAAAGCTTGGCTCGCAATCCCACAAATTCAGCTATCTGCTTACCGCCGGCCTCATCTTTAAACATATTAATAACTTTTTTATTCACGCCAGTTTCAATACCGGATGGGTGAACTTTAGGATAATTAGAAGTATCAAACATTTCTCTCACATCTGGACTAATATCCTTGTAGAAATCTTCTGTTTCTATCAAATATGCCAGACTATCCGTATCTGTAAAAAGCAATTTAGCCTTTTCCCCATATTTATGTTTAATATAATTATAGTGAAATTTAAACATTATTGTTTTACTTAGATCCAGAATGCACATGCCTAAATAAACAGGTTTATTGAATACTAACTTTGTTTTCCTCATATGTATTGCTACAAGATTTTCACAAAAGATAGTACGATGTTGATAGTTAGGTTTTGTTATTAATTTTTTCGCATCTTTTTGATTTGTAACTAATCTAATGTCTACCCTATTTCTAATGTTTTCCATTGTTTTACCAAATACGGAGTTATTCATTAACTTGAAGAAATCTTTTTCAAAGTCGTTATTCGCTTTTGATCTTAGATTAGTATTCAAATCAATGTAAGGTTTTAACCAAGCAGACTCATTAAATGTAATACCTCTATGAATCTTTGTTATTTTTAATCCCAAACTTTCATAAAATTTTAGTGTTTCATGATGAACAACATATTTTTCCTTATTGTTTAGGTTTGGCATTAATTTCTCCACCTTATTAACTACAAGTCTCTCTGGAGCTAGAGGATAATCATTATGTAAATCATGCAGGTGATTTGGGTATTCTAAATCAACCTCTAGTATACATGGTATATTTTTCCAGTCTGAAATATCTTTATCAGACATCCATCTAAACCCATGAGTAGTTAATGGCTTACTCATTCCTCCACCATATAAATTATTAGCGTCAAGATATTGTATATACTTTGTGGGTAGGTTTTTATCATATTCAACCATATATGGGTTGTTTGCTTTACCATATCTAGTAGAGATCATAGATACGCCCCCTCGAATACCTTTCTCAATCATAAGCAACATATCGATGTCGGCCAGTAACTCTAAATTAACTTTCGTTAACTTTAATGTTGCATCCCAAGCTAGTCCCGGCGCTGTATAATACCAAGCAGGATCTAAACCATAATTATTTTGACAAACATCTCTAAAATTCTCGAATACGTCCGCTAAAAGTAATACATCAGACTTTAGATATAGATCATGATATTCTCTCATTGTTTTCATATTGAAGGTTTTCCATACATTTTTAGCGTGTTGGTAGTTATCTTCTGTTATTTCTTCATCGTTTAGTTTTGAGTAAAATTCATCCTTTGGTGGAAGTTGTGATGCATTGAGTTTATCAAATCCATCAAACCAATCATATGGAAATACCCCCTTTCTCAACAATAACTTTGATTCTTCGCCTTTATAGAAAATATTTAAGTTTTTGAAATATTCTTTTGGTAGATTAGTTACTAATTTATCTAGGCTTGTTGGCATAAATTTAAATGAATCAATGAATCTAATATCACGCTTAACCTCAACCTGAATATTTTCTTTATTTTTAAATGTATCAACCACAATCTGTTTTGTGAAAGAAATATACTTTTCCTCATTATTAGGTATGCAGTTTATATTACCTTTTGTTGAACCAAGATTTTTAATAAAAAGATGAGCGTCATAACCTGATAGGTTGTGAAATATTACCGGGAAAAACTTTGGAATATTGTAATTTAAGTTGCATTTATTATGAGCCGCTCCTCTATACTTTCCTGTAAGGTGACAGTGATCTATTACCTTATCTTCTCCGAATTCATCTTCACAAATATGGCATTGCTTTGCAAGGTTGTGCCTTATTTTATCGTTTTCAGTCATATTAACTTTCTTTTTGTATCTAAAATCATTGTAAATTTTCCTAATATCCGACTCTAAACTATTTACAAATATTTGCGCTACATCCTCGTCTGGTGATTTAGCGGTGTATTGTCTAATAACTATTTCATAATTTTCATCAAAAAACTTTATTAAATAACAATAACCTGATGGTTTATGCTTTTGATATTGATTAGTATAGCTTTTACTTTTATCTGGATAGCAGGTATATATTTTCTCTGTAAAGCTCTCAAAGTCTGCATATACAACAAATGGTACTCTCATTTTTCTATTATAATTCTTGAATTTAATATACAAAGGATTTCCATCGTCATCTTTTAGCATATTAATCTTTACTTCTTCATTTGAGACGCAATATTCGAGATGTTTTTCTAATGAAGTTTCGGACTGGAATGCGTTGAGACATCTATGACAAAAATGCATCTTAGATTTATGTTTACTAACTTTTGTAGCTAACAATCTACTAATATTCTTTATCCAACAATAATGATTATTTTCATCTTCTGATATTAGAAGTAGGTTGATTAGATAACCTTTTTGTTTTTTACTTATTCTTAGTGGGTAAACATCTTTATCATATCCGTATACATTAATCACATAATAGGGGTTTTGTTTTTCAAACTTGTTAATCTGATTTAGTGAAACGGGGAACTCTATTCCCGACCAGTCAAAGTTATTTGAGTTTTCTATCATTTGTTTGTTTAATCTTTCTGGATTATTTTTTTGTATGTAAACGGCAGAGGTTACGGCCCATTTAAAACACTCATGATCTTTTTCATTTATAACATTTATAATAGCCTTCTTTTTTGCTAATATTGGCGGTAAATCAATATAGGAACTTCCTACAAAAGGTTCGAAGGGATCAATGTTTATATCAAAATATTCAACTTGATCGAATATCCATCCAGACTCTCTTTTTTGAAACTGTTCAACCAATTCAAGTAAACGATTTGCCATAGTATCAAATAATTCAAATAAATCAGTTGATAAAGTAATCGTTTCTACTTTTGAATGAAAGTATCCTAATTGTTCATAAGCCTGCCTTGTAACGAGATTCTCTTTTTTAAACTTGCACGTAAATATAAACTTGATTTTTATCGGTTTCTTTTCCTGGTTAATTAGATCGAGAACTTTTGGTTTTATATGATTTAAATACTCCTTTGGTCCATACCCTTTCTTTCCATCTATCCTGTAAGTTTTCAAATAACTTCTTAATGCTGTTTGTTGTTCATTAAATTTGATCTCTTCCTCATCTTTTTTATCGTTTCTTTTTGTTTCAGGTCTTGCTCCCTCCTTCTCATAATCTCTATCACCTTTAACTTTTTTCGATTTATTTGGCGGTTTTATTTCTTTGGGTTTATTTACTTGTTTATATCTTTCTATAAAATTTTTCGTTATTTCTTTTGTTTTATTTTTTACTTTTTCAGGAATGTATGGTTCTACATAATTCCAAATCTTTTTTAATATATTTTTCGGCGGATCTGGTTTTATATAGTTCCAAAACTTTTTTAATATATTTTCCGGCGGATCTGGTTTTTTCAATTTTGGTGTTTGTGATGGCTTGGGTGGAGTTCCAGGTATTTTATTTTGAGGTGTTGGATTTTCATTATTAAGATTATTAATAAGTTCGGGTTTTCGCAAACGATAATAATCAGGAATACCTTGTTCTCTAGCACGTTCTCTCAATTCTGGTACATTTAATCTTTGTAATTGGTTTTGTTGTATATTATTTTCGGGTTCAGGAGTTGGTATTTGTAGTTGGTTTTGCGGATTTTCATTATTAATAAGATTATTAATAAGTTGAGCTTTACGCATCCTTGAATAACCTCGAATACCGCGCTCTCTAGCGCGTTGTTTCAATTCTGGTAAATTTAATCTTTGTAGTTGGTTTTGCGGATTTTCATTATTAATAAGATTATTAATAAGTTCAGCTTTACGCATCCTTGAATAACCTCGAATACCGCGCTCTCTGGCGCGTTGTTTCAATTCAGTAAAACGTAATTCTTCTAAATTCTCCATTGTTATACTCTTCATTCTTTTCTTTAAATCATATATAATATTCATTTTTATTTTTTCATTTTTATTTTGACCCAGATTAAATTTTTTTCATTTTTCAGCAAATTTTTTTTTCATTTTTATTTTGACCCAGATTAAATTTTTTTCATTTTTCAGCAAATTTTTTTTTCATTTTTATTTTGACCCAGATTAAATTTTTTTCATTTTTCAGCAAATTTTTTTTTCATTTTTATTTTGACCCAGATTAAATTTTTTTCATTTTTCAGCAAATTTTTTTTTCATTTTTATTTTGACCCAGATTAAATTTTTTTCATTTTTATTTTGACCCAGACCCCGCTTTTTACAACTACTTATAACGTACTTTAGTAAAAATCTACTTGTAGACTTATGCAAATGCCGCAATCTGATTGGCTGAGCTACTGCAGAATATCAGCCATTAGACAGCACTTGGTTGAAGATCGTTTTCGCAGCAAGATTGAGTATTTTGGTGTTTTTTTCACCAACACATGATTTGTTTATTATGATTTTTACTAAAACAATTAGATTATGAGCTCGAGATTTCTATGAAATGATAGTTGATTCGGCCTTCGGCATCATCAACTATCACGCCATAGAAATCTCGAGCTCATAATCTAATTGCTAATTATCAGTTCGTTTGATTATCCCAATTTCTTGAGTTTCAATTCCCCACCGACGCAGCACCAGTTTCTTTAGAAACTATTCCCACAATACTTGAAAGTGTTAGCCGTGGCTCAAAGAAATTTGAGAAATGGTCGCTTAAGAAGGTACAGTCTATCGTAGTAATTTGCAAATTTTCAATTTTTTTCCTTTTAGCATAATAATTCTAAGCGTAGTATTGCAGAAATGCTATCCTTTTTATCTTATATATTTCTAATGATGTCTAAAAACTGTATCTATTGAGTTGACTTTCATTTATTTATTCTATACGGGGCCGTTCTGAAAATAACGTCTGTGAGAACGCACCCTGTTTAAAGATTACTATCATTATCACTATCATCATCATTATCATCATCATCACTATTATCACTATCATCATCATTATCATTATCACTATCATCATCGTTATCATTATCACTCTCATCGTTATCATCATCATCATCATCGTTATCATCATCGTTACCATCATTATCATCATATCATTATCATTATTATATCATTATTAAGGGTCATCTGTTTGGCTGACGGTACTCCCCCTTCGTGAAATGGGTTTCAATCTAAATAAGAGAGAGTTCAGCGATGCAATCAAACTGCGCTACGATTGGCCGGTTGATGATATCCCCTCCACCTGTGTATGCGGTGATGCTTTTACAGTGGACCACGCAATGATATGCAAGAGAGGTGGGTTCGTTACCCAACGTCACAATAAGCTGAGGGACTTAGAAGCCGAACTCCTGAATATGGTTTGTACCGATGTTGAGATTGAGCCTGTCCTGCAAGATATCTCGGGCGAACAGCTGGGAAGAGGTTCTAATCGAGCTCCAGATGAGAGATTAGATATTCATGCGCGCGGGTTCTGGGAGAACCAACGATCAGCATTCTTTGACGTGACGGTTTGTTACCCTAATGCTGATTCGTATAGGGACCTAGAGCTCCAACAGATATACCGCAATCATGAGAACGAGAAGAAGCGTCTTTACGCGAGGAGGGTTTTGGATATCGAACAAGGAACTTTTACACCCCTTATTTTCACGTCAACAGGCGGCATGGGAAACGAGTGCTTGCAATACCATTCCAGACTGGCGCAGCTGATTTCCATCAAAAAAGGAGAACATTATGCTAAAACAATCTCCTGGATAAGAGCAAGGACATCCTTCGCTTTACTAAGATCCGCACTAATCTGCCTAAGAGGTTCAAGAGCTAGAAGGAAAGCCTTTTGTGACTTTAGAACATTGATATTGACGTTGAAACCCAGGAGGGAGCCATCATGTAAACACTGTTCAAATAGGTTTTAATAGTTTATTTCTTTTATTTACTTTTACCTTGTATATACCGATATTGACATTGAAACCCAGGAGGGAGCCATTACGTAAACACTGTTGAAATAGGTTTTAATAGTTTATTTCTTTTACTTTCTTTTACCTTGTATATACCAATTTGTATGGAATATGTTAATTAATGTTATGATGATGATAGTAGTATTAGTATTAGTTGTAGTAACCATGATATCATGACATATATGATATGACGATGATGATAATGATGATAATAATAACTTTTTGTGCCTTGGATATTTTAATATTGGAATTTTTACTTTGTAAATGGCAACTTGTCTGGAATATGTTAATAAAGATCATTATTACTATTATTACTATCATTATCATTATTATTATCATTACTATTGTCATTATTATTATTATTATAATTATCATTATTATTATCATTATTATTATCATTATCATTACTATTATTATCATGATCACTACTATTATTATTATTATTATTATTACAGCCTACCTACTGGCCTCCTTGGTTATGGCGATTGCTATGGAGATTCTCTTGTACAAAGCCAACAAAAGTAGAACCAAAATTCCTAAAATGACTCCAAGAATGATAGCTGCAAGGAGGAATGAAACAGTTTGGTCAACATTAAGAAACATTTAAGAATTGTAATAAAAAATTAAAAGAATTTTACTAACTTTGTTAGCAAAGACCAGTTCCTAAGGATTATGAGGTTAATTGACCAAGGATGGTTACACTTACTTAACCACTTCCAAGTTTCTGCGTTGTAAGCATAACTGTCAAGGCCTGTAGCCACAGACAGAACATTGCTGGTTGCTTTGGGGTTGGTCTTGAAATCTTCAATCCTGGCCAAAAATACTGGGACGATTTGCAAATTTGATCACGAACTATTTCCACGCCCCCCTCCCCATGCAATGTTGATACGATGCTGTGTTTATCTACAGTCCGAATGATTCCAGTTGCTCTCAACATTGTTTGGGGGGAGGGGGGGGGGGGTATTAAAATTGCAAAGACAGGTTAATAAAAATTTAGGAGACTGGTTTAAGATATGCAGAATACAATGTTCACTGACAATGTTATTTTGTGTCCTGTCCAGCGAATTTTTGGCCAGGATTGAAGGAGGAATGAAACAGTTTGGTCAAAATTAAGAATTGTAATAAAAAATTAAAAGATTTTGCTAACTTTGTTAGCAAAGACCAGTTCCTAAGGATTATGAGGTTAATTGACCAAGGATGGTTACACTTACTTAACCATTTCCAAGTTTCGGCGTTGTTAGCATAACTGTCAAGGCCTGTAGCCACAGACAGAACATTGCTGGTTGCGTTGGGGTTGGTCTTCAAATCTTGATATCTTGTCCAACTGTAGTACACAGCTGTCAAATTCAAACAAAATAAAAACACCCTGATTGAAACTTCACGCAAACAGAAACAACATCCACTGGTTAACAGAAAACTTAGTTTAAAAAAGTACTGTAAATATTACTGTCACTGGTGTTTTATTGTAATTCAAATAAAACCTAACAGGACGCCTTACAGCTTTTTAATAGGTTGAATTTCATACCAACTCTACACTCTGAAGCTCCCTTTTTTCTGGGCTAGGGGCCGTGTTTATGTGTTTGTCTGATTTGTGAAAGGTTATATTTCCTACACAAAGTCAGGGCATATAATCCACGCTAACCACCCATAAAGTTTCCATATATATATTTACTACAAATACTCAGGTGATTATACAAAATCGCGCGCTCTGATTGGTTCGCTATCTCGGATTATCAGCCGATAATCACCTCGACAAACAAAATGGCTGCCAGTCGTTCGCGCGCTTTTGATGAAATAAAGTTTTTTCCGTGTTGTACAATGCTTTTTCTTTTCTTTTTTTTTCTTTAAATAATCTCTTGTGTATTTATACTAAAAGAATTATTCACCTCAGGCTCAGTGATTATCGGTGAATATTCACCGATAGTCACTTCGCCTTCGGCGAATAATTGTTAAATATTCCCATACATGGTTAAATGCCACAAAGGGCATTTAAAAATATATGGGAAAGAGGCTTAGTGGGAGGTTAACATGGATTGTCTGCCAAAATCAGGCTTCAGTAATGAATAATTACTGCAAGTATTTATGCACATAGAGTGTCAACACAACAGGCACACAAGAGTCTTGGTGTATTACCCTGTTTTGTTGACCAAGGATATGGAGCAATGATAACATTCCAAGTATGGGCTGCATACCATGCATAATATTACATGAAAATGGACTTACAGAATCCAAGCAAAGTCAGTATAGCGTAAATTGTCAGCCACACAATCAGTCCAGCAATCCACCTATTAAGAGCACGATAAGTTCAGTTACATGTTTGCTATTACTCCCCCTTTAATTGAACATTACAACCTCGACAAAAGTCTAATGCACATGATATGACCAGACACCCCCAAGACGTTAGACTTGTGACACAAGTTCACAGCTTGTCCAGATTCAATATTCCCCTAGTACCATATTTGGAAAATGCTTGACCCAGTCTTTGAGCTTCTTGGCACTGTCCAGCTTCTGTGATGCATCGTAAACAACAAGCATTTGCAACAGCAATGTGTCTTCCATTGTGAGCAGATGTGGGTATTTCCCAGTAAGTACATCAAACTACCGAGACTAATTTGACTGGTTCATTTGATTTCTCCTGAGTTTCCAGATGGTACTTGGTAGATTGAATGTGGACAAGCTGTGGTTAAAGACATTCCAAGACAGTTACATTATCACACATGATGCAATACTAAGGGAATGACCACGTGATTTTTGATTAAGCGTTGGGAGAGAGGGGAGGAGGGGAGCATTTGCTCCTGGGGAAAATTTTTGCCAACTGTCCTAATATGTTAAATACCTCTTACTAACCGAGTTCTAGGTCCGTACCGTAAGTTACGGACCGAGTTTTTCCGCTCGGATTTATGCCCCAAGCACGAAGCGCGCGGGCCATAAATCCAAGCGGAAATAACGAGGATCCGTAACTTACAGTACGGACGGAGAAAACGAGGTTTGTAAAATATTTATTATATCTCAAAACAAACTTTTGAATTTAGCGGGCCGTACAGTGAAGTACAGCCTGCTAAATTGACCAATTACAGCGCGCGTAATAACTGAGAGATATAATAAAACTGTTTAGAGATCGTATGCTGCATTCACACCGGAGCTTAAACATGTTTGAAAGCTGTTTAGGAATAGTTTGGAATCACTTTGCGCAAAGCAGCTCCGTGTAAATTTTATACTGACTTGAAAGTTATCTCTAATGAATCACTGTTAGCCTCGTTTTCTCATTATGTGTAAAGATTAGACTTAAATCGTTTGGGAGGCTGTTCTGAAAATTTCAAACCCTACTTTAACTAAACAAGTTCAGTTGGTGTGAACGCGGCATTAGTCTACTTTAAACCCTGACGCTTATCGGCCTCACCTCATAACCAGAATGTAAAAGAATGATGCTACCATGGCAATTCCTAACGCCCTGTTGAACAAATTGACAACCAGTCATTCTGGTGCATACTGTGACTCACGCACGTTTTCTGAATTTTTCTTAGAGACCTAGTGGACAACACACAGCAATTTGTCTTGTAGAGCTAAGTTTATTAATCGACCGGTTTCGTCTGCTAGTGATACTTCATCAAGATGACGGTTTTAACGTGAGCCCCAAAAGCACAGCACATTTTCTAGCACAGGATTTTAATCATGTCCTGTCCGTTATTTCCTGTGGGTGTTTTGTTGTTCACACCCTACTGGGAACGTGACTTGTACTGTCAAGGTCTAGTATAAAATAAGTTCCCACAATGTTCCTATAATCTTGTAGTTTTTATCCTGATGAAGTCTCACTAGCAGACGAAACCGGTCGATTAACAAACTCAGCTCCACAAGACAAGTTACTGTGTGCTGCCCACTAGTTCTCTTATAAAAAATTAAAAAAAGAAAACCATTGTTTAAAGTTTCATGAACAAAAAATGTACTTTTTTAAGCTCCAGTATGTACTTGTCAAATTTCAAAAGAGCATAATTATTAACTACAATAAATAAAGATACATTTTTCACATAGCCACCCTGATTCTCCAGTGTGTACACAAAAGCTTCTCCTTCGCTGAATTCACTTCCACTCACACTCTCAATATGCATTGTGCACAACTCATGGTCCTTCCATTAGTTCTAACAAAGTGCTGATGCTTGCAATCTCAGCTACTTTATTTTCATAGGGAGGCATAACTCCCTGTATCAACTTTTTCGATGAGCCCAATTCCTGTGCACTACCTCATTGTTAATTATTTTTGCAGGACGTAACGTTTGCAATTTTTGCAATTTTATGAAAATCGTGAAATTTAAGTCTCGCGAAAGAATGTTATTGCAAAAATTAACCATGCGAAAATTAATAACCTGCTGTACAATTTGTTTAATCAATTTGGGCTCCTGTGAAGACCCATTTGAAGAAATGGGGAATGTCCTTCAGATGTAAGCGCGCAATTCAATGGTGTCATGTAATACTGTTATATAGCTCTACTTTATTGCAAAGGAACATGTCAAACTGTGCACAGTTTCTTCTTGTCATATGGTTTTGTTCAGTGTAATGGAAAACACTACCATAGAAAATTAAACTCAGTCTTGCCGATTCTGAGACTTATGGAGATCAGTGCTTTAACAAGTTTAGCGAAATTTGGTTACCTTATAATGAATTTTTGGACAAATCCGGCAAAATTTACCGTTATTCCTGCGAAATACGTCCGTTCCATTTTCATGAAATAAGGTAATACCCCTGACCATTTTATGACGTTGACATGATTCAATCATCGTCCTTTACTACATGTATTTTGCTTAATAATATACATGCAAAAATTTTGACAACCCTGATTGGCTAAGAGTGTCAATTCCAAACAGTGCAGAAAGTTGAAATTGAGTGAAGAACTTTGAAATGAAATCTTTGCATGTATATTACTAACAAGTAATCAAACGGTTTGAGTCCAATTTTGTATAGATAAGCACATGTTATTTCTTCAGACAATGAAATCCACTCGCCCTATAGGCTCAAGCAATTTTCTCAATCTTTGGAAAATGTACTTGTGCTCATTTATTCCCAATTGCATTCAAAGCCATTTGAGTATCTATACTAATTACTTACCCTAAAATCCAGTACCAAGATGCCTGTACATCAGCTATAACCTATCAAAGAGGAAACATTTAATTAGCACTGTGTGTCCACGGCTGTTGAATACATGAATTCCGTTAAACAATGCAAAGTACTTAGCATAACCCAAAGCCCATAAAAAGGTGCAAAGCATTTCACATTTACTCCATATTAAGTAAAGTTTAAGTTAGCTATGAGTCAACAGTCAACAGGGTTCATTATATTCTTGTCCACTTCTTGCAACAAGCACATAAGCCAACCAGATGGTAGGATTCATTCCTTAAGATGTAAGCTGGTTTATATTGAAACTAAACATGTATACATTACACACTAACTGTCAACAGTCTACTGTGGGGGGAAGCAGAGATGGTCCAGCAGCAAGAGCACTTTCTTCACATTCATGTGATAAAGGGTAACATATAAGTAATTGGTAAATGAGAAAACAAGCACACAAACCATGATGTTTACATGGCATTACCTTATTCCCCGTTTTTGCAGCATAAATCACCAAGGACTGGAAAGTCCTTACTTTCCCCCTTCTACCACCCACCCAACCCCTTATCTCCATCCAGTTGTGATGCCATTCCAGGTTTACCACTACGATTACATTGCCAGTGCGTGCTGCTATTATACAACTGAGTGGATAAAGACTGCGTGCAGAAGAGTTTTTGACCATGAAAACAACTCAGTGTAAATGGCTGGGTTCTGGTTCCTAATTGAAAGCCTAACTTTCTTGGATCTCAAGGTTTTAGGCAAATGATTCCATTACCTTTTGCCCAACATTTTGCAGATTGAGTAAGGCCTGTACAGCTCTAAAAAGATCACAAAGCACATCATGGCATTAACTCGTGTATATTTGTAATTCTACATATCTACAACCACACTCCATAATCAAGCTCTCATTGTCATTTGCAGACCCCCCCCCCCCCCCACCCACGTCTAGTAATGTTGATAGCAACTGGAATCCTTCGGACTGCACAAACACAACAGCGTAACAACACTGCTAAGAGGGGGAGGGAAGGGGAAGACAAAGAGTTTGTTTTAAATGTAGGAAACTGTCCAAATCTTTTTGGTCAGGATTTTATGTAGAGGGACATTAGGGGGGTCCAAACAACGCTATAGCGCCCGGACAAAAGTAAAAATAACAGAATACCGCATCAAGATTTACCAAAACACCAAAATTTGGTTTTGCAATACTGCAGTACCGTACTTTCAAATAAAAATCACCAAAATACCGCAGAAAAAAAATTAACGTAATTTTGCATCACTGCAAACCAGGGAATCCCTATATACAAAATACGTTGTATTTTTGCACTGTGGTCAGAAACGTAACAGAAGTATATGCCCAAAACAGCCTGAAAAAGTATTATGCACTGTGGTCAGAAACATAACAGAAGTATCTGCTCAAAACAGCCTGAAAAAGTATTAGTTATTTTTACAGTTAGTTTTGAATTTTGTTTAACTGTTAAGATTGATTGGAGCACTACTGAATCAAGTATTAAACTCACAGCGATCCTTCTTCCACAGCTGTTGTTGTTACATTTTCTCCATCTGAGTTTGTCACGGATTCTCCGGATGAAGTCTTCAGCACACTGGAAAGTGTGTCACCAACGAGTGTTGGTATACAGCGATTTAGGACTGAAAAAAGTTACATGTACAGCATTACCAAAAATGACCTGGAAATTACCTATTAACAGTGCACAGTTAATGTCTGCCTTTAAATCACAGAGTGGAGGCACAGTAGTGAAGTGGTTAGCGTGTCTGACTTCCGGAGTTCGAGCCCTGGTGCTGACACTGTGTTGTTTCCTTAGACAAGAAACTTTACTCCACACTGTCTCTCTCCACCGAGGTGTATAAATGAGTACCAGCGACACAATGCTGGGGTTAACCCTGCGATGGACTAGCATCCCATCCAGGGGGATAAGTTCCAGCCGTGTGGGCCTTGAAGGCTCGTGTGCACCTTTGCCTTTTTTAATCAAAGAGCAGTTTCCCTAAGTTGGAGCTAACCTAAATGGCATGTTCATATTACAACCAGGTGTTTATAATACATACAGCAGTATGGCATACAGTGTTCTCCCTGGGATTTTGCATCTTGAGGTCCAAAAGCCCATTAAAACCAAAAAAGTGGGCCAGTTGAGCATTATAACATAGCAACGTTCTACGTGCGCTCTGGCTAGTCACGTATAAGATCTGGATATTGCACTGTGATGGTGCATGCAACGACGCGATGGCATCTGGCAAACAAGTTTCCGGCTTTTTGCGGAAAAAACTCTCATTTATCAAAACAATAGCAACTTTTGCTGCGCTCGAAGACTAGTTTCCAAACTTTGCATGAAATACCAATATGGGAGCACAAAAATTTGTGAAGATGACTACAACAGAGGAGAAAAAATGATTAAAAGTGAAAGTCACGAATAGGAAACACCTAGGACTCAGTTTCCGACTGAGTTTGCCAAAAGAAAATTTACAAAACTTACTCCAAGATCAACAGTCAGAACGGACAAGGAACGCTACAAATCTGTTTACTTCGAGCTTTCATAACAATTTTTGTTGCTTATGTTAACCGTTACTTCTTGAAATCCACGTTTGTCAAAACCACAGTTTTCTAGCTGAGGTATGCAGGATGTGATTGTTGATGGTTTTTTTTTTTTTTTTGCAGCGTTACTAAATTTAGCCTCCTTAAAATGATACAATTCAAGACAGAAAATGGACACATTTTTAGTTTCCTTTCACAAAGACTTTTTCTTTTGAAGCAGCCAAAGCGCGCAGATATTGACAATTCGTTGTTTATACAATTCTATTGTTCTTGCATTTGGTCTGTCCCAGAATTTGCATTCCAGGTGTTTCATGCCAATGTATCTTGTAGTCATCTTCACAAATTTTTGTGCTCACAAAATTGGTATTTCATGCAAAGTTTGGAAACTAGTCTTCGAGCGCAGCAAAAGTTGCTATTGTTTTGATAAATGAGAGTTTTTTTCCGCAAAAAGCCGGAAACTTGTTTGCCAGATGCCATCGCGTCGTTGCGTGCACCATCACAGCAAATCAAAAGAATCCAGAAAAGGGGCTCTTGGAATAATGTTCCCAGATCTTTTATATAGAAACGTGTTAACAAGGGCTAATATTATGCCTCTGTATGACAGACGAGAAACCTTTATAGGCAAAGAACTATTTCAGGAAATCATGGATAATAGTGAGCATAAGTTAGCTAAGGAGACATCAATTGTTTGCACTTCTTGTTATCAGAACCAATAGATATAAGAATTCATTTAAAATACACTTTTCAGCCAATGCATAGTTACAAATAATACGTACCACAGGATCAAATGGAAAGAACTAAATTTTTTTATACATTCATATTTATATTATATCCATATTTCATTTCACTTAAGTTATTAAATGCATGCAATTCAGTTGTGAGACTGCAAAATGTATTTAATAAATGCTTCCTCTTCTTCTTCTTTTTCTACATGTAGTACATTTTCTAATTATTAATAATTCTATACCCTGTACAGTATGTACCCTTTGCTTTCAAGACTAGGTAAAACACTTACCGTCAGAGCTTTCCAGGTAGTACGGAGCACACCTCTTATCGCTAATGTACCCTTGAAGCTCCTAATTGATCCCATTAAAACAATAACATTGCGTAAGATAGGAGTTGATACATTAGACACAAGTACATGAGTTTGCAGTATGTTTAAAAGTTGAAGCCCTGTGAAGTGCCAATCCCGCTATACAATTTCCAAAACTCAATAATAATAACTGATAGAATTCTTAGACCTTGGCCTTCTCATACACTCTCCAATGAGAACATTTCTGATCAAAGAAATTGTCTACTTGCAAGTAACAGATGTACTTGGGGAAGTTCACTAAAGAGTCTTTTGGTTAGTCCTACACATATGGTAAAGTAAAAACTTCACCTTTTAAATCCTAACTACATGTAAAGGTGTTCATTAGCTGCGAGGCCCGTTTCTTTTGCATGAAACACCTAGGAGTATTTTTCCTTCCCCAAAGAAACGAAGGATAGTCTGTTCACAGGGTTAATCGAAGGGGGTATTGGGGGCTATACGACATTGAAAAACTACTTGGAAAATCACCAAAAGCCATAAAACCACTACACATATTGAACTGAAAACTAATTACAAAAACAAAGACTTATGCCCCGTTCACACAAAAGCTTAAACATGTTTAAATACTGTTTAGTTAAACATGGTTTAAAATTGTTGCCTTTATAAAAGCTACATACTCACCATTGTCGACTACAAATTTAGCACAAAGAGAAAGAACATGTACGAGTTTATTTGAATCATGTGTAACAGCCCGTGTTCCAGTGTTTGGTTACCAATTTTCACGTTTCAAAACCTGGTTTAACTAAACATGTTAAGTTGGTGTGAATGGGGGTATTAAACACCCTAATTTTCAAAACTCTTATGGTCCCTAATCGACCTGATTTGTGACATCTGGGGCATACTTCATCTATAGCCTTCGTTCACATTTTAGAAGAACTCACAAAACACCTACATTTAATTGCAACTGAAGACTTTGGAGGGGGGGGGATTTTGTGATTGCAAAAAGCTATCTTATATCTCTGAAAACCACCACAGAAAACCAAGAATTCTGCATTGAAGTTTTGAGGAATTGGTTGTGAATATGATTCAATTGAAACTTGCAACAATCAGTCACTTGTCAGACACTACTGAAATCCAAGAAAAGCATTTGTATATTTGCCAAAAACCGAAAACCAAATGGTAAAAAAAAGGAAATACAGAGAAACCGTATACCATGCAGACGGAAATAAAAACCGATGTTTTTCAGTGAGAAAACAGAAAAAAATGACCAATAAAATGGCTGAAACAATCAACTAAAAATCACCCTTTTTCAGTTCCCATGGGGTCCAGACAAGGCATACACCTATCCCAATTTCTATATCTCAGAATGAGTGCTAGGCCATCCCGTGGTTACTCGGCATAAGTATCACCCAACTAGTGGACTAATGCAAATGCCGCAATCTGATTGGCTACGCTACTAGAGGACTATTAGTAATAGTCCCCGAGTAGCGAAATTCGTGGCGCTTTCTTTTGTTTTATTCCCAAATAAATCTTTCTTTCAACTTTCTTTTATTATTGCTTTTTCTGTCTGACTAGTTGGGTGATACTAAAACAATTAGACCCTTCGCCCTCAAGGGCTACGGGTCTTATTGTTAATTAGTCAGAAGAAACCATGTCACCTACAATCATGAATTCTCCAGTCTGATTGGCTAACCTAATGTACTCATTATCTAATCTGCCCAAATGTTGTTAGACGAGTCCAAAGCAAAATCTATGCTTGCTACAGGAAAACAATTGAAGAAAATGAAAAACATTCCTCTGTTCAGTTACGTTTAAAGTTTTCTGAACTAAATCTTGTACACTCGCACAAACTGTATGGGGTGAAGATCGATAGTCAGCTTTCCTTTCACTAGCACGTGGCTGACCTATGCAAGAAGTTAGCACAGAGAATCCCTTTGTTGCGGAAAATTAGACGCTCAACAACAACAACAACAACAACAACAACTTTATTTAAATATATAACAAAAGATACATTGGGACTGGCCTGCACTTAGCAAGGCTATTCGAGGCAGGCCAGGCTACATAATTTACATACAAACTAGACAAATACCAGAAAAGAAAGAAATTGGATGTGATATAAGTATAGATATTTGACATTAAATAAATACTATTCAACTTAAGTTCAAGGACAATTAAAGTGAAATTTTAAAAATAAAATGAAATGAAAATAACAGAAAAGAGAATTACTTCTTCATTTTCACGATGATCGCATCCACATCAATATAATAGGAGTCTTCAGTTAAAAGGATATCAAGTAGCATTTCTTTTAGTGATCTTTTAAAAGCTTTTTTCGGTCTTTCTTTAAGAATTTGAGGTATCCCATTCCAAATTTTGACCCCAACACGTGAAAAAGCATTTCGTTTGACATTGAGTCGAGATTCTTTAGTATAAAAATGTTCAGAAGTTGAGGCACGTGTGTTGTAAGTATGAACACTAGAAATTCGAGAAACGAGTTTCAAAATATTATCCGGAGCAGTGTTTTTATTTATATCATACATAAGACTACAAACGGATTCATAATATAGAGACTGTAAAGGTAGAATTTTTGCATTTACAAAATAAGGTATTGCATGGTCGTTTGTTTCAGCAAAATATATTAAACGCAGTGCACGTTTTTGAAGGACAAGAATTTGGTCAAGGAAAGTTTTACACGCGTTGCCCCAAGAGATAAAACCATAACTTAGATAAGGTGTAATTAGTGACTGATAAATATTTAGGAGGGTGCAAGTGGGAACAATATGTCTTAATCTCGCAATTAGCCCAATTGTTTTACTTATTTTGTTTGCAACAGAGTAAATATGGGTCTTCCAAGATAGATTTTCATCGATTAACAGTCCAAGATATTTAATAAAGTTTTTACGTTCAAGGGTAACGTTTTTATTGCTTTCATTGTCAAAACTATTAACCTCGGGATCGTAGTTGAGTTTTTTTTGGTACGGACGAAAAATTACATAGTTTGACTTTTTAATATTCAGAGAAAGTTTGTTTGAAGTCAGCCAGTTATACAAGTTATGTAATTCTGTATTTACTGTTAGTTCCAGTGTCTTTAAATCTTTATGAGCATGAAAAGCATTAGTGTCATCAGCAAAAAGGAAAAACTGGAGTTTGCTGGAACAATATTGGATATCATTTATATAAAGCATAAAGAGAAGTGGACCTAGGACAGAACCTTGGGGTACGCCGCAACTGATATTTAGTTTACTAGATATATGAGAGCCGATTTCAGTGCTTTGTGTACGATTTGATAAATAAGAGGAAAACCGTTGATTGACAATTCCACGGAAGCCATAATAATTTAGTTTATCAAGTAAAATAGTATAATTCACAGTGTCAAAGGCTTTTTTTAAGTCAATAAAAACACCACACGAAAAGAGTTTTTTGTCCATATTGGTTTGTATAGTTTCTACCATATCAAGAATAGCATGTTGGGTTGAGTGAGCTTGACGAAAACCATATTGAGACGAATATAATAGGCTGTGCTTTTCAATAAAGTCTCTCATTCTGTCGTACATAATTTTTTCGAAGATTCTATTGAAATTTGATAATAATGAAATTGGCCTATAATTAGAAGTGTCGGTCTCGTCATCAGCTTTGAAAATAGGTATGATTTTTGATGTTTTAAGTTTTTGGGGGTAAGCCCCGAGAGAGACAGAAATATTGAGAATATCTGAAAGAATTGGAGATATGACTTCGCTTGAGTATTTAAGAAGTTGAGTAGGACAGGAGTATAAGCCATGCGATTTGTTATTTGGTATAGATAAAATTTGAAATTGAATTTCGGATGGAGTTACAGGTCTGAAGAAAAACGAATGTTCTGGCGATGTGGAGTTTCGTAGGTACTTTGTAAAGGGATGTTCTGCCGGTGGTAATTTGCTTTCTAAAATGTTCCCAACATTTGAAAAATGTTTATTAAAGATATTAGGTATACGCGAGGAATCATTAGTTAGGTTATTGTTGTTATCTGGGTCTTTTAATTTACTAACAGATTTACACTTTCTTTTGCAGCGATTTAATAATTCATTTATGCCTTGCCATGTTTTTTTCATATTACTTAAATTTTTATTAAAAAAGGCACAGTAATAGTGTTTCTTACTCAAACGTATAAGACTGCAAATTTTATTTCGGTAATATTTATACTTTTCCTGGTCGCCAATTTGGTACAGTCTGTTTTTTTCTTTGATTGACGTTCGTATACCTTTTGTAATCCAAGGCTTAGAAAATTGTTTAATCTTACGTTGAGAAAGGGTTTTAATCGGTGCATGTCTATTTATAATTTTATTAAAATTTCTATAGAAAGTTGAAAATAGCTGGTCTACATTATTTGCGTGCGTTTTAATAATGCAACTCCAGTCGATCGTAGCAAGGTCGCTGTTAAGACTATCGGGATTGAAATGCGAAAGATCGCGTTTTTTAATTTGCTTCCGTTTAATTTTATCTCTTGTTGATGTCAAAATACAAAACTGCGAAAAATGGTCGCTGACATCAGTAATGAGATTACTGCTGATTAGCACCTGCTCAAGATTGTTCACAAAAATGTTATCGATTAAGCTTGCAGAATTTTTGTGAACACGTGTTGGTTTGTCAATAGTTGGAAGGAGATAGCAACTTTGAAGAGCCAGTAAGAAGTCGCGACTGTAATTACAGGTTTCGATTTTTTGTAGACATAAATTAAAATCACCTAAGAGACATAAGTTCTTTCCTGCCGAAGTAAATTTATCAATAGTCTCATCCAAGTATTTAAGAAAGCTCTCTGGAGAATTATGTTGACGGTATAAGACTCCACAGATTACGTTTTTTTTCTTAACAAAAGAAATTTCTATCCACAATGCCTGGAAAGATTCGGTGGAAGTTTTCTCTAAAACTGAATAACTAAGTGTTTCATCGACAAAGAGGCCTACACCACCACATGCCAGAGGTGTTGGAACGTGTTCAAAAATGTAACCGGGTATGTTTGAAAGGCCTGTATTCTCATTAGAATTGGTGATTTTAGTTTCCGTGACACCTATTATATTGAAGTGAATACCTAATTCTTGTAAATAATGAGTCACTAGATTTTCGAGGTTACGATTAAGGCTTCTAATATTATTGTGAAAAATTGAAAGATTAGATTCAATTTGATCCTGCGTAAGATTATTAGTAAACTGCTTAAAACTGTGTGGAGAAAAATATCGGCTTCTAATACATTGGCTCATTAAAGCATCAATATCAGTTTGGTTGGTATCAAAGGCCATATTCAAATTAAACAAATCCAGATCATATAAGCTATGGAGTTTATCTAGATCTCGTTTAGTCGGGAGCTCACAGTTGAGTGAATTATTAAATTGGCCATGGACAAGGACTAAGTTACCTCTGAAACTATAATACGGTAAATCTTTTAACAGAGATTTATTTAACTTCTGTTGTTGCTTAGCACTGGTCTTTGTAGGCATTTCAGTAGTCAAACTTGATTATTTCGTAATGATAGAATATAAAATATAAAAGGTACTATGAATACTTAGCTCTGTAGGTGATCGTTCACTCCAGCTTCTGAGGCCGTGCTAAATTTCTTGTTAAGCTCAGAAAGGTCGGCGAATTTGTAAATTGTGGATTCTTCAGATTTGCGAAGATACACAAGGCCATTTTTCGCCCAACAAAATTTGTACTTCTTAGCCTCTTTGACTTTCTTTGCTCACTGCCTCTTGATCAAAGGAAGCTCTATTTAATGCAATGATTAAACAGACAATGCTGTATGCCTTAACTGTGTGGACATCCTGTTCCGTAGAAAACATTCAGAAAGTGTTCAGGCTACAGAGATGCGAATCCCATGTAATACTGGGAGGTGACACAAAAGCGAAAAGTGTGAAACTTTTTAAGCAATTACCGATAGGTTGCGTTCCATTCTACCATGAAGCAAAAATACATAACTCAATATTGGCATATAAACGGGGGCAACCTTCACTGCCTCTTCCTTCACCAGCCATTAAGTTGTCCCAGCCACGTAACATGAGGCCGTTAATGAGGTCATCAACCTTGATATATTCCAATGAGATCGGATTTTTAGGAATACCATAATTCACACTCAACCCTTCTGGACTGGACAAGTCAAGGATAGGACGCCATTTCCCAAGCTGGCTGTTCCTTGGGATAACTCCAGCCTTCTGTCCAGCCTCTGGTGTCACATGTTTTGGCGGGGCTCTGTGACAGGTTTCGTGTTGGCCTTAATTCTTCGTCTCCCTTGCAGTGAGCTTCTTCTAACAAGCAATCCTTGTCCCTTCATTCCCAAGTTATTGACACCTACCTTAACACTGAAGTTTCCAAAAGCAGAATTGCTCGCCCATTCAGCACCCCACCCTTCGGTAACCTCAGTTGTGAGTCATTCTGGAGTTATCCCAAGGAACAGCCAGCTTGGGAAATGGCGTCCTATCCTTGACTTGTCCAGTCCAGAAGGGTTGAGTGTGAATTATGGTATTCCTAAAAATCCGATCTCATTGGAATATATCAAGGTTGATGACCTCATTAACGGCCTCATGTTACGTGGCTGGGACAACTTAATGGCAAAGTTCAACATGGAGTATGCATACAGGAATGTGGCCATCTACCCAGAGGATCGCTACTTACTGGGTATGAGGAGGGGCAACAAGTTCTTTGTGGACATGGTCCTTCCCCTTGTTGAGTGAATCCTGACAATTACGATGTAGACTTGCTTCTTCATTACTTAGATGACCACCCATTACCTCAGTCTACAAAATTAATCTGGCGTCTTCCATCAAGCTGTGCTCTGACCCTGGTCTTCCTTTACATCCAGCTAAGTTGGAGGGGCCCCTCTACGTGTCTCAGTGTGTTGGGCATTGAGCTGGATTCACACAGTATGCGGGCCTGTCTTCCACAAGATACGTTGCAACGACTAACAGCGCTTATCAAGAAAATGGGCGTCAAAGAAGTTTTGCAAGAGGAAAAAGTTGAAATCCCTCATTGATCACCTTCACCATGCCTGTTAAGTGGCTCCTCGGGGGTGTACCTTCCTGAAACGCATAATAAACCTGCTATGCACTTTTCACCAGAAAGACCATCCCATCCAACTTTATCGTGACTTCCAGCTGGATCTTACCTGGTGGAGGAATTTCCTTAAATTGTGGGATGGTCTAAGCTTCTTTCTTACCCCAACCTGGGCCCCGTTTCAAGGCCATTGGTTTGTTGGCTCTTGGTTCCCTCTTTAGTGCCCATTATCAATTGCCTACAAGGAACTGTTTCCTGTCACTGTAGCCTCATATTTATTGGGTCTGCAGTGGCTTTCTAAGCAGGTGGAGGTCCTTTCCAACAATAAAGCTGTTGTGGTGGTACTCAAATTCCGAACATCTGGGATCCGAACATGATGGTCCTGCTACGCTATCTTTACTCGTTAGCTGCCCAGCACTCCTCCTTCACAGCCTCTCCAGTTCGCGGTACAGCTAATCCCATTGCTGATGCGTTTCTGCACTCATATTGCAGATGGTTTAAGCCACTCCACCAATAAGGTCTCCCTGTTGGCAATCTCCTCTTTACACATCAACCATGACTTTCCTGACTCTTCAATTCAATGTCTTCAGCTACAATGGCTTTTGCGAGGGATCAAGTGTGTTCAGGGCTCCCCCACATCTGCACGTCTACCAATTACTGCCACGTTGACGTGTGTCACCCACGGGTCCCTTGACCTTTCACACCATGTCATGATTTGGGCAGAATGTTGTCTGGGGTTTTTCGGTTTTCCTTGTGCTGGAGAGTTTACCATCAACACTCCCTTTGACCCTGCCTTTCATTTGAGTCCTGATAATCTTCAGGCTGATTCAAAAGTTAATCCCACTATTTCAAAGTGCACATGAAATGCTTGAAGACAGAGAGGCTGGGGCATATACCTGGGTCGTGCCAACTCTGTCCTTTGCCCTCTGGTGGCCATCTCAAGCTACCTGCATCTCCATGGTTCCACCCCTGACCCCTTTTTCCGGTACTCCTCTGGCCAACCTTTAACAAGTCAACAGTTGTCATTCACATTGCAGTCCGTGCTGGCTGCTGCGGGTATTTCAGGTTCTTTTTCTAGGCACAGCTTCTGCATTGGAGCTGTGACTTCTGCCATGCAACAGGGGGTTTCAGAACACCTCATTAAAACCTTGGGTTGGTGGATTAAGTGATGCATACCAGTTATACATTCATATCCCAGTTTCGTCTATCATTCCGGTGTCGAAACAGCTTGCACGAAGTAGGGTTTATGCCTTGCTTTGTGGTTTTTTTGGGGGGAATGTGGGTGCCTTGGGATTTGGCTGTGGGTTTGTGGCTCCCCACGAGCCTCTAAGACGTCGCGGATATCCGGTTGGGTTTCTACTCCTATTGTTTAGGGAAGTAAAGTACAGCAACAGAACCAAGTGGCTGTCCAGGCAGTTAAAGCCTGTCCAAGGAAAAATGGTAGTCTTTAAATCCCCTCTTAACTGTAGTCAACCTAACATTAACCAGGTTATCCAGAAGTATTTAATGATAATGATAATGAATTTATATAGCGCACTTTTTCATATAAATATGTTCAAAGGCGCTTTACACTTCTATTGGGTGAGATCGGACGTCACCAGTCCCCTAATCTTTTCGAACAGTGTGTGGGTTCTTTAACTTCCCACAGATTATTAGGAACAAGTGTTGTGAGACGGGTCCTACGGTCCTTATCCGAGAAGACTAGAAAGTCTAACCATTTACAGATGTCATTACAAAGGGAGCACTTTCTCCTCAGTTATTTTTAAGACCTGAGTGTTGGTCCGGCCGGAGTTTTACTACCCGCGCGGTAGTCCGGTGCTCTACCAACTGAGCTAACCGGTCGGCGGTTACCAGATTTACCAGATTTAGAGTGTATTGTCAGTTATAAATCTACTATTAAATGTGGCTAACTGGAATTTAGGTAAAGTTAAAATCAAGCCAATGCTGGTCAGCAGTTACCGCCAGTCCATATGTGGACTGTGGTAACTGCTGACCAGCATTTTCATGGAATATATCATCGTTTGGTGTGCATGTTCATCATAAATTAGTTTCAGAACAAGGTAGTCATAAACAATAAATTTACACTTGGCAAGGTGAAATTTTGTTATTTACAAATAATGAACTGATGCCCCAAGTAAACTTTATTATCTACAAATAATAGATTTACAACCTCTTTAGGCTACTATATCATATGTAAATAATGTTTTTGAGACAGCATGATTAAGAAAATTAATAAAAGAAGTTGTTTGATGAATTATTTATATAAAATTGTAAACGAGTTTTGCATGATATACATATCAGGTTTACGAAGAAGTAATGATTTACATATCAGTCTGTGAGTGCTTGTTCATTATTTCTAATTATATAGTTTCTTGTTACCTTCCAATTATTTATAAATAACCAAAAACAGGCTTCTACTAAGGCTAAAATTAATAACAAATTTACTTCACTACACAGTAACAATAATGTGTCATACATGGACATTGATCTACAATGTAAAGAAGAATTGATGGTGAGTAATTACCGTTTGTCCTGGGTTTTGTGTTGCCAGATTGAGGTCATAATCACAAACCAGATCTTCTTTATCTGCCAAGAAACCCAACTGATTCTTTGTTGGGCACTTTTCTGCACAAAGCTACACAAGGCAAAAGTTGGAAATTACCACAAATGCAGTGGAGTATGGAAGTGTACAGTTACATGCAGGCCCTGTGATGGCACAGAAAGCATACACAATGCAACATTTTGTTCTTCCTGAAGGGATCACAGACACACAGCAGAACTTGACAGCTTTAATAAGCTTTAGTTAAAAGTAACGAGTGTACAAAGAACTCAAGTAAACAGTGAACTGCAAAAAGCCAGGTCCAGCTATTCAAACTCAGTCTTGTAGAGTGAATCAAGGCTAACATAAGTAACTACCAACTGGTGAAAACTGAAATGGCAAAATTTACAATGCTTACTGTTGAGTATGTTAGATTTAATTGTCCCAATACAGGTACTCAATGACATGCAAAGAACTAACTGTTTCAATGTTGTAGTCCCTAATACGGTAATTTCAGCATAGCATCCATTAAAGGAGACTGAATTGCTCACTTCCTTTTTGGGGAGGAATGTTGGCACTGTGGAGAGAGCATTTGTCCCCCACCTCTGTAACCTGGGTTCAATTCCTGCCGTCTCATGTGGGTTGAGTTTGTTACAGGTTCTCTCCTGGCTCCAAGGGTTTTTCTCCATTTCTCCACTCCATAACACTTTCAAAATACGATTTGATCTTGAACCAGTGGACAAATAGCACACTGGTGGATGGGACATTACAAAAAAGCTATTTATTTATTTGGGTTCTCGGTTGTAATTACTTGTAATTTAAATTACCTGCTTTGTTGGGCAGGATACACTGAAGAGGTTTGTTGCGATGTCGGTAGTAACAGAAATACACTCAGTAAGGTCAAAAAAGACCAACTTGGGTCTATCCCTAAAAAGATGAAGAAAGAAAATACCAGTCAGATATAGAAATCTTATCACTGCAGGGGGGTCTGTACATCAGAAATGAGAAAAACACAAACTGACTGCAATTACACAAGCAGCACACATGCTTCTACACAAATCACGTAATCATCTAACAAATAATGTAACTTTGAACACAATGTCATGACTACATGTCTTGGAAATCCAGTGGACTCTATGGGCCAATTATCTCAACAGTGTTCAACTAAAGCCATGGTTTTAAGTAAAACTTGAAGTGTATGTGACTGACCAATTAGAGACTGATTTAATGAAACCAATTCATCTTGAGTGAGTAGGTATTGACTACTTATTCTGGTGTGATATGAGAAAGATTGAAAAGTAAAGTTAGAGCAAAGCAAAAAAATTAATTCAACTTAGACAGGCTTTGTTAAATCTGTCTCAAACCAAATAACCAGCCTTATGCATCTCCAGTGGACTCCACTGAACTAAATTCAGTCTATTGGAAATGGATGGGTTGTGTTCTTACAGGAAATTAGTTTTGCAGTCTATAGAAATAATTATGGATCTGAATCCATTCCAATTAACAAAACAAAGGTTGTATATCGGCTGAGAGCTACATGACAGGTAACTATCACCATGATACTTACCTTACTATTTCATCATAACCACAAATATTCCCTGAAAAAAAGAAGAATTAATGGTCCATATATGTAAATAACACACAAGTGATAGGGGGGTTCTGTGACACGCTGTGAGCATCGTATTTTGACAAATCTCAGCTCCTAGCACCCCTCTTTGAGCGTTGAATTTTGGCAAATCCCAGCTCCCATAACCCACCCTGTATAAGGGGGGTTTGGTGAAACCCTGTGAGTGGTGTATTTTGGCAAATCTCGCTCCCCAGCTAGACAGTACTTTACGTGTGTGTGGGTATCACACAGTATGTAGGCATGTAGCATTTTGTAAGATACTGGTTCTGTGACAAACCCCATTCAAAACCTGTTCAATAGGGAGTAACCTGCAATGAACTCTGGGTAAATAGTCACAAATAACTACTGTTTAGAGAAATGTGCACTCTAGTATAAAGGCAGAGATGGCGGCTATGAGCTATTCATGAGATGTTCTTTGAACGTCTTATGAACCAATAGTGGAAGGGAACCAGGGGACAGAGGACCACAAGATCAATTGGGATCATCAGATGTTTGCGTGTGAGACGAGGGCAAGGTATGTCAAGCTGGTTGAGGGAGAGATTGAGACATTACATGGCGCCAAAGTAGATTTTGGGTTGAAGGTGAATTTCTCGATTCAGAGGGATGGTGAGACAGAGGAGATGGAGCACTTTCTGGGAAGAAGAGCCACATGTTTTTGGTAGGCAAGATGGGGGTTTGGTGGGGAGGGAGTTCAATGAGTTTGTTGAAAGGGTGAAGGGGGAGATAGAGGCGTGGTTGGAGAAAAGGTCGGAATGGAAATTTGAGGCAATTGAGACCGCATGTGTGAATGTGGTGCATTATCAGCCACTTCGGGGAGGGACTTATTTGCCTCTTCCATCCAGTTTGCTGAGTAAGAAGACTATTGTCAACGTCAGGAACAGGGACAATTAATTTCTGAAGTGGGCACTAAGGGCTGCTTTATTTCCAGCACCAAATGGTATGAACCTAAGCAGACCAAGCAGCTATCCTGCTGACGATGGTATCAATTACACAGGCATCGTCTTTCCAACACCGGTGAGACAAATAGACAGGCTTGAGGCTCAAGACAGGGGCCTCGCAATAAACGTCTTTGGCTGGGAGGGTTACTGCTTGGTCGTACACAGAATCAGCAGGAAGGAAGCCAATGTGCTGTGGACAAACCTGATGTTAATCAAGTCGAATGGAAGGCAACACTATTGTGAGGTGAACCAAGAAAATGCTTTGCTCTTCAGTCCGACTAAGAAGTGTGCCGCAAAGCACCATTGCATGATGTGTTTGACTGACTTCACAAGAGAGGACCTACTCAAGGACCACAAAAACATTGCAAAGGAGTGAATGGCTTGCCAACAAGAGTTGAGATGCCAAGAAAGGGTGAGAACACGCTGTCCTTCCACAACAGATGAAGGCATCTTATGTGGTCTACGTGGACTTCAAGGCCTTGGTCAGGGGGGCTCCTGGTTGTGGGTGCAGGTCAGGATGGGCAGGGAAGAGCTAAACCAAGAAGACAATGTGACATGAGGCCTGTGGGTATGACGGTGTGATGGCAAGGTGCTTGAAGAGAGGTCCTACAGAGGTGAGAACGCAGGAGGCATGTTTCTGAGCAACGTGGTGCAGGAGGAGCCAAAGATAAGGGAGACTTTGACCACACTGAAGCCATGTGTGATGACCACAAGCGACTAGGCCAGCCACAAGAATGCAACCGGATGCCATATTTATGGCAAGGGCTTGGTCAAGGACTCGTTCCTGGATTCAGTGCCTGTCTACGACCATAATATGGGTCGCTATTGCAGCCAAAACCACAAAAACTGCTACTACGTTGGACTCAAAAGGATAGCATTTGTCAGACAAAAAAATGAGAGAAGGGAGGGGAGGAGGATGAGACCAACCAATGGATAGCAAAGCATCAGGAGGTGTGTCTGTTCTGTGCAAAACCTTTGATTAGGCAGAACCAAAAGGACTCTGTTAAGAATCATTGCCATATTATAGGCAAGTGTTGTGGGGCTGCGCACGAGTGCAACCTGAAACTACAAGTAGATCCAAAGACCATCCCCATCCCTGTTGTATTCCACAACTTGAGGGGTAACAATAAGCACCATTTGATGCAAGCTGTGTCGCAGTTGCAGAGAGAGGTGAAATGCCCTGCGAACAACATGGAGAAATACATCACCATATCCACTGGAGGTCTGCATTTCATCGACAGCCTGAACTTTATAGAAGGTAGTATAGACTCAGTTGTAAGGAAGACACCGAAGGAGGCACTGAGGATCATGTCAAGTATGTTGAGGGGTAGCAAGCTGCCTCAAAAAAGGGTGTCTACCCCTACGAGTACATGGACAAATGGGAGAGATTCAACAAGGCAAGCCTGCCGAGTAAGGGGAGATTCTACAGTAAGCTGAGTGACAAGCACATCGAGGACATGCGTGAAAGGTCTGGGAGACCTTGGAGTGCAAGACCCTGAGGGATTACCATGATCTTTGTGTAAAGACCAATGTGGAGGTATATCAGTGGTGAGCATGAGGTATGCTAAGGCACCACTAAGGACAATCAGACTATGATCCTAGAGAGCCAAGGAAGCACATCATGCACCTGGACACAAACAACCTCTACGGGTGGGCCACAACCAAACCGCTCCCAAAAAAGGTACTTCAAATGGAAGTGTATTATGCCCACAAAGGAAGAGATCCAAAGGAAATTTTTATGAGAATGCGAAGCACAGCCGGATCCTTGAGGTTTATCGTGAGTACCCAGTGGAGCTGCATAAGAAGCATAACAGCTACCATCTAGCGCTGGAGAAGATGGTCGTAGATAATGCACTGGATGTTGGACTATCAGAGGAACCTGATGAAAGACCTGGAGCTAAATCCTGCCAAACTGTGAGAAGCTGCTGCTAATGCATCATAACAAGGCAAACTATGTTGTGAATTACAGAAATCTACAGTTCCACCTGAGGCAAGGCATGCAATTGACACGGATGCATAGGGTGTTGGAGTTCGAACAAAAATAATGGATGGTGCAAAAAGCAAGTTTGAGGAGGTCCTCTACAAGCTCATGAACAACCTCGTGGTTCAGTAAGACCACAGAGAATTTGCATAAGTGCGTTGACATAAGGATTGTGTGCAACGAAGAGATGGACAAAATCAGGACATTGGTTGCCAATCCTTTGTATTTGAAGAATGTTCTGTTATCAAATGACCTGGCTAGCATCCATATGGACAGAGCAGACTCCTCCTCAACAAGCCTGTGTACATTGGGATGACGATCCTTGAGAACAGCAAGACTTCTACGATTTCTTCTAAAAAGTGCTAAAAGAGCAATATGGTTCAAGGTGTGAACTTATGTACACAGACAGACAGCCTTCTGCTCAAGATAGAGACAGAGGACATCTACAAGGACATCACTTTGAACAGCCACCTGTATAATACCAGCAACTACCTGAAGCAGCATCCACTCTATTGAAGCACCAACAAGAGGGTCTTGGGCAAGATGAAGGATGAATGCAAATGCACACTCATTGTGGAGGTCATCTGTTTGAGACCAAAGATGTACTCGATCTTGAAGGCAGACAAGGACATCTGCAAGAAAGCGAAGGGTGTGCAAAAGTGTTGTCAAGGAGAAGATAACGCATGAGCAGTACAAGGAGACCGTCTTCGACTGGCAGCAGCTATGGCATGGGATGAACACCATTCAAAGCAAGGGACATGTCAGCCATAGCATGCCTTCACACCCATGGGGAAGCACATTTTCACAGCATTCTGGTGTCCAAACAAGCAATCTGCCACCATGCAGATGAAATGTTCAACAATGGCCCGGTCACAAAGGATTTCAGTGTGTCCTCGCTGAAAATATGTCTTGTGGTCCCCCATCTCTTTTGTTACAGCACCCAAAAACTCACACTCAGAGTCAACCTGCAGCATTTGAGGCCATGTCAGGGGGCTGTGCTTATAGATCTTCTGCAAGGCTTTCGAAACCTCAGCCAAGTCCTTCCAAGTCAGAAGCTAAGCTTCTTTGTAGCAGCTGGCCACATCGACAAAAGTCAGCACATACTTGAAGACTTTGCACCCACAGGGTAGTTTTCCATGTGGCATAAAAAGGTTGGCTTGGTGCACTTTGTTGGGTGTGGGCACATTGAACTTGGGCCAAGGCATGCGCCTTGTTGCAAGGCGGTTGACCTGCCAAAGGGTCTGCTTGGCCAATCACTTCTTTGCAACTGCTTCAGGGACCTGATGGCAGCAAGTCCTCTCCAGTAGCTTTTGGGGCTGTAGTACAGGCTTGCCAGTCGTTTTTCCATGGGACTTGTATATAGATGGCGCAAAAGCTAAGTTTATATGCGGCATGCAGAATCTTGTGGTCTGGTGGCATGGTTTAGCAGGGCTGGATCAAACCCCAGCTCATAAGCAATCCGCTTGTTCTCCCTCAGAGGGAAGTTCAAGATGGCTGCAGATGGATGCAGTTGTCTCGGATATTCTTGTAGTGGGTCTGGGTAAGGAAGATGACAGTGCAATTCCTGTGCTGCCCATTTATGTAGTTGATGATAGCATTCTGGTTTCTCTTGCAGACCATGCCATCATAGATGGCAAGCTTCTGGTTGTCTACTGGCAGCACTTACATCGGAATGATCTCATCCTCCGGTGCTTCAATAACCTCGTGACCCACCACAGGGTTAATGACTGATCCAGAAGGGTTTGTTCCTTGTCCTGATGGAGGTTCTTCGAAAAGAGGTAACCTTGTTCAACTCTAGAGCATATGCAGAAGGGTTTTTGTCTTGCTGGAAAAGCTTTGCCCACAGATTAGCATGCGCAACACAACCGTGAGCATACAAAGGTGGCCTTGCCTGTAACCATCTTTGTTAGGGAAGTTGGGGTCGTAATTTGGAATTCTCATCCTCCTTATATATATATATATATATATATATATATATATATATATATATATATATATATATATATATATATATATTTTTACTTTCCCTGTTGGCTCGAAGCATCATAACTTTTTATATATATATATATATATATATATATGCACAATACCATGTCACTAAAGAACTTGCATGGACTAGCATAGGAAAAGGAGGAGCTTGCTCAAAAGGAGCGACAAGTGCACCGAATATTCAAAATGGCCAAATTTCTGTGTTAGGAGCCCACACAGGCAACATGACTTAACACAGGGGAATGCTCCTAGTTTTATTGTAAATTGGGTTCCATCAGTAAGGCCTTCACAGTTGAAATGTTTATATATTTGGCGAGAATCAGATGGCGCAGAAATTCCACAAACCTGCACCATAAATTGTCCAACTCTCATCTCCATGGTAGCTTGAGACTGGATCTCTGGTATAATTCCCAAATATAGAATTGCAAAATTATGGTCTAGTTATTTGTTGCTTGAATTGCATGTCTACCATTCACACCACCCTTCAGCTGCGTTGTTTTGATTTCATAAGTTTTATCTTACTTCACCTTTGACTGAATGAGCTTAGTGTTCAATGTCATCTACAAGTTGCCTTCTATCGTCATTCAGTGTTGGAGAGACTGAACGTGGTATGATGTTTGTAACTGATATGTGACTTCTCAAATAAAGTAAACATTTGCTACGTAGTGTTGGTTGCATTTTTACTTTCAATAATGGAAGTACATAGTGCCTTTTTCACGCTGAATTTACAGCCAATGTCAGCGATGGATAAGCGCCTATTTCTCGCCAAAATTCTTTAGCTTTAGCCTGATACGACAGAGTCCTCACAACAGGTAAGCAATGGCCATAGGTTTTAATTTATTCTCTTTTAAACCTATGAAACATGTCTAGTAGGCTTCCAGTTCGATATAATAATTTGATTGCCTTTCAAACGGCAAATACTTTTTTTATTCAAGCTGACTACAACCAAAAATGTTATCATTGTTCTTGAATTGACGATTCACCCCTAGTCATTCATGTCTCTGTGGTTAATATCCTTTTTTCTCAACTAAATTAACTGTAGCTGCACATCACCGTCATGGTAGCTGTGTGTCTCCCTGGGCACCTAGAACTGTGGTTTGGGCTCCTAAGTTTCTAGACTGGAAGCCTGAAGGGGGCTCCCTGAAATTTTTCTTAGGCAGCAGCTGTGAAGGGGGCTTCACCAACTTGATTGTGTACAAAAAAAATGTCGAGTGCCAAGTTTCATAGGAAACAAGATCTCTGACATCACAACAGGGGTTGAGCAGGTCTTCGTCCACTGCAACTTGATCTTGCACTAAGTGAACAATATAGATAATGATGCCCTGTTTGCCTTCTGAATCAGATCCTGGCAAACGAGCTATGAAAAAAATTTCCTTATAGGTATACACCCTGTTCAGAACACCACAGCATAGAAAAGGTCGACTACATCCAGTTTAACTTGGATATGCCGCTCACGTTCCTGCATAATGGAAAACACCAATGGAAGACTGGGCAAAAGTTCACTGTGAAGGACAGGGACAATGTCTGTGACTGATAAAATGCCTATTTCCTGGCTGACTACACCTTTGAGACTCTCGTAGATGGGGTGGCTATTGATGCCAACATGCAGTATGCACCAGCTTTTTCTCCCTGATAAACAGCCTGACCGTCACGTCAGCGGGGAAGACCATCTACGAAGCCAATGGCATCCACAAGATCATCTTCATTACCAGGTATCATATTGGACCCCCGACATATGTTGCTCACAGTTCTGCAATGTATTAGCGACAGATACTCGCACAGGGCCAGGTAAGGGTCACAAAAATCTGGCATGTCAACTCGAACAAGGTTACTATAACATGGCCGTGGAGTGTTGAATCAACTTGGTGGAATTGTACTTAAGGCATTGGAACTCCCCCAAGTTCAACAATATCTACAGCTCAATATGTGGTACTGTCCTGTCCAATATTGACCTCGATGGCTCGGTGATTAAATGGGGCAGTGGTAAGACGTGGGCACTCGACAACACTCAGCCAGGGAATTGGGATCCCAGCGATCTAGGCATGATGAGACCCTCTGAATTATGCCCATCTGCCAACAAGGCCAAATGTGATTTGATAATGCACCGCCTCAATCTGAGGATCAATGAGAAAATGTCCTGACTTTTTGTGTGCTGAATGTGTCAGACATGTAACCACATGTACCAAGAGGTGCAGATGTGGGGCAACGAGAAATCTTCCACATGTGCACTTGCGTGGAGTGTGGCAAGAACTATGAGGCATTCGTGTGAGGGTCCAAAGAAAAACTTGGTGCACCTTGTTGAACATATGTAGCCTCAAGGCATCTCAACAACGAGTTGCCCTGCAGATAAAAACGCAAGGCAATTGTCGAATGGAGGAAAGTTTCCCTGGAAGGTGAGACATCAAGAAATGGTGCAATATCCTGCTTGGTGTCGACAAACTCATTGACATTGAGATGAAGGCACCAAGCAAATATGACCCTTCTGTCATATTAACTTTGAGGATGGAGGGCGGCAAAAAATTGTGTGTGTGGGCCCCAGGAAGATTAACAAAGGCACTGCAGGTGGAGCATTTCCATAGGTTTATACTCAACAATTCCATGACGCAAACAACATTGCCCAACTCGACCCAACACACACCACATCACCTGCAACCTATACCACAGCTCGCCTTTGGCTTCCTTTACATGGGTCAACCCATAGTCACGTAAACAATAGTGCAGATACCCATATGGTGCATCTCTCTGATAGATGCCCAGTTTAGCATCTCGGCCTGGAGTGCTCATGGACTAGCTACCCAGGATGTATTGTGGACTACTCCCCATTGAACAGGTTTTGGGTGGGGGGTGTCACAGAACCAGTACCTTACAAAATGTGATTTGCTCACACGCCATCTGTGCTACCCGAACACATATAGAGTACTGTCTGCATTACCTGCACAAACAGAGACAACTAAGAAAGATTCTTAGAAAGCAACAGAACAAGTTGCCATAAACAAAAGTTGCTGGAAACAAGCACCGAAAAATGTGTGCAAGTTTCCATAACCAGGATTGGTTGTGATTTTGCCTCTGAATGTTTGAAATGGCATACAGTTCTAAAACCTATCACCTGTTGCAGCAACATGAAACCCAAGAAACGGCAACCTTACATTGGAGAATAGAGTTGAACCTTGATTATCTGCACTTGCTGGGCCTTGCGCAAAAAGTCCAGATGATCGAGAGTCCAGATAATCAAAAACATGAATAGAGATAAAGGAAACGGACTGTAACAGTGAATAGAATGATCATACTCGCACATGGAGGTGTTATGCTGTGATGATCTTTAAACTTGTCTCTAACCGTCTGACTGAAGGTTTCACCTTACTAATATCACTTCTTATTAATATATCAGACAAAACTTGTGGGACAAGAGAAACAATTTACCCAGATAATCAAAAAGTCCAAATAATCCACATTCGGATAATCGAGGTTCAACAATACATTGTAAAAATTTAAAGAGGTATTATGGTATTGTTATTGGTTTAATGCATTGTAAGTTGGAACCTACCTTCAGAATCCACTGAGTTGAGCAATTTATAAGGGTTACCTTTAATGAAAGCTAGACAGAAAAAAAGGATTGTCACTTTAAAAAGTCACATCACAGACACGTGGTATGTTCATAAAAATTTCATCTCACATATTCCTCATACATGTATCAGGCCTTCTGACAGGGTGTGGGAAAAAAGGAAAATTGTGCAGGTTTTGGGAGGCAAATTATGCTGTAAAAAATGGCAATAATGTGCTGGAATTGCGCAATCGTGTAAACAAACAAATATTCGATCACCGGGCCTAAAAAAACACCCGACATGGAGGAATTTCTGGATAAATGAAAAGTGCAACAATTGTCCTCATAGTCTGGCAATTAAACATAAACCAAATTTCTATTTTGCTACAACTTTAGCCTAAGTTTGTATCAACAAAATCATGTTGCGTGACACGATCGATTAAGGTTATTCAAAACCATACTTCCCGGGCATAATTCCACTTCGAAATAAAATGTTTTCAACCAGATCAAGTTACTTTATGAAAAATTCTGACATTTTTGTCCTTTCCGCAGCTGTAACTTTTATTGCAGTATGGTCGTCAGTTTTTGTCAAATACTTTTCCATTATTATTATGCCTGCCTGCAATGACCAGAAATAACACCAACTACAAGAAAATTTTCACGTTCCGGTTCGCTACATTTTTGCCAGACACTCGAAGCTTGTCAGGAAATGCAAAGAACTGATCTGACAGTGTTCTGTTTATTGATCTATAACTCACGAAAATATTTTGTCAAGCCTCTGTGTGATTGGGCGGAGATCAATAGAAAAGGACTATATTTTTTTTCACTTTGAATCATGAAGCCACGTGGTGCTATTTAAGAGAATATCTGATTCGTCATTTGCAAAACAACATTGCCACAAATCGCCAACGAAAAGTAAGATTAGACTGAAACTAGTGCCCAGGCTGGCACAGAGCTATGAAAAGCCGCTTTGTTGTTTTTATATCCACTTGAGCTGTACAATCGTGGAAAGCAGCGGATTTCTCGATTGCTTTGCAAGGTAAAAAGTCTAAATATAGCTTAAAAAGCTAATTTAAGCCTTGGAAATCAATGGGAATATCGATTTAATTAGATTTTTAACCAAATCTTCCCATATTGTGCGGGATTTTGCGGATTTTCAGAAATTGTGCGGCTTTGATCGCATTGTGTGGTCCCGCACCTACGCACCCTGTCAGAAGGCCTGATGTATATGTTAAAACTTCCTGCATTAAAATTACTCTGCGGCCAGAAGTCCTGGTAATCTAGCATGTACTCTAAGACTAGCACAATAATTATTAGATTGAATATATGGTGTCCCAGTACAAGGATGCTGTAGAAAGTCAACACAGTGTATTCAAAAGTTGCAATAAGCAAGAGCAACTCTTGATAGAACAAGCGGATGAATGCCCATTTATCAAGCACTAAAATGCTGTATAAAATCAACATCATTTCAATGCATTTAAATGATGTCAGAACAGGAGCAACACTTGACAAAGCAAGTGAAGTGAATAATTGCACTTTCAAATATCTAGATGAAGTGCTATATACAGTACCGCCCAGATGTAAGTTGACACTCAATACTCGATACTCGCGAGTATCGAGTATCGAGTATCGAGTATTGAGTCGAGTATCAAGACTCCAAATTGGCTAATCATAGCTTGGGTTCCATTTTCTGGAACCTTTTTGCGCCAGACTCGCTGTTTGAGACGTGTCCAATCAGATATCGCTTTTTATCGCGGTCCTTACGTGGAAATGGCACTGGCAACACAAATTAAAATTTGTCAAAATTCAAAATTTCAGAGCTTGATACTTACCAGAAGCTTGCAATTAGAAAAATCTTTGTCGAGAAGGAAGATGTTTTTGTTATCTTGCCTACAAGATCCGGGAAATCGTTAATATATCAGGTTCTGCCACTCGTGTTTGACCATAGTTCTGATGAAAGCGGTCATATTGTTGTTGTTGTGTCTCCGTTGGTTAGTCTGATGGAAGATCAAGTGAAGTATTTGAGAAATCTTTTGTGTCGTGTCAACGGGTGGAAACGCTTGATAATTCGGACCGATTTCCTGTATCGGTGATAGGAAGCCACCAACATAACTAAGCGAGTTCCCTCAGTGGCTGACCGTGACAAATGAAGAAACACAAGCAGTAGAAGATACCTTGGCCGAGCTAAATTGGAGTGTTCTAGAGGCCTTCGCTCGGTTTGTTGATGGCAAGCACGCACTTATTTCCTACTGATTTCCATCTGTAGGTTGAAGCAAGCGTTAGCCCTTGGCCTAGATTGAAAGGCGTCTTGTCTTTCCTTTTTAACTTCTTCTAATTTCTCAGTTGCTCGTTGAGACTTTAACAACCGCTTGTAGCACGATATCTTGCAAACAATTTAGTGTTTGTGTCCTTGTAATGACATTAATTGATCGTCGCAGTTACGTACACAACTTAAGCAGCTTTCATATATTCATTGGCATTGTTCGTGTCCTTGTTGGCGTAGCAGTTGACGTCTATGTTAGGCATAGATTTTATAATTTCCGAAATGGAAAAAAAACACACGATATTCTCGGTTTCTAATTTATTGGTTGGTTGCACGACCCAAAAACCTCTCTCACTCTCTAGTGAAATTTTGTTCTCTAAATATAATGTCGCACATACATAATTGTTTCACTTATCTATCAGGAAACCTGTCAAACCCCCTATACCGGAGTGTTTCATTTGTGTCGCGAGATTCTCTTCTCAGCTTGCGTGTCTCACTAACAGAGCTCTTGACATTCAAAAATATGATTATAATCAAATGTTACTGACAACAGTTTCCGACATTAATGTCAGCGAAATTAGGAGGTGTTTTTCCAAAAATATATACTCTTTCTTTACCGGGGCACTGGGATGAACATGTGAAACAATTTGAGCTCTCATCGACAATTTTCTTTGGTGTCTCCACCGATATGAACAGTAACAATAGCTAGATTATATGCCACATCCACATTTTCGCGCGAATCACTACTTGATTCAGATTTTCTGGTATATGATTGGTCTGTTCAATGGACCGCAAACAAACCGCAAGGACAATGAGAAAGGAATGTTGTTCGGATGTCAGCAGCCGTTCTTTTGGGTGAACGTTGCATGACATCCAAAAAACGGCTGCGAGGGAGACTAATTGATAAGTAGATAACGCATATTTTGAACACAGAAATTATTTCTCATTCTCTCCCTTGCTTTACCGGTTGAGCAGTCTTTCAAGGGCTATTATTTTATCACATTTTACATTAGAAGTTTATTATGATATGATTATGGAGTAAGCCATCATTGCTTTAAATCTCACGATCCTCACAAGCGGCTTGACGTCCCGGGGGGGGGGGGGGGGTACTCCCCTATATCAGGTATATAGGTATGTGCCGCCCCAAAGGGTATGGTTTTTGAGCCGTTTTGGTCTGAAAATGGGTATAGATTTTGAACATTTTGGTCTGAAATTGGGTATGGTTATCGGGGGAACATTCACGAAAGCTTATCAACTTATTTTTCTTCCCAGAAACCGGGGCGAGTAACTGCCCTTGCGAAATGAATTCCCAGCTTTCTGGGAATTTCTAGGAATTCCCAAAAATTCCCAACTATGCAAATCAGCCTTCATCAAATAAGCTTGGAATTCTTGGGAATGGCAAATTAGGTCTCACTCTAGGCTTGGAATTCCTAGGAATTCCTAGGAATTCTAAGTTTTACAATTTTAGAAGCTTAAGAATTGTTGAGAATTTCTGGGAATAGAAAAATTCAGGCCAACTGGGCTTGGTATTCCTGGGAATTCCTAGGAATTCTAAGTTATGCAAATTAGGAATTTAGCTCAGGGATGTTTAAAAATCAGAAAGACTTTAAAATTATAGAAGATTTCGTAGCCTTTTCTTATTTTGTCACATTTTAATTTTGTTAAGTGATTGCACTGAAACAATTCTAAACTTATAATACAGGACATACTGGTAATGTATACTTCTATTCTTACATTGTTAAATCCAAGATCAATGTGGTTTTCGAATGAAAACTGGCCTAAATCAGGAACATGAGTCGTAACTTCCATTTAGAGCCTCATCGAAGCTTGATTCAGAACTCAATGTAGGCGATAAAGTCGCGTACAAGTCACAGGCTCAGCTCTTTCTACAAAGTTTCCCGAAGCTTTCAAACGTTTGTGATTGAATTGCGTTGTCCTCAGGGTATCGGTATACTGGAATCATCGACATATAATTTGTATTTCCTCTTAAAAGGACCTGCAAGCATTAAGTGACAAAAGAGAACCCGAAGGTTTCGCTTTGAATACCGACGAAAGTATATTCTACTCGAAGGAAAAAGCTTACCTTTGCCGTGAACTAATCGCAAGTTAGATTCAATTCTTTGCCAATTCGAGACAACAAACTGAGGCAGATGGAGCATTTGTACAGCTTTTTGTTTTCCTGTACAATTTCCTCAAATAATAAACTTTCATTCTCTTCGGGGTCTGCATCACCAAGACAAATGATCGAGCGAAATCAAGTCAAATCACGTCGCAAAATTCATATCGTGACGCACGTGACGATCGAACAATCCACAAAGAACCTTTGTCTTGTTCGCCCCAGTTCTTATCATGTGATCGAGGATAGCCAATCGAGTGAGTCACAGCTCTCTAACCCTTCTCTACCGCCATTTTTGAATCCATTCATCGATTCGCGATTCATTCTGCCGTGACTTTTGTCTTGTTCTCCTTCTATTTACATCTCTCACAATGGTTTTTCTTGTTGTTCAATGGGTTGGAGAGAATAGTATCTCGGTCCTTAAGGACAATCAGGTAAACAATAAAAAACGTCGAGGAAGGAGCTACAGTGTTAGCGTCACTTCCAAGACCGACAAAGCCATCTACAAAGCCGTCGTGCTGAAAGTATTTCGTAAGTAAAACTGCATTCATTTGTCTACTTACCGCATATTTTTGATAAAATGGATATTTATTTTGCTCTCGATATAAGAACTGATCTTACTTCAGAATACCCGGTAAGATTTCCGCACTTCATTGTGCATGCTGTAGCCGTACGGTTTCGTTCTCAGAAATGTTTGCACGCGCACTTCCCAAGACAATTAAACTACAGCATGGATAATGAAGTAGGGACCTGTGCGGAAATCTTACCGAATACCCGTCCACTTATTTACATACTGATGAATAACAAAAGAGTCCATTGTGATATACCTCGTTCTTCAAAAGCCCCCGACACATGAAAACGAAGTGGACCGGTATTCTGAAGTTGCTCCGTAGAATACCGATCAAACCCTCAATTTCCGATTGCGATAAAACATAAGTTTATATCAACCAAAATTGATTTTCCTTTGTTTTTAGCTCAGGAAGATATTATAATGCCACAACAAGTTAAAAAAATTAAAGTGGCTATTTCTGAAAATTTGATTAATGGTATTGACTTTTAATTTCTGGTCAGATTATTAGAAGATTTTAATGTCATGAATTATTTTGTGATTGTAAAAACAGTTGACAACTTCTAGAAAATAATGATTGTTGCTGAAAATTTCTCATTGCACTTAAAAATTTAGTACATGTATTTAAGTGTATGTATTTGCAGTTATTTGTTTTATTTTGAATTGATTGTTGCTTATTTAATGTCAAGATTATAATTTATGATACATTCAATTAAAAATAATATACTTATCATTATAGGGAAAATTGGTCAATTTATTTACAACAAAATAATTATTTGTCAAGAAAGTTTATTCATATATATATATATATATATATATATATATATATATATATATATATATATATATATATATATATATATATATATATATAAATATTATATATATATATATATAATATTTCTTTCTTTCTTCAGATTCATGGTACGGCCATGGGTCCAAAAAATGCATGTAGTTATGCCGATCTAGCCATGGGTGAAATTGATCTTAAAGCTAAGTTTTCCGGTCCGATAAAGCCATCCTTGTGGTGGCGTTATCGTGACGATGTCTTTGATCTTTGGCAGCAAGGCCTTCCTGCCTTACATCAATTTACTGATTATATCAATTCTCTATACCCTACTATTAAATTCGAGTTAGTTTTTTCTGAACGTGAGCTTCACGTACTTGATCTTACTTTACATCTTGTGGAAGGGTTTATTAGAACTGATGTTTATTCTAAACCTACAGATAGCCATTTATACCTTCCACCCTCTAGCTGCCATCCCAAGCATGTCTTCAAGGCTATTCCTTTTGGAGTAGCGACTAGATTGAAGAGAAATTGCTCTGAAGAAACTTTCCTTGCCGAGAGAACAGTTGAGTACAAAGGTTATCTTGTTAATCAGGGTTATCCCCCAAAATTAGTTGACGATCAATTCTCCAAAGCCTCCACCATTTCTAGGATTGATTTACTACGGCAACGCGGAAAACAATCGAGAAAATTATTTCCATTTGTTCTCACATTTAATCCTAACTTGCCTAATGTGAGTAGCATAATTAGAAAGCATTTGTTGATTTTGCAATCCAACCCTAAATTGAAAGAACTTTTCCCTCAAGGCTCTATCATACCATCTTTTCGTAGAACAAAAAACCTGAAAGAATTATTAGCACCATCTCGTTTTAAAACCGCCGATGAGGGACAAACAATTCAGCCAAACAATGGCTGCTTTAAATGTGAAAGAAATAGATGCGATCTCTGTCGAAATTTCTTTGTTGAATCTAAATCATTTCTAAGTTTTAGAACGTGCAGAAAATACACCATTCATTCAAGGCTTTCTTGTGATTCTAAAAACGTGATCTATTTAGTTTCCTGCAAGAAATGTCGTTTACAGTACGTAGGATCAACTACCACCGATTTTCGGGTTAGGTTTCGTAACCACAAGTCTGCTATGCTCACAAACAAAACCACTTGTGAGGTAGCAGTACATTTCAATAAAATTCCACACTCCTTGGATGATTTTGAATTCCAATGCATTGATCAGGTGCAGGCCCCTAATGACTTAGACGAGATCGATAGGTTTTTAATTACGAAAGAGGCTTATTGGAGTGCTCAACTGTTTTCTATGGCTCCCCATGGCTTAAATAAAAGAAAAGAATTTCACTCCAAAAACAGAATTTGTTATAATTAACTTTCTCCTGTGTAAATATGCGTTTGCGCCATAAAGCAGTCCAAAAGCCCTTCCTTGGATTTTGCCAGCTCTTTGGGTGTTAGGTATGCTCAAAGGCCCTGCCTGGGATCTTATTACAGCTTATTGTTTAAGGGCCCCTCCAGGGATTTTGTTGTTTGTCAACCCTTTAATGCTCCAAAGGCCTCGATTTGGGATTTTGTTATTAACCCTGTCCAGCGTAAACGTAGGTTTCTTCTGCATATTTTTGTAAACTAGTTTTCCCGTAATATTTACCGCATTGCAAGAGTCCGTTTTATCTATTTTAACTATTTTAGTTTTTAGGTTGAATTTAACCTAGTTCTGCAATTATCCCGCTTTATAATGTAATTTATGCACAGCATTGTATCTTTTTCGTTTGGTCTATTAATTATCACCCTGTATGACGTAATTTATAGTACAGCATTGTATTTCTCGTTTTGCATTTTTTTCCCTGTATTGTATTAATCACGATGTATTAATAGCACGATAGTATTTTTCATTTCGGTATGTAATCTCCCACACTGTAACCGTATTTAAACTTAGTTTCCGTCCTTTTTCTCCTGTAACTGACGAAGGTCTAAGACCGAAACGTTTTTTCTATTAAATTTTTAACTTTTTAACTTTTTTATCGTCAGAAGTTGTCCGTCCTTGCTTTATCTAACGTTTTTATATATATATATATATATATAAAAAACGGTTATAAAATGCCTCAAGCCAACAAAGAATGCCACTGCGTCAGGAGGATCAATGAAGATTCACAGTCCAAGCCTCACCACAAAAATGAATTTAAAAACGGTAACTGACGAAGGTCTAAGACCGAAACGTTTTCTATTAAATTTTTAACTTTTTAACTTTTTTATCGTCAGAAGTCGTCCGTCCTTGCTTTTTCAAACGTTTTTATATATATATATATATATATATATGACTGTAATGACTGTAGTCCTTATATATATATATATATATATATATATATATATAAGGACTACAGTCATTATTCTGAATTATTTGATTCCTACTTCACAAAAAGTCATTGTCTTAAAATTATATTTTTTGAGGTCACAGTTGTAATTTTTTAAAAACATTTAAACGATCACTGCAGTTAAATTCTTAAGTCAAGTTAAAGCAGAAGAAGTTTTTTTTTGTTAACATGGAGAGCTATTTTTCAGTTATTGCTGGAATAAACGTTGTTTCAGTTTTTGTACATTTGCCTTACGGATTTCTGGTTCGGGGAGCCAAATAACAACTTCTAGTATTAACTTCCTTTACATAAGGGTTTAAATGCAAATCAGTTTTTGATTGGAATATCCCTTAATTCCATCAGCAGGTCGATTTGTTATATGATCCCTATAGACCTAGCTATTCCAAGCTATTCCAAGGAATTCCTAGGAATTCCTAGGAAATTCCTAGGAATTCCTAAGAAGTAATCATTCTGTATATGTTCTTTCAATTCCTAGGAATTCCTAAGAATTCCTAGGAATATTTTCCAAGCCAACTGATGGGTGAGCAAAGTTTGGAATTTCTAGGAATTCCTAGGAATTCCATGTTCCAATTACCGTGAAATTTCACACCTTGATTCCTAGGAATTCTTAAGAATTCCTAAGAATTCCTAAGAATAAATTCCTAGGAATTCTTAGGAAAATCCTAGGAATTCCTAGGAATTCTCAATTCCATTTCGCAAGGGTGGTGAGAGAGAAAGAGAAATTGAATATGTAATATATCATTCCAGCTAAATTTTACCTACTCATCTTTGTTACGTTGACTTCCGTTCAGCACTGACGCATATGCTATGCTTAATCACGTACTACAAAGCCAGTGTGATATAATATATAATAAAGACTTGTTAATAATGTAATGACTTTCTAAGGCCATGTCTGAAAACGGGTGTATATTTTCAATGTCCGGTCTGAAAACGGGTATGGATTTTTGTGGCCAGGTCTGAAAACGGGTGGGAAAAATGGCATGTTTTGGTCTGAAATTGGGTCTGGATTTTGAGATGCGGGCGACACACCCCCACCAAAAAGTCCAAAGAGTACCCCCCCCCCCCCCCGGGCTCGACATTGACTTTTGGTTTAGACACGAGCGTGACAACTGAGCGGGTGAAAAATCCTGCCAACTGTTGTTTCATTCGAATTATTCATTCTTTTGCTTAGCCGTTTATGCATAAACTGACGCCGTTTGAGAGTTACTTGTACTGTTCAGCCGTTCATCGCTCACTGCTAACCATTCATAAATTTTATTCAGCCGTTCAGCCATTTACTGCTAGCCTTTCAAAAATTAATTTTCTTCAACCGTTCAGTAACCGTGCGTTTTGCCGTTGGAATATTTTTGCTTGAGAGGCCACACTTGACCATTTGCATGCAGAATCCTAATTCGAACAGTATTTTCTGGTGAGCCAGCGAAATGCTTTTCGTACCTTACCGACGATTCTTTCTGATCGTATGAACTATAATTAGTACCATGTGTTGTTGATCGCAAAACATGAAACGTAGAAAGGCATGGAAAACTAAAACTTTGTTTTCAATGAGCAAAATAACTGCATTGTCATGTAGTTTTCATGATTTAATCCAGGTTGGTAAGCCTCAGTATTTCGCTTGTACTTGATGTAAACCGTCGGTCAATTTCATTTATAACTAATGAACGTCTCCCCGTGTCACGTCGCGTCCTGAGAATTTCACTGTTAAGGTATCAGCCAACCCACCAGGGTCGTCTGCGTGCGGATCGTTCTAGCGCTCTTTGTTTCAACACAAACCCCCATAAACTGTATATTTTTTGAAAGCTGAATAATCATAATTACAGCTAATTCCCTTTAAAAAGTATAAAACTTTAATGCGGTTAAAAAATGAGGAGGTTTTTGCAAAACTAAGTGTTTTCATTCATTGAGTTCCACGCTCACCAAAAACAAACGGAAGAAAACGATTAATACGGCTTTCATTTCTTCACACGTTGGCCTAAAAAACCGTGTCTCAGATTTCTGATATCTGCTTTCGTTTTATTTTTACAAGCAAATATATTTGGGGATGAGAAATTATTGCCGACACTAGTGCAAAATAGGCTATAACTTTGAAATGAAAAGAAGAATTAAAATTCGCAGACACGGTTTTGTAGATAAGCCATCTGACAACAATTTGGCCAAATTTCAGCCAAATTGGTCCAGGGACTGGCGACTTGGAGTTCAAAATGCATGCACAACTCGCCCAGATTTTCCTTTCGAGAAAAAAGGAAAAATAGAATTTCGACCGTAATGAGATCAGGCGTTATAGAGCAAATAAAGTGTTGATGGATAAAAGAAAGTATCAGTTTTCTTTAACAATAGTAGTTTGACAGGTAACAAGAAACATACAAATTTTCGCGGCGGTGGTAAACTCTCGTTGAGCCGCTTCCAAGATAGTCTCCCTCGCAGCCGTTTTTGGATGTCACGCAATGTTGCGTGACATCCAAAAAACGGCTGCGAGGGAGACTACTTCCAAGACGGGTCAAACAATTTATTTGTTGAGGTTAGTAAACGCCAATTCATTTGACTGACTTGTCAAATAGTTCACATTACACGCTGCAATGAAAACATCTTGATGACTTTATCTTTAATTATAACTAGGTTTGTAAAGATGCCAAAGACCAGAAAGCGATCAAGAGCAGGAGCGAACAGTCCGGCACCGGAAGACATTTTAGAACGGCTTGCGCTCATTGCAACCGACTGCTTCTCAATCGTATCCGTTTTGCATTCTTGTTCTTCAATTTCTCGTAACCATTCGTCTTGTTTGAAAAAAGAACCTTTGTCGCTTGAAGCGAGCTCTGTTGCCACTTCACAGCTAAATACTTCCTTCCCTTTCTTCGGTCTTGGCTTGGATGAAGAAAAGGGACACGATCTTTTTTTCTTTTTCAAAGACAATCGTAGACTTCACCGCGCTTCCAAGATTGCGAATCGCATGGTTTTGTGAAATACAAACACACATGCTTAGTTGTCATGCGACCTCTCCTTATTTGACAGCGCGATGACAAGAGTTGTCAGCGGCAAATTAGAATAATTAAGATGGCAGAATTGTTTTCGCTTAATATCTTCCCGTACGAAAAACATTTTGTTGTGGATTTTTTTTAAGCGAAAGCTATTCCTAATATTTATCAAATCGATTTTTCTTTAGTTATTCGTAATTGATAAACTGGTGGAAGACACGACCAGAATCGCCCGAGTTAAATCCTATAGAACTTCTTTGGCACGAGCTGAAACATTATCTACGTAATGTCGCCAAGCCCAAGACCAAGAAAGAACGAATCGCACAAAGAATAAGCTGATTTAATTTGAAACCACTCCAGTGTTAAGCTTATTATTTGCTCATTACAAGAAAGCACTCGAAAGACTCGATACTCGACTCGATACTCGATAGTTGCGACTCGATACTCGAGAGTATCGAGTATCGAGTGTCGAGTCTCGATACTCGACTCGATACAAAGTGTCAACTTACATCTGGGCGGTACTGTACAATCCATGCTGTGCACTGAATTATCGTGAGACACATGCATGTACCAGTTTCAGAAACCTGTGTCTTGCATAATGGTTTAAAAAATTAATCAAGTCTACTGTAATACCAGGCTCGATCATTTCTATCAAGATTTTGGTACAACTTACCAATAATTCCCAAAGCTACCATTCCAACGATATACAGAACAAACAGAATACAGCAGGGAATGTCTGTGCAACTCCTGTTAAACAAAAGAGAAATTTTACAGATAAAACAAACAGAGCTGGTTTTATATGGTGCTGGTCATATCAGAGATCAGTTAAGATGATCACATCAAGTTTAGTCAGTTATAATTCTGCCACTATTTTACTGACAATTTAAGCGGACAGATATCATAAGCAGTTAACTTTGCATGTTCACGAAATTATGAATTTTGACTCTACAATATCAACATTCAACTTTTCCTTATGATATCAAAACATTGCTGAACCTAAAAGTCTTAAGAGTTGCAAGAATTGTTAACATGAGGACTAAACATATTAATCTAATAAGATATTCTCCACATTAACATGTATATAACATTCAAGGCAGTTCCTTAGGGGAACTGCTACGCAGATCTCCAATTGCCAAGTATCTGTAATTTACTTAATAGAAAGGAAATGTTCAAGTACCTGTTCTTTATTGGGCCATTAAATGTTGGATCATACTGTTTAGGTGTCCCTGAAATCATCAAGTCATTGCTACTCAGTTAGATAGCATAATAAATCCATAAAATTACAAGTAACATTCATGTCTCCTTTCCATACCCTGGGTACCAAAAGGTCTTTCTTATGTTATAATAAACACATTATTTAAGTGCCAACTTACTTACATGTAGCACTGCTGTGCTAATTGGGGCACTATGAATTGATAAACAAGTATTGCATATAGCACATGAACTTTGCTTAGAATCCCAAATGCTAGATGCGGATCAGTTGGCTATTTGCAAGCATGGTTGAGGATATCAAAGTCAGAATGACCGTGCTACAAAACCAGCTATAACGCTGTGGTCAGGATGGGTGTTGAACATGGAACAACCAGCTTTCATGTCGGGGGCCTTAAACACTCAGTCATGCTGCTGTGGTTTAATAGCTAGGGGCATGCAAGACAGCAAATTTTTTATAAAGCCACAAACTTGAGGTAAAGATGTTTAATAATAATAATAATAATAATATACTCCATTTATATTGTGCATATTCTATATTAATAATCATATGCGCATTACAATCAGACCAATAGACCATGACACCGGGAACACGCCCTACTCTTTTCGAACAGTGCCATGGATTCTTTTACGTCCCACATTACAGATAGAGTTGTGAGACGGGGCCTACGGTTTATCGTCCTTATCCGAAAAGACTAGAAAGTCTAACCATTTGCAGATGCCATTACAAAGGCAGCACTTTCTACTCAATTATTTTAAGACCACGAGTGTTGGTCCGGCCGGGGTTTTGAACCCGCGACCTCCCACACGGTAGTCCAGTGCTCTACCAACTGAGCTAACTGGTCGACGTTAAATATTTGTCCAAGAGTTTACCACAAGTTGTAGGGTGACAGAAACCTCTGTCCTCTTGGCTACAGTGTACTGCTTAGGCATTGAGAATAAGTAAACCAAAATTTAAGTTCTTCTTGCAAACAAAAGGCTCCACAAACAGTCAAGATCATTATACTTGTATGCCCTGATCTGAAGATGCTGCATTAATGTTGTGCATAGAATGATATCTGCTGTAATCTTTTGGTAATTCTCCTAGGTGAGTACCATACATTTTGTTACAGATGAATATTATTTTGAGAATTTGGTATCAGGTAAGTTCATTATCTTCCAAGATGATTAATTTTTTCAATTCTCCCAGTCAGTTTTTCTTACATTGTAATGTTATGGAAAAGAGAAGCTCCCTTTTGATCACTTCTGGGGGCGAATTGGAAGGGTTATAATGCTATATGGATCTTGGCTTGTTGAGGAACAACATGGCTTAAAAGTTGAGTTAAGTTGTACATGGTTCTTTATCACTTTGATAAAGACCCACTTTGACAAATGTTCTGTGCACTTAAATGAGATAAATTAAACACTGTATCACTATCAACATTTATTTTAATTTAATTTGTTGGGATTCAGCTCGCACTGTTTCAGTGGCTGGGTTATATTCTACAACTTGAGAGGTTTGACAAAACAGCTTACCTACCTGGCGATAATGTGGCCATTCATTGCATGAGGTATCCAATAAGAGAAAAGTATTGCATAAAAAATCTCTTGCATCCATGATTAAAATTTTATGGCAGTGGTTTCAACTTTGGGTTATAAATGTCATTTTATTAACACCTCAAAAACAGGTCTCAGCAAACATGTACAACTATATGATAACCAAATGAGGTAGTTTCCTCCAAATAATGTATCCGTTTTAACCCTTATTTTGAATATGCTACTAAAATGCAAATAACAACCAAACTGATCTCCTTGTGGTTAACAACATTAACCAGGTTCCCACGGGGCATTTTCCAACACCTGATTAATTTAGCAATTTAATATTTCATCTTGCTAAAACCATGCACTTCATAATAATGAACAAAACGGGATTGAACTTGGGATTACTTCCATAACTGCCGCTTCCCTATCCACTAAAATCTCGATACTTCCGTGCTCTGTTCAAGAGATTAAACTTGCCAGGTGATAACTCAGTTTCTTTGCAGAGGTAAAAGGTTGCATGTTCTTCCAACACACATTTTTGTCGTGTTAAGTCAAGAAACTTGCAATTTTGGGCCGAAATTGCGAAACTACCGTAAAATACTTACGAAAATAAGACCTTCAAATCCACAAACAAGAACAATATCTTATGTAAACATAATTTCCACAATATGTCAGCGAACGAGAAGTCGGCAGAACTTTGATGAACACAACAGTAATTTTCCTGCAAATGGTAAAATGGTTTGGCACAAACCACTCCAACTTAAAAACGACATTCCAAACTTCAGAAAAATCAACTACACCTCAGAGGAAGAAAAAACAATAGCGACAGCAAGCCCGAAGCCCTACAAGACATCATAAAGCATATCACATTACGCAGAACCAGGAAGTTTAGCGTGTGCAAAAGAGAAATTCAAGTACTCTAAAATCGTTGAAACCAGCTGCTATAAAATCATTTTTATGGACTGTTTCAATAAAAGCTACACACAGTAGCTGACGAAAATATGCTAGCCAAACTTTAAAACTTCCGAAAAATGTTTTATAATGCAAGTTCACGTTTTCAACCGCAAACCGTGAAAACAGTGCAGTATTGAATCTTGCTAATCTAGCTTAATCTTGGTATCGCTGTGGTAACCTTAACAGATGAATACTACAGTATTATTCACAAAAACATTTTACGGGTTGAAAGATTTGAAAAACCATACATCTGTAGAAAGTCGAAAAAGCAGCACGGAGAACGTCTGACACCGAATTTTCAGCAGAAAGAAGATGAAAATAATGAGCGAAAAGCGATATACAAACACTAGCTAAATATTAGGCATCCGTATTCGGGACTATGTGCAGGGATTAACAAATTCGGTGCCATTCCGCACTGAACTAAAGCGCTTAAAATCTTACTTGACGGTGAAACTGAGGTACAGTAACTGGTTTTAGACTCTGCCCTTTGACGACGGAATATCTGCAAACTTTCCCTTTCTAACTACAACGAACAGAACTTACCCCATTTTCCGCCCGATTCTTTCCCGTTTCTGCCCCCTTTCATTTCCACACTTTCTGGTTCAGCTGAATTCCCACAACATCCCATTGTGAGGCGAAAGATTCCAAAGCCAACAGAACGAATAAAATTTAAGATACAAAAACCGAGGAGTTATCCAGTCGCTATTTCAGTACGTGAACAGCTCAATTTCTTGCTGCATAAATTGCCTTAAGTGAAGCTTACAATACCAAAATGACGTCTTTATTTTTGTCACGGCCACGCGTCATTGGTTGAGTTGAGTCACGTGGTTAAGCAGAGGCGTCTTTACTGTTTATTGCTATGAGCAACACACTGCTGTGTTGTTGGTAACGAACGAAACTGTGACATCACCTGTTGTCTTAACACAAAGACAATTAAGGATCTACGGTAAAAAAGTTTACTACTTTTGATTAAATTTATTTATTCCCAGGAGTTAGCTTGTTTTCCAATTCGAGTCCTGGCTGTGCTTGCCGAGCGTGCGTCAACCCCAAGAGATTCACGTGCCTGGTAGATTCTAAGAGATAGAAGAAAGCTCACAAAAGTTCATCTTACCAACAAAACACGGACCCCTGCCGATGGACCTCCCTATGGACTCGGGTCCATAGGCGTTCACCTGGGCGTGCACACTACATGAAAAAAAAACCCTCGGTTCTGATTGGATAAAAGGAGTACAGCGTTCAGGTATGACCCAGCCTGGATAACACCAGTGTAAATCTGTGTCTCCTGTGGCATACAATTTACAGCTTTATACGGGAATGTATGATAAAGTTCTTATTACTCGGGCTACCTGTGGTAGCACGAGTCTAGGTTTCGGTTTCCTATAAGTCTATCGACAACGTCGAGAATGAGCAAGCCTGCGCTGCTCGCGGTCTGCGGTGTCCCTGAAGGCATGAAAGCGAGGCGCCTTATTTCAAAATCATCCATGGATCTTTTCTTTCAAACTCAAGTGTTTTTTTCTGCGTGGTCGTGTGGAAAGAGATTAGCGGGAACAGGGCCAATAAGGCTAAATCGGAAGAAAAGTATATCCCGCGATTGAGGAGTAATATTGTTGTTTTTCCCACATATCGCTTCTTCGCCTTCAATAACCTGGAATCAGATGAATGGCATCAAGTTTCACGACTGTTTTTTACCGTGGGAACCAAGAAAGCTGATTAATCAACATTAATTCGATTAGTAAACAAACCCAACTATCACTGAAATTTCTGTAAAACCTTAGAAAACTTTCTGATAAAATCGCTCAGCTTAAACAAGACGTCGACAACAATTACGTTGCGATATACAGTCTGGTAGGTCTTTTGCGGTCGTGGAACCAACCATATAGTATACAATATATACAAAACTTAGGCGTAAACCCACATTCACGTTTGTTCGAAGCCGTATTATCAAGTGTAGCCCGAGTGAACGCTCCCGAGAGCGTCTAGTATTGAGTAAAATTTTTGTAAGTATACTCTTAGCCGACTAGAACGTAAAAAAATCATCATGAATATTCTGCTGTCCATTCAGCTGTAAATGGAGAATATTGGCGATTTATAGTTTTTTAAGATAATCACTCTATGTTGTTTGAAGTGGAACGATGATCGTGAAACAGAGGACAGTCATATTTTCGAGCTCTGCGTTCTCCTTTTTTGTAACACGGATGCAAACTGTTACAGAAGAGTCGTCTTTAAAATATGTTTGAGTGGGTTAAAAATCTATCCTTAAGCGTTTCTAAGTTCACAGAAATGACTAGTAAAACTTGACAAACGTTCGTTGTCAGTCGGTTCAGCGAGTCAGCTGACTGAACTCCAATTAAAAGCTGGCGCAATCCAGCTTTCACTTGTTTTAATTTTCTGTCTTTCTTTTCTCATGCGTATTATTCATAAGTAATAGCATAATTTCTCGTCCAATTTGGTACAAATAAGAAATTATACATCTTTCAAACAGCTCGTGCTCTTTTATACTTAACCTTATATAAATGCATGCTCATTGGCTAAGAGCACATTTGATCAATCCCAAACAGTGCAAAAAGTTGAAATTGAGTACAACAAATTACCCTTTCCCTACAGGCTCTTCGAAAAATTTACTCGTGCATATTTATCCGAAATTGAACTAGAAAATATTTGATTATCTGCAGAGATTGCACTTCAAATCATGAGATTTCTTGTACAAACAGTGCAAATCACAAGACAAAGACTTGTCCTGGACCGTACCCTTGTCGATGGACCACGCCTGTCCAAGTCCATGGCCCCTCAGAATGTTTCCCAGCGGTCACTGTAAACGTACGAAACAAAAAATGAATAAATTTATCATATGACTGGTTCCATGAGCGGGCAAGATGATGTGAATCCTGTATTCTGATTGGCTACCCGAGCGAGCAAGATGGCATTATCTTGCCCGCTCGGGATTTCCCGCTTGTATTGATCTCGGTCAGTAATAACGCGAAAAAGAACTCGACAGGAGCCATCTGGACCTCACGCTTGGTCAATAACACCTATTTATTATATGGCAAAGCCAGTCTTAGGCAAATCCCTGTGCTCTGATTGGTTCTTTCTCGGTCAGGATTTTGCAGTACGGACCGTTTCCATGGAAACGGTCCAACCCGTGTATTTTTGTTTTGGAGCGAAGCCGGCAAATTCAAAATTTGCAACAAAACAGCGAAAAAAACTGAATATTGTCATTCTTCACAGTGAAACTACCAGAAGAAGCTAAGAAGATTGAAATTTTTCCGAAATTTCAAAGATGGAAGAAGAAGACGAACATTAACTATCAGAAATAGAGTACCATGTAATAAACAACTTACTAACCGAGCTTGCTCGGGCCGTACTGGAGAATATTGGCCCTCGGTCGTGGCAGTACGGACCTCGCTTCGCTCGGTCCGTACTGCCTCGACCTCGGGCCAATATTCCCCAGTACGGCCCTCGCGCTCGGTTAGTAAGCGGTTAATCTTTATTTGGACTCGGTGATAATATAGCGCACGGGTGCTAGCACTGACCGAGCTAAATAGAGAACAAAAAATTAAATGTTGCAAATAGAACATCGACTTGGTTAAGAATCCCAGCTGGAGGAACGTGGATTAGTTCGCTATTCCCAAGTGAGCTCTAGGATTTGAAACTCAGGATGATCTTTTTCAAAAAAAAAAAAAATCCAGAAAGTGGTCAGGACGGGAATTAGTCTCCCTCGCAGCCGTTTTTTGGATGTTACGCAAAGTTGCGTGACATCCAAAAAACGGCTGCGAGGAAGACTAGACGGGAATCGAACCCGGGAAAACCGGATTACAAGTCTGGCGCCCTGACAACCGGGCCACGCCGCTCAATGTTTATAATTAGCTATTCCACTCCAAGAGATGATCTAAAGACAAGTTTTCTTTATATGCACATGAAGTCACGGCAGCCATGTTGGCGTCCCCAAACAAAGAAAAGGCGGCCATGTTGGCGTCCCAGACTGATATCACAAGACTTAAATTCTATTCTTATGCAAACATCTTCTTTTGTTTCCGTTAAAAACAAGGCCGCTGATCACGTGAGTGATTAGGCTCTATAACAAAACATTGCAAAGCAAACAGAAGACGAGAGCCAAAGGAATTATCATCTCAGATACTAGGTCGATGCAGCATGCGGGAGCACAATAACTTGCATTTGCCCACTTGTGAGAAACACTTCTTTGATGTTGCTTGAAATAGTTAAGAGACTACGTGATGCTATAGAGCGTTTATTCTTTTTATTGCAATTAAGAAATGCAATTCTCATTTTCTCTTTACCTTAACAGGCTTAAGTATTGTGTGAAGAAGTCTACGCCTGGTTACTTTCAGCAGAGAAAAAGAAAGTTTTTTTTTTTTACATATTACCTTTGTGTTTAAGTTTTCGAGGCTCTACTCTATTTTGAACACCAATTTGGATCTGGTAAGAAACCCATAAGACCTGACACGTGTAACACGCACTGATTTACAGCTTGTCCAGATTCAGAATTTCGTATTAACCATATTTGGAAACTGCTTGTCCCAGTCTTTGAGCTTGTTTCTGCGGCGCATCTTAAATAGGGATTCGCAACAACGACGAGACCACTTCGTTTTGACCAGAGGTGGGTGTTTCCCGGTGAGTAAGTCATACTTCTGAAGCCAATTTGATTGGTTAATTTGGTTTTCTCGATTTTCCAAATTTGGTACTTATAGATCGAAAGTGGAAAAGCTGTGGTTAAAGACATTCAAATGAACTTACACGTTTCAAGTCTTATGGGATTCTGGTCTTGGAAAATACCTTAGCAGAGCGTAACATACGCCCCTGAATAGACCAGCTTGTTTGAAGCCAGTACTTCAAAACAACTCTCGTTAAACGACAACCAAAAGGAAACTACAACCGTTGGATAAACGTCTTGCGGCCGTTGACTGAAAGATCTCGCCATTTCCTCTAATTTTTCTCCTAAGCTCCTAACAGTTACTCTTAATTTAGAGGAACTTTAATAAGGAAAGGACACAGCTCTTGCAACGTCCAGCAAAACAATAGTACACATCTAAACAAACAATGCTTTTAGCCCTGAAATCCAAAGAGCTTCGAAATATGAAGGTCGAATGAATTGAAGGGTTTCAAAACCTACATAGTATCCCTTACATTTAACAAATAAATAAGCCTCCACTGGGCTTTGTTCTGTTATAAAGCACGCTGGAGGTGACGAGAACACGAAAGAAGTGTATGGGGAAACACGAGCCGGCTACTTCTTGCTTGGTGTTCTACATTTTCCTAGAGCTCCCCATCCTCGCATTCGTCTAAGTGTAAGGGATGCTTTGTTCGAGCTCGGTCAGAATATTTAACGAAAAGCTGGTAAACTCTTCTTTGAAAAATTCCGCCACTTTTTTTCACTGCGCAAGGCCGGGAGATGACGCGAGCACCGTCCTTTATACTCTGATAAAGGACGCTGTTTGGACCAATCATATCGCACGTAGTATCGGGACTGTATTATAATTAAAGGACAAAAGGAGGTGACAACTTCTACCCACTAAACCATCGATAAATTTAAGTCCCTCAAGACCTGGTGCACTGTTTCTCTAAACTACAGATCTCTCTAAGTAATCTGGTCGGCGCTCTCCACGAGAAGTTTCAGCCACTTCTCGGGAGTCGCTAAGCAACATTCGCCTTCCCAACATCCGTTGAGAGCTGTTCCAAAGCCGACAAGGACTGGTTCAGATCTTTACCAAGAAGGTTTGTCACATGCTCTTCCATTCCAACTTTGGCGGAGAGGCGTTCAAGGGCTGAGAGAGCCTGGGAGCCAGTTTCCCCTGCTCCACGCGAGTCATTTTCATCCAGATGTATGATTTTGTTCAAGGAGTTTTGAAGGCTCGAGGTAGACGGCTTCGGCAGTACAGACGTCCCCATCAAGCAGGCGTCACCGGGTAATAGCCTCGTTGAACTTTCGGGTGATCCGGCAAGAAAGTTAATGCCATACGCTGGTCGCGGGTTTATATCCGAGGACGCTGGTTTGGGAATGATAGGAATGTATTTACTAGCCCTCGGGACCAAAGATGCCATTGGAATTGAGCGAGAAAGTGGCGACGGAGACGTTACGTACAAGATGGCAACACCAGGAGATCCAGTAATGGGTGCGCCCACGGATTGAAGGTTGAAGCTAGAAAGAGCGGTCGTTGATGGAGCAAGCGCAGTAGGGTGAACGGCGATATTGGCACTTTGGGTAGAAACTGTATCGGACGAAGATGTTAAGGTCTGCAATAAAGTGACAGCGGTCACTTCACTCCGTGTTACACCATGCGTTTGGTCCTCCTCCCGAGCCAATGTTCCAGCTTGGAGCGTAGTGGTTGAGGTCACAGGAAGTGTCGCGTGGCATTGTTGGGTAACAACTATCAAAATGACAAGAACCGCACTTAGTTCTTCTTTGTACTCACAGCAGACCCCAATTTGAATGAACCTACTGAACAGTCCTGTAATGTGGTACTGTTTGTTTTACTATACAGTGTGGTTCTAACGTTTTCATCTGCGGTGGATCAAACCATGCAATGTGACCATTCTTTGGAAAGCTACCAAACAGTACTGTACTGTGGTAATACTTGTTCTACACTTGAAACGGTCGAATAATTTACTTGATTGTCCTGTTTATGATAAATTTCATTCCCAAAGTTAAAACTTTAGTCAAAAATCTTTAGTCATTTTGGCATTCTAGAAAATGTTACAAAAATGATGAACATCCAAGCTCACACGCACCTGGAAAAGAGCTACTTTCTTTTACTCCTGACATCTGGTGAGCCTTTCTTAGATGCTCCTTCAATCGCTTGGCATACGTAAACTGTCGCTCACACACGGGACAGCGAACTTGAGAAAGCTGTCGAGGACTTTTCCACGGCGTCGGCAAATGTTCGTTGAAGTTCGGTAACGTCGGATTCTCTGACGACGCAGTGGGTTCCGCCGCACGTTTCTCGGACGGAGGCGAATGTTTTCTCGTGATGTGATCCTCTAATCTTCGGTTATAAGCGAAAATCTTCGGGCAGTGTTTGCAGTGGTATTCGCCGCGTTTTAGTCTCGGTTTCTTCGGTGCTGGTTTGTTCGCGTTCGCTCGTTCAACCGTTCGTTTTACGCAACGCAAGCGGTGTTTTCGTACACCGCGACTGGACAACAGTTTTTTGCCGCACAAGTCGCACTCCTGCGCTCTGTCCTCTTTGTTCTTGTGCGTGAGCAAATGCGTTCGGTAGTTGGAACTCTGCGCGAAGGATTTGGAACACACGTGGCACTTGTACGGTTTATTTCCCTCGTGCATGAACATATGCTGCTTTAAGGTGGAACGATGAGTGAACTTCTTGTCACAGTGACAACAACTACAGAAGCAAAATGAATGATTCAAAGAAACGAAAACGCTGCAGGTGTACAAATAAGCCGATTGATGCAAACACTAGAGAGGTTTGAGAGAATTTCAATGTTGCGCAAGTGTTCAGACGAACTCAAATGTTTGCGCCAGTTCATATAAACAGAAAGCAGCCGCCTATTTTCCATTTCTCCAGAGCTAAAAATTAACTCCAATGCTTGGTGGCCAGTGGGGACAGTTTCCTGGAATTCTTAGTGGCCCATCCCAAAATGAAGTAGCCCACGATTTTTTTTTTCAGAGTCACGTGGGAATCACAAAATCAAAATGGCATCTATATGTTGTGAATGTGGATCGCTCGTGAAATCACTGTTAAAACGCCTCGTAATTTCCACTTCAGAACTAAAAATTCAGTGGTAAACTACATGCTGAATTTTATTTTTAACTTTGTACTTCGAATAATTTACATTGCAACTTTTCGAAATTCTGTAGCATAGTCGCGCATCGGGCGTTCAAACCTTAACTTTTGGTAGCCCTGGTCAGTTTTAACTCGCCACTGGCGACCGTGCGACCGCCAATTTTTAGCCCTGTTTCTCAAGTTTATAAGACCACGGCAAGCAGTTCGTATTGACATCATTGCTGTGTTAACATAGCTTGTTGAAAACCCGGGGAGTTGGCCAATCAGCAATCAGAGCGCGCGTTCTACTGATAATTCTTCGTGGGCGCGTGACGTCACAAAATTATGCAGATTATCTGGCGGCCATGTTGGTGCACAGGTCACGTAATTCATTTCGAAGTCCAGACCTATGTAGTTTGTAATATTGCTATGGATTCCGAAACATCAAGTTCTTTAGAAGACCTGAGCGTTGTGGAGAAAGATTACCAAGTGCTTTCAGAGTATTATAGAAGTCTCGAACCTCATGTTAAGCGAAGATATCTGCTGAAAACATCTGCTGTAGGAGTAGATCCGGCTACTCTCTTGGACGAACAATGTGACGCGGACTGTATTCCCCCTGTAGAATCCATGGATCTGGTAAGCTACCTTGTCCTCACAACAAGCTACTACACGAAAGAACAGTTTAAAGCATATAAAAGCCTTCAGGCTTATAACCAGATGGTTTCAGGGTTTGTAACCAATGTTCGTGGCCGTATCGTGAAGGATAATTACGTGGTTCTGGCTAGCGTGCGCCATTCACAGCGGATGAACGATGCTTTGGTTTCAGTCTGGCTGATAACCAGCATTGATGGCACAATTTTATCTTCCCACTGCCTTGGGTGCAAGGCCGGCCTTTCAGAGTCCTGCTCCCACATAGCTAGTGTTTTGTTTTACCTAGAAGCTTACACTCGAATCAACGATAAGCTGTCTTGTACCCAAGTCAAGTGCGCTTGGCTTTTGCCGTCATTTGTGAAAGAAGTTCCGTATGCCAAAATTGCCGATATAAATTTAACTTCCGCCAGAAAAATGAAAGCAGACCTCGACAAAAGCATCGATAGCTTATCACTCGGAGATCATGGAGCATCAGAGATGCCATCTTTTCAAGCTCGAGATTCTCAAGGGGGAACCCCAACACCAACACGTAGTGAAATGGATTTATTTTACTCTGAACTCAGCAAGTGTGAGACCAAAGCTGTTGCACTGTCCCTGATTAAGCCCCACGCAGAAGCGTTTGTCAAGAAAAGCCGCAACGTTCCAACAGTTTCGGATTTTTTTGATAGAAAATATTTGGCTTTTTCGTACCCAGACTTACTTACAGCTTGCAGCAAGGTTAAAATTCAGTTGTCGGAAAGTGACATGCTGCAAATTGAACAAGACACAAGGTCACAAGCCAAAGGTTCAGGTTTCTTTAAACATAGAGCTGGACGCATTGGTGCATCTTTGAGTGGTGCAGTATGTCATACTAATCCAGCCCTTCCCTCACAGTCTCTCATCAAGTCCATCTGTTACCCGCATCTCTTTAAAGTAACTACTAAGGCAGTACTTCATGGCTGTCAACATGAGAAAGATGCCATTTTGCATTATGAAACTGAAATGAAAAAGAATCACAGAGATTTTCAAGTAAAAGACTGTGGTACTTTTATCAACAGAGACTATCAATTCCTACATGCAACACCTGATTTTTTGTGTTCATGTTCATGCTGTGGAGAAGGTTGTGGGGAGGTTAAGTGCCCAATATGCATTGAAGGTTCTGATTTTGAATCCTATCTTTCAATGAAAGCAACATGTTTGGAAAAGGTGAATGGAGTGTATAGACTTAAAAGAAAACACAATTACTACTACCAAGTACAACAGCAACTCTTCTCTGCAAATAAAGACCTTGGGTATTGTGACTTTGTAGTCTGTGCTGTTTGTAATGAGAAAGATACTGCCATTGTTCAGGAGCGAATATACAAAGACCACAAACACTGGGATGACTGCCTCCCTAAACTTATCACATTTTGGAAAACTTGTATTTTACCAGAAGTTCTTGGACGATGGTATACCAGGAGAATAACTAGTCCAGAAGGTCCTAGCACTTCAAACTTAAACTCAATTTGCTTTTGCAGAATGGACAAACAAGACACTACAGCAACATGTGCTAACCCTGCTTGCCTGTATGTTACTTTCCATCACTCTTGCCTGGCCATTTCGACTTCTATTCCGCCCACATGGTACTGCCCACTCTGTCGAAAGCTACCTCAGTTCCAGAAAAAAAAAGGAAAACCAAAGAATGTATCTGCCCCAGCAGAAGCCCTTAGCCTTTCTCATATATGTGTTTGCAAGGCCAAAGCAGAGAGTAATGCCAAGCTTCTGGAATGCCACAATGTCAGTTGTTCCAATGGAAAGTTTTTCCATCTGGGTTGTTTAAACTATAAACGGTTGCCTAACAACAGCAAATCCACATGGCAATGTCCAGCCTGTCGAGGATCTACAGCACAATTTTCCAGCCACTGGGTGCCCAATCTTGGTCTTCCTCCCACACCCCCTACCCAGGGGTCACCTGGTGCAATTCCCAGACCCCCTACTCAGGCTTCACTTGTTGAACCTTGCATACCCACCCCTACCCAGGGCTCACTTGGTGTACCTTCTTCCCTCCTTATCCAGAAGGCAGTCCCTGTCATACCCCTTGCCCAAGGTGCACTACCTACAGTCCATCATGCTCCAACTAACACCAGAATTTATAGAACCCCTCATCCACACTTTAAGGACCTTCTTGGAGAGCTTGATAGTAATGACTATAATGTGATACTCTCTATAAATGGATGGCTACACTGTTCAATAATTCAACAGGCTCATGTACTGTTACAAGAAGTAAATCCTATGATAGAGGGTTTTCAGAGACCAACACTTGGACCAATTAGAAATTTCACAATCATGACAGGTGAATTTATTCAGATACTTCATACAGGTAACCAGCACTGGGTCTGTGTGAGCTCGGTGGGTTGCTTGCCTGGCATGGTTAATCTTTATGATAGTTTATTCCATGATATCATTGAGACAGAGGTGGAAGAGCAAGTAAAGAGCATGATGGCTGGTGCCTATAAAGGTCTTCAGAATGTCCCTGTTCAACAGCAAAACAATGGTAGTGACTGTGGGGTATTTGCCATTGCATTTGCTACCTGCCTAGTGTATGGTATCAAACCAGAAGATGTGGATTTTGATATTAGAAAAATGCGTCCACATCTGCTTAGTTGCTTCAAAAATAAGAAAATGTCACTTTTTCCAACAATAATTTAAGTGCACACATATGATAAACATAATATGAATGCAATGAATCAAGCTTAAAATTTTTTGGTATCATAATGAATTTAATTATTTTAATCATTAATTATTTTCTGATTAGAATTGAAATGAATTGCAGTAGACTGTAAATGTTTGTCTTGGAAAAAGTTTCACCAGGTTCAGGATTTCAAGAAATGGTATTTATGTAGCTGAACCTTTCTGAGGGGACATGCCACCATACCCCCAGAGACTCAAGCCCTTCAATGGTGCTAGTGTCATGTCTGTTGACATCAATAACAACTCTGGCTAGTTCTAAATGGGAACAGCAACTTATTTAGAATCTTACTGGAAACCCTGATGGTTTAAATTAGGTTTTTCCACTATCAGAGATGTCAGCAACCTGTGAAATACATATTGTTTACGTTCAATACGTGTCAGTAATTAAAGATTAAAGTTGTTTTCAGGCTTAATTTTACAGCTGCTTAAGTTGTGTACATAACTGCGATGATCAATTAATGTCATTACATATTACTCCGCAGTTCAAATATATGGTCTTTCATATATTCATTTGCATCATTCTTTTCCATCTACAGGTATGTTATGAACTCACAATATGACCAGCTCCCAGTAGGCTTGATAGATCAGTTGGTAGAGCACTGCTCCGGTATCGCAGAGGTCATGGGTTTGAATCCCGTTCAGGCCCGAGTTTTTTTTTTCAGGCTTAAATTTTACGGCTGCTTAAGTTGTGTACATAACTGCGATGATCAATTAATGTCATTACATAAAGATAAACAGTAAAGATTCACATAATCAACTTTGCCTTATATTCAGTAGAATGATCAATGTTGTTAATTTTGTGACTAATCAAAAGGAATAATTGGTGGGCATAGATTGATCAGTGCAGAACAAACCCTAATAATGCGATCAATCATAGGAACTCTGCTATCCACCGTGCCTGAAGGGTTACATTTAAGCAGATCTATGGGGAGTGTTCCTTGTAAAATAGTATATTTCCTCCGTAACAGGCCAATAACCCTCTCCACATGGATTCTCACATTAGCAATCCCTCTTGTGCGTTCCACATCTATAGGATCCAGCTGGGACTTTCCTTTCGTAAAGGCAGGAATTACAAGACTTGCTTGCTTGTACATCACACTGTCATGGATAGTAAATCCCCTGTCGGCCATAACCATGTCTCCAGGGAGAAGCTTTTCAAGTATTCCACAATTTTCTGTGAGATACTTATCTGAGGTGCGACCACCCCATGCTTCAGATACAAAAGAAATGGTTCCTTGAGGGGTTATACCAATAAGCACCTTGATGGTGTTGTGGTGTTTGTAGTTAGAAAATGTTTGAGCCCTTGCTAGAAGGTTGCTTGGTCGATCAATAAAAATCTCAAAACAATCTAAAATAACTGTTGTCCTTTTCCCAAAGGAATACTGGAAGCATTGTGGCATGGTAGCCCACAAACTCTCCCGGTCTGGCCAGGAAATAAGTGGGCTCAAACGAGCGTCCATGACTTCCATCCAAGTAGATATTATACGATTAACGGTTCTTCTGGAGATTCCGAATCGGTAGGCCAGATCCTGTAAGAACACATTAAGTCTCAGTCTTATCAGGACCAAAATAAACTCCTGGAACTGCGTCAGGCTCTTGGAGCTTTTATCAACATGTGGTGCAACATGGTTTAAAGTTGTTTTTAAAACTGAAAAGCATGGCAGTCCAGTATAAAAACGGACTTTATCATCGTCGCCAGAAAAATAGCTTTCGCAGAACGGTTGGTAGGAGCTGGTTTTCTCAAACATGTAATCAAACTCCTCCGTCTGACAACCTTGGTCTACACGCTGAAAGGAGTCATCCGAAAAACTACAAGACGGGAGACTGTCCTTAACAAGCGGTTGTTTTTCGTCAGTTTCTTCTTCCACAACGTTAAAATCTAAGGAACAGATGGTTTCTCCTGGTTCATTAAGTTTTTTTACCTTGCTCGCGGTCTCCAAAGCTTGCATTTCAAGGCCTCTCTTCCTTCGCTCTCTCACCCTATCTGCCCGAGCACTCATAGCCTCATGATCCACTTGGCGTCGTTTTGAATGTCCCAAATTTAACGTGGGTACCCAATCCACATTGTGTTTGTCCCATAAAGGCGAAGGACGACCAGACACAAAATGCTTACTGCATACACGGTCGTTGCACAAAATCTTCTCAGTCAACTTCTCCCGACTAATGGCAGAGATCCACATCATTCGTCGCTCATGCGAAAGCTCTTCCTCCTGTTCCCCTCTATCTTTAACAACAGCAGGCACTCGAAAGAAAGAAACATTCTTATCTCGACCACTTCGCACCGAGCATCCGAGCACCATACATAAAACCATTGTGAAACCTTGCAAATTTCGTGTCCAAGAAAGGATCGCACGTAGATTTGTTTACCTGACCTGTACACCAAAATGGCGGCGTAGCAACCGTTGCTACATTACTGATCACGTGAGCGCTCACCGAGAATATTTTTCATAATATAGATACGACCCTGCGCGCTCTGATTGGTCCAAAACCCATGTTTTATCTGAGTATAAAACATAGAAAAAGCGTGTTTTATTTCTTGTCGCCACATTACCCCCAATCGACATTTTTGTTAGAGATGGCGAAAAACATTTTCTTTGAAGAAATTCATGATGAAGTTCTCTGCGAAGCAGCAGAAAGTTTTGAAGCCGAGGTTAATATAACAAATAAAGAAGAAGAAGCGAAAACAGTCGAGAAGTTGGTATTACATGGCGTCAGTTTGTCGATTTGTGTGCTTTGTTGTTTCTACTCGCGGCGTGTAAAATTTATATCATAAAGCAAATGAAGAAGCCTAAGTCGTGTATTACACTGTGATAAAACACTCCGGACATTTGAGAACACTCGAGAAATGTAGAAAACACGAGCTGCAATTTCACTCGAGTTCTCAAATGCCTGTTGAGTTTTATAGTGTAATACACGGCTTAGGCTTCTTTATTTGTTGAATAAAGTGCATTATTATAAGTTAATAATTAATATTCAGTTTCGTATCACCAATAATGAATATTAGTATAAATTTATATCATAAAGCAAATGAAGAAGCCTAAGTCGTGTATTACACTGTGATAAAACACTCCGGACATTTGAGAACACTCGAGAAATGTAGAAAACACGAGCTGCAATTTCACTCGAGTTCTCAAATGCCTGTTGAGTTTTATAGTGTAATACACGGCTTAGGCTTCTTTATTTGTTGAATAAAGTGCATTATTATAAATTAATAATTAATATTCAGTTTCGTATCACCAATAATGAATATTAGTATAAATACTCGGGTGATTAAACAAAACCGCGCGCTCTGACTGGTTCTCTATCTCGGATTATCAGCCGATAATCACCTCGACGAACAAAATGGCTGCCAGTCGTTCGCGCGCTTTTGATGAAATAAAATTTTTTCGTGTTGTACAATGCTTTTTCTATTCTTTTTTGAAATAATCACTTGTGTGTTTATACTAAAACAATTATTCGCCTCAGGCTCAGTGATTATCGGTGAATATTCACCTCGACTTCGTCTCAGTGAATATTCACCGAGAATAACTTCGCCTTAGGCGAATAATTGTTAAATATTAAATACCTCTAAACTGATTCCAGTGCGACTGTGGTGATCCCTTCGCCCTGGGGTAGGGGGCACGCGATGAATTTTAGGGCGGGGGTGCCGCTAGAACCCTGAACCCTTGGCATTTTAGACCATATTTGGCTGAAAATTCGCAACGGTATCTATCTAGCCAAAAACGGAAATTTTTCTTCCAACTGATACCCTCGTCTAGACCAAACTTTCTATATTTGCCTCACCCCAGATTAAGAGCTTTAACAAAAAACATGCCAATAAGTCCCTCCGTTTTCGAGAAAAGGTCAGCTAAAAAAATGAATATCGCCCTCATTTCAGTTTCACCAGAGAAATCTTCGTCAAGGCAACTGAAAAATTAAAGTATAATAAAACAATATTCTCCACCGGCGTGGAAACGTTCGCCAGCATCAAAGGACCAATATCTCGCATATGGATAAAAGTTAATTTAGAACGATTCCAAAGTGTAACGACTTTTTCGGGGTCACTCTTCGCGTCTATGGCGACTGATATGTTTGATTAATACCCACCCGTGTGGCCTGTCTCCTGTATGCACGTTCCTGTGTTCTGTTAGATTAGTGGAGTAACTGAAGGCTTTACCACAGATATCACACTGATAAGGCTTTTCACCAGTATGTCTCCTCACGTGGTACTGGTAATGACCCTGCATATGGAATGACTTAGGACAGTACTCGCACTTGTATGGCTTTTCACCTGTCAATCAGTTGGGACGATGAACAAGCACTCAGTAAACTCACAAAAGAACTCTTTACAACAAAAGAGGACCCCCGTGAGTAGTAACTTAGATATTCAGTTCCACATCAAACACAGTTGGAAAACCAAATGAGTTCTAAATAGAGGTTGGGGGAGGAGAGAGTGGGGAAAGAATGGGGCTCATAACCTAAACACGACTGGAGTGGGGTGTTCCAAGAGCACCTATCAGTGAAAATGATAGATTCTAGTCACCCATACTATTTTTGAGATACATGCATTTGCTTAATATAATTCATGGTAGGCCACCATGTAGTCAGTTTACAGGGGTATACAAGGGTTTACAAGGATATACCTTTCAAAACCCTTGTATACCCCTGTAAACACTACATTTGGTGACTATATGGTGGCCTATACCACAATTGTTGCAATTGGCCAGAGTCCCTTATTAATTACTTCATTTAGCATATTTCGCAGGACTTAAATCTCGCAATTTGTGCAAAAAAAAACCATCATAAGGGCACTAAATATTGCGGAAGTTGTTACAATACTGATCTGTATTAACAAACAGTTAGTCTCAGAATTGGTACGACTGATTTTCATTTTCCATAGGGATAGTTTCCTTTACACTGAACAAAACCAAAATGACCAAGAAAAAACTACAAACAATTTGACATGGAGTACTATATACATGACACTGTCAAATCATGCTTGCAGCTGCTTGACATTGTTAAAAATGGGTTCTCCTTAAGAATCATGTTGCGCGGTATCAAATTTCGGTTGGTTAATTTTCATGAGACTATAATTGCAATTTTCAGAAAATTGCAAAAATTGCAAACTAAGTAACAATAACCTACTTACCTTGGCATTGGTTTGATAACAATAAATTGAAACATTAGCCAAAAGGTCGAGGACCAATTGAATCACTAACCAGTATGTTTCCTCATATGAACCTTCAGGTTTCCAGGAGAGGTAAATTGGTGATGACATACATGACATTCATACTCTTTCTTTCCTGGATAAAATATAACATACAGTAAGATAGTAAAGATTGATAGATAGTAAGATAGAAAAGAATGATAGATTGATAGTAAGATGGTAAAGATAGATAAATAGATAGATAGATAGATAGTAAGATAGTAAAGATAGATAGTTAGATAGTAAAGATAGATAGATAGATAGTAAGATAGTAAAGATAGATAGTTAGATAGTAAAGATAGATGGTTAGATAGTAAAGATAGATAGATAGTAAAGATAGATAGATAGTAAAGATAGATAGATAGTAAAGATAGATAGATAGATAATAAAGATAGATTGATAGTAAGGTAGTAAAAATAGATAGATAGATAAATAGATAGTAAGATAGAAAAGATAGATAGATAGTAAAGATAGATAGTTAGATAGTAAAGATAGATAGTAAGACAGTAAAGATAGATAGTTAGATAGTAAAGATAGATTGATAGATAGTAAAGATAGATTGATAGTAAGGTAGTAAAAATAGATAGATAGATAGTAAGATAGAAATGATAGATAGTTAGATAGTAAAGATAGATAGTTAGATAGTAAAGATAGATTGATAGATAGTAAAGATAGATTGATAGTAAGGTAGTAAAAATAGATAGATAGATAGTAAGATAGAAAAGATAGATAGATAGTAAGATAGTAAAGATAGATTGATAGATAGATAGATAGATAGATAGATAGATAGATAGTAAGATAGTAAAGATAGATAGTAAGATAGTAAAGATAGATAGATAGTAAAGATAGATAGTTAGATAGTAAAGATAGATAGATAGATAGATAGTAAAGATAGATAGTAAGATCGTAAAGATAGATAGTAAAGATAGATTGATAGATAGATAGATAGATAGTAAGATAGTAAAGATAGATAGTTAGATAGTAAAGATAGAGAGTTAGATAGTAAAGATAGATAGATAGATAGTAAAGATAGATAGTAAGATCGTAAAGATAGATAGATAGATAGTAAAGATAGATTGATAGTATGGTAGTAAAAATAGATAGATACATAGTAAAGATAGATTGATAGTAAGGTAGTAAAAATAGATAGATAGTAAGATAGAAAAGATAGATAGATAGTAAGATAGTAAAGATAGATTGATAGATAGATAGATAGTAAGATAGTAAAGATAGATAGTAAGATAGTAAAGATAGATAGTTAGATAGTAAAGATAGATAGATAGATAGATAGATAGTAAAGATAGATAGTAAGATCGTAAAGATAGATAGATAGTAAAGATAGATTGATAGTAAAGTAGTAAAAATAGATAGATAGATAGTAAGATAGAAAAGATAGATAGATAGTAAGATGGTAAAGACAGATAGATAGTAAGATGGTAAAGATAGATAGATAGATAGATAGTAAGATAGTAAAGATAGATAGTAAGATAGTCAGGATAGATAGATAGATAGTAAAGATAGATTGATAGTAAGGTAGTAAAAATAGATAGATAGATAGATAGCAAGATAGAAAAGATAGATAGATAGTAAGATGGTAAGGATAGATAGATAGATAGATAGATAGATAGATAGATGGTTAGATAGTAAAAATAGATACGTTAGATAGATAGATAGTAAAGATGGATAGTTAGATAGATAGTAAAGATAGATAGTTAGAGAGTAAAGATAGATAGTAAAGATAGATAGTAAGATAGATAGATAGTTAGATAGTAAAGATAGATAGATAGATAGTAAAGATAGATAGTAAGATCGTAGAGATAGATAGATAGATAGTAAAGATAGATTGATAGTAAGGTAGTAAAAATAGATAGATAGATAGTAAGATAGAAAAAATAGATTGATAGAAAGATAGATAGTAAGATAGTAAAGATAGATAGTTAGATAATAAAGATATATAGTTAGATAGTAAAGATAGATAGATAGATAGATAGTAAGATAGTAAAGATAGATAGATAGATAGTAAGATCGTAAAGATAGATAGAGAGTAAAGATAGATTGATAGTAAAGTAGTAAAAATAGATAGATAGTAAGATAGAAAAGATAGATAGATAGTAAGATGGTAAAGATAGATAGATAGTAAGATGGTAAAGATAGATAGATAGATAGATAGATAGTAAGATAGTAAAGATAGATAGTAAGATAGTAAAGATAGATAGATAGATAGTAAAGATAGATTGATAGTAAGGTAGTAAAAATAGATAGATAGATAGATAGATAGCAAGATAGAAAAGATAGATAGATAGTAAGATGGTAAGGATAGATAGATAGATAGATAGATAGATAGATAGATAGATGGTTAGATAGTAAAGATAGATACGTTAGATAGATAGATAGTTAGATAGTAAAGATGGACAGTTAGATAGATAGTAAAGATAGATAGTGAGATAGTAAAGATAGATAGTAAAGATAGATAGTAAGATAGATAGATAGTTAGATAGTAAAGATAGATAGATAGATAGATAGATAGTAAGATATATAGTTAGATAGTAAAGATAGATAGTTAGATAGATAGATAGTTAGATAGTAAAGATAGATAGATAGATAGTAAAGATAGATAGTTAGATAGTAAAGATAGATTGATAGATTAAGATAGTAAAGATAGATTGATAGTAAGGTAGTAAAGATAGATAGATAGTAAGATAGTAAAGATAGATAGATAGATAGTAGGGTAGTAAAGATAGATAGATAGATAGTAAAGATAGATAGATAGATAGATAGATAGATAGATAGTAAAGATAAATTGATAGTAAGGTATTAAAGATAGATAGATAGATAGATAGATAGTAAGATAGCAAAGCTACATGAAATGCACTCAGTGTCCTATTGAGAAGAATATAACTACTACACTTTGCAATACTTGGAAACAAATTCATGATAGATTCACTTTTTGATTTTGTTACCTGTGTGGAGCCAGTTGTGGTACTTGAGTTCCTTTTGTGTGTTAAACGTCTTGGTGCATGATGGACATTTGAAGGGTTTATCACCAGTGTGCCGTGTCATGTGCTTCTTCAGATCCCAGTGAAATGGAAAGCACTTGTTGCAAACGTTACACTTGTAGGGTTTGAAACTTGTGTGTAGAATCCAATGACGCTTAAGATGGCTGGTGCTGCCGAAGTCTTTGCCACAGCGATCACAAGGCCAGCGTGTTCCTTTATCTGACTTAAAAGGCGTCACTGAATCTGTGGATTAAAATCCCAAGACAACATATTTTACCTTTATTTGAAGGATGCCTATGATATTCACATAAATGTTTCAAAGCTTGACATTTTCAACATCATTCCATAACTGTGATGATCAATTAATGCCATTTCATATTAATCCGCAGTTCATGCAAATATATGGTCTTTCATATATTCATTTGCATCATTCTTCTTCATCTACGTGTATATTACGAACTCACAATATGACAAGCTCCCAGTTGGCTTGATAGCTCAGTTGGTAGAGCACTGCTCCGGTATCGCAGAGGTCATGGGTTCGAATCCCGTTCAGGCCTGAGTTTTGTTTTTTTTCAGGCTTTAATTTCACAGCTGCTTAAGTTGTGTGCATAACAGCGATGATCAATTAATGCCATTTCATATTAATCCGCAGTTCAAATATATGGTCTTTCATGTATTCATTTCCATCATTCCAAAAATTATCATAACTAAAAAATGCCGAGGTAAAAGGAAAACATTATCAGCACGTTTTGGATTAAGGATTTCTATCATGCCATATCTGTAAGCTCACGGAGCGTTACAACATACAAAAAACTGTCCTAAGCTTGCATAGTACAGGTAGTATAAAACAATCATAGCTATTTGCAAATGTGTTGACCAGCATTTTTACTTACTTGAGTAGTACAACTGGAAAAGAAATTAACATTGAAATTATAGCAAAATAATTCTATGTCACAGATAATAGCTTATTTTTTTTCTCAAGCATCTGAGCAGGCCAGAATCCTAAATTCTCATATTTGAGTGGCTAATCATGCCTGCATGACTACTCCAGCTTTTTACGATACAGTCCAATGGTCAGATTTTTCCCCGCTGTAGCAATTCCCTATCTCTTTTCTTACTTTAAAAAGAAGACATCCAAAAAATTAAATAAGTTATTTAACGGGCTAGGATGGTCTGTATAGGAAAAAAACTGTGCCCTTGGTCTTCAATAGGGCCCTCGGCCTTCGGCCTTGGGTCATTACTCAAGACCTCAGGCACAGTTTTTTCCCATAAGGACCTTCCACCCCGTAAATAACATAAATATAATAAAATTGGGCTGTATATCATGATTACAGACAAGCTAGCTGTAAATGCCATTAATCAACTGAGGATGCATTCAACTGGGAAATCTGGATTAAGATTGTGCAGTCAAACTCAAAATATTAAACTGGAAGACCAGAAAGTCTAACCATTTGCAGATGTCATTACAAAGGCAGCACTTTCTCCTCAATTATTTTAACACCATGAGTGTTGATCTGGCCGGGATTTTGAACCCCCGACCTCCCGCATGGTAGTCCAGTGCTCTACCAACTGAGCTAACTAATCTGCAAATTTCCCAATCAAATACACCCTAAGACTCTTTACATACTGATATCAAAGTTGAAATCCTCAGGATTGAACTGAATATCATCAGGAACGTTGGAATCTGGTTCAGGAATTTCTTCAAGTCCATTATTCCCCATGGAGGATGCTGGAATCTGCTCTTCTGACTTCCTTGTGGGTGCAGTGCTTTGGCATTGACTAACCATTAAGTTTACTTCATCAGGTTCCTGAACACATGAGTCAGGAGAGATGCTCTCCACAGGGTCTACGCTGGAAAATACATCTGTGGGTCTGGCTTGGGTAGCTGAAAGAGCCCCTTGGTTAAGTGGGACAGGCCATGGAGGCCCAGTGTAGGACTGCATTCTGGTGCTAACTGAAGACAACTTCTCCACAGGAGGAACAGGGAGGACATTTATACTTTCCTCAAGCTGACCATCTTCCAAGGAGCTATCAATGCTACTTCCTCCATCAAATAATCCTCCTTTTTGCAGGTGTCTCTTTGATGAGCCACGTGGACTACCTAAAAATTTGTCTCCAGAGCTGCTTACTCCAGAAGATGATACAACACTGGGCCTTACAGAGACAACTTCTTGACTATACTCTTGACTCAGAGAACGGACTGAACGTGACGCACTTTGAAAATTTTCAGCTGATGGGGTAGCTGTGTATTAAAAAGGAAATTATGTTACTGTAACAAGTTGAACATGTAAATTTAGAATATTACATTGCACCACAATGAGGAGAGTATTATGTTTAACTGGCAAATTGAAAGCAATATACAAAAATGATCAAACGGCTCATCTCTAGAGTAGTATAATTTATTAACACAACTGAGGTAAAACAAAGGACACAAAGCATTCTTAACAATATACCTAACCCTAACTGACAAAGAAAATGAATAAACTGTATTACACCTGGCATGACCCGATCAGACACAGATGAGGAAAGGAATGCAGTTGTCTTAAGAAGTAAATTTACATATTCAAAAAGTAGAAATTTCTCAATCTTATCGGAAGGAAAAGTGTCATTGCTGCATGCTGAAAATTCCAAATTATAACACAAAATGAATGCATCATTTTGCAGCAATAACCCTGGCTCATTGTTATATTTCTCGGTACTGGCATTTTTTCAATTCCTTAGGCTGTAGACATTCTGTCAATGATTGATTACTATAACAAAATCGGTTTGATTTCTATTTCCTTTGATAACATACATAAAAAATTTGGCAATTGTGATTGGCCTAAAGCAGTGCAGTCTTAACATAATTCCAATGCAAAAAGTGTACAACACCAGTGCAAAAAGTTTAACACCAGTGTGAATTACAAATCAAAATTTTTTCCTGTATAATTATTACCTTGTAAAGATATAGAGATTACTTCATGGTTAGTGAGCGCGGACGACTTTTCTTCACGAGTTGTGAAGAATCGAAAACGAACGAGTGAGCGCAGCGAATGAGTGAGTTTACTTTTCTTCACAACGAGTGAAGAAAAATGGTATGGGCGAACTAACCATGAAGTAGTTTGTTTATTTTTTAGGTACTGAGATTTATTCCTTACAAAATACAACTAACTGATCATGAATCACGCTGGGCTAGAAAAATCAAGATACCACAACAAGGTGCAAAACGCACTTAGCAGGCTTTATTTTGGAGCATACCGAATCATGCAGCATCACATTTGAGTTAAAAATGCATTCCAAATTTACTTCTCTAAAATAATACAAACATTGCATGAACTGGACAATTCTACTTTAAACCCTGCTGAAAATGTTGCTAGAAGTATAAGAACCAAAGACAGTTAAAAACATTTTAAAACGACTCGTGAATGACTCAGGAATGTCTTGTGTACAGGAAATACAATATAAAATTACCTTTTTGTTTTGATTTTAATGCGGCTCTTTAAATGCTTTTTCAAACGTGACGTCTTTCGTGATGCTGTATCTGTAGTTTTTCTTTCTCAAATAACCGTTCAAAACTTGCAAAGAGAGAACGCAGTGAACTTGGCTCATAATCTTTGTTTTCTTTCTTTCTCACTGACAAATTTACTGATAAATGAATTGAACTCGTTTGAAGGAATTTCTTCTACGGACCTTGATTTGCCTTTCAATGTCAAAAATTCTCAGTCAAGCGACGTGCTGTTCGGGTTTCTCTTTCTTATTTTTCTTTTCTTGATCTTGTATGAAGTCCTCGACTGAAGCTGTATCTTCAAACCTAGAATTGCTCAGAAGAAGAAGCTGAGGGAGAGGCCATTATTGCTCACTTTTTGCCGAGTTAAAGGCACCAAAATTGTTCCCACTTCTATAACCAGTGAAAAAAAATCGTCTCCGGCCTGTGATTGGTCGGACCATATTTTTTCACTAGTGAAGAAAATGGTCCGACCAATCAAATTGCTTCTAGTTTTTCACATACTATTTTTCTCTCCCAGATTTGTAAGGAGTAAATCTCAGTACCTATGGAATACATTGGTATCCCAAGGTACTGCGAGTCAATGGGTTCAAATCCTGTTAAGCGTGACTTTTTTTCAGGTCCTTATATCTACACAAACGCTTAAGTTCCATACATAACCGCGACAATTTTCACCTATATATTATACTGTACATAAGGCTGAAACATATCACCTTGAACAATCAGATCATACTCGGAATGATTGAGGGAAGTGTTGTCAAGTGTCACAACACATGGTACTTGACTTGTAGCAAGTCTTGATTTGACTGCTAGAAGAATTCCACTGTTACTCTCCTCTGAGGAGTAAATAAGCTTCAACAGTCCCAGGGTGACACCACGTTCCGCCTTGAGAACTGGAAGATTGTCCTGGTACAGGGTAATCTGAGGAATGCAGATATTGTATTGTTACTTCTGACCACTATATGATAGCATGCCACTCGCCTTTGAATATAAGTAATTAGTATAAATACTGAGGTCATTATACAAAATCATGCGCTCTGATTGGTTTGATAACTCTGATTATCAGGCAATAATCACCTCGACGAACAAAACAGCTGCCAGTCGTACAATGTGTGTGTGTTTTCTTGTTGTACAATGCCTTTTCTTGTTATTTTTTAAATAATCACCTGTGTATTTATACTAAAACAATTGTTCGCCTCAAGCTCAGTGATTATTGGTGAATCTTCAACTCGAATTCGTCTCGGTGAATATTCACTGATAATCACTTTGCCTTCAGCGAATAATTGTTAATTAGTATAAATACTCAGGTGATTATACAAAATCGGGCGCTCTGATTCGTTCGCTATCTTGGATTATCACCTTGACGAACAAAATGGCTGCCAGTCGTTCCCACACTTTTTATGAAATAAATTTTTTCGTGTTGTACAATCCTTTCTCTTTTCTTTTTTTCAAATAATCACCTGTGTATTTATACTGAAACAATTATTCACCTCAGGCTCAGTGATTATCGGTGAATATTCACCTCGACTTCGTCTCTGTGAATATTCACCGATAATCACTTTGCCTTCGGCGAATAATTGTTAATTAGTATAAATACTCAGGCAATTATACAAAATTGCGCGCTCTGATTGGTTTGCTATCTCGGATTATCAGCCAATAATCACCTCGACGAGCAAAATGGCTGCTAGTCGTTCGTGCGCTTTTAATGAAACAAGAAGACGCCTGAAGGCGTTTAGGCGGGATGTCTTGGCTTAAAATTGCTGACGCAGTATGTTTTTTTTTTTTGCTGGTTGTGCGATCATGGATATCCATGGTGCAATCCAACCTGACGTGCATGTGATTTGAAGTTACAGCCAATAAAAATCACACAATTTTTTCGGGACGGGCTCGGGATACGGGAAAGTTAAAAAAACAAGGCAATTTTTGACTCCCAAGACGACGAAAGGAATGCGCTACCGAATTTTATACGCTGGCTGACTACGTACGTCATCCCGCGTAATAAATTTTTTTCGTGTAGTACAATGCTTTTTCTTTTCTTGTATTTTTGAAATTATCACCTGTGTATTTATACTAAAACAATTATTCGCCCCAGGCTCAGTGATTATCGGTGAATATTCACCGATAATTACTTCGCCTTCGGCGAATAATTGTTAACTATTGCTAAACAACTGCAAACACAAAAGATTTGTAATGTACTTTCTTATATACACACTATTTTGTAATAATATTGATAACAAGTTGAAGTAGCTAGACAAATGAACAAAATAATGTACCGTGTAAGTAAATAAGTATACGTACAAGTTTTAGTGCTTTTATTATCAACTCTATCTTGTTTTTCTATACGGTCTTTCCAAATATTCGTTGTAATTCCAAATAAATCCAATCCATTATTCTGGATTCTGATTTAGCTTCTTCCTACCCTCGGAAGTTTTAATATATAGAAAAAAGAAAAGAAAATTGGACTTTGCTACATTTTCTTATTCTATGATTTGCCGTTTCGTGTTTACGTCGGCTTCATGGAGTTATGTCTGGTGTGAACCGGCAGCCCTTGCTGGTATAGCATGTTTTAAAAAAAAAAAAACTTTACGGTCGAGCTGATTTAACTTAAAACCTTAGACTACAACTTTTATAGCGTGAAAACGGAAGAAGGAAATGAAGTTTACTGTTGTATGTATTTTAGTTGACAATGTAGCCGAGTGAAGTGACGTAAAACGTTGCATGAAGTCTACAGTCTAATCAGCTGTACAATCGTGTGTTGAAAACCCAAAAGAGATCAGGAAAATATTGCTTCTTAAAATCCTACAACGCCACGCTTTCCCCCACATAAATATAATGCATCTTTTGAAAGACAAAATCACTTTCAAAGTTTGTTACCTCGTTGCTGTTTTGAGGAAACGCAGGCCTTACACTTTGCAAAGTCTCGAAGGACAGACCCTGGCGCGCCATGTTTGTTTTCATCCACCAAACATACCCCGTGTGGAGTGGCGTGCGGCGATACAATATATTTACTACAGGGGTGCGCCAGGTAACTTTGTTACAGGTTGAGGGTACCCCTGTGTTTTTTAGGGTCAGTACGAACTCCGATTCATGATGGTTATGGTGTTAATTCCCCTGATAGGCTGTGCAACTAGATGTTCACTCGTCCTTACCTCGCATTAAGGATCTGAGACGAAACAGGGGCTAGAAGACTGGAGGGTCCTGATCCCGCGTTCCCGCTTCTTTTTCACGAGAATCCCGTTTTTTCATCGCCATCCGGAATCCCGTTTTTCTTTCCCCCAAAATACATTTACATTTTTGCTATATCTGGTAACAATCGCTCAAGATTATAATAAAATTTACAGAGCTCTTCAATAAACAGTTGTAGCATCGAAGCAATAACTGTTATGCTATAACACCACGTGAACATTCCCTTCATGTTCTTTTTTCCTGGCAGTCGAATGAAACAACATACTCCCTGTTGTCTTCTCCTCTGCCAACTACTGGACAGTTTCAATTAGATAATTACTGATCAGACAAGCTCTTTGGTTTGGTTTGATGAGTGTTCACCTAGCTGATTCGCTTTCGTTGCTGGTACGTTTATTTGGGTCGTGAAGATTTCCCGAATTAAGGATAGACAGGCAAGAAATCACGTATCCCGCCCAAAAATTTGGGGAATCCCGCTTCCAGAAGAGCAGTCAATTGCCGAATCCCGTCAACAAATTTTGCGTTTTCCTGAACCCCACACCATATCTTGATCAAATCCAGGATCCCCTGAATACCCTTCCAGACCTTGAAGAAAAGGCCGCGTAAACAAACCATCCTACTTCACAGAAATATTTGTGTAAAGATTATATTTTGGGCGAGGATTCAATATCAAAATGCTTACCATTTGTCAGGTCCTCAGTCTGTTGCACCAGCCAGTTAGTATTTTATGATGCTCAAACTTGAAAGCCATACCTTTCCTCATCATTTAGCCAGCGGACTGACAGGTGTATTAACCCTTTAACCCCTGAGATCAAAATCTGAATTCTTCTGACTGATCTCAATACATCTTACATTACAACAGTGTGGAGATTTTGATGTTATATCAACAAAAACCTATACAAGTTTTCAGATTGCATATTCTCATGAGCTCTATGGTTGCCTTTGTAGTATTATGTGTAAGAGAAGATGCATGTTGGTCACTCTCAGGGAGTAAAGGGTTAACGTGATACCGGGATGTTGTCCCTCCGTAGCCAGCTTCCCCCTGCCTCTCTTTCGTTTTCATATCAATTCCAGATCAATTCTTGTTGTAGAGGTTGTAGAGTAATTGTAATGTAGTGTATAGACCTTATTCGCTTGTACATTTTGTTTTCCCAATACAGATCACGTGATGATACTCAGGAGATTTGGTCCTCTGTCTTGTTCATTAAAAAGAGTGCAGGCAGATATATTCATGCTTGCATGCACTCTTTTTAATGAACAAGACAAAGGAAGAAATCTCCTGAGTATCATCACATGATCTGTATTGGGAAAACAAAATGTACAAGCGAATAAGGTCTATTTGCTTGGACAAGAACAACGCATGTTGTTAGTTTAGGTCGCCTGTGGTTGTGAGCCCTGGTGGCTTACGAGCCCGCGTTAACTGTCGCCATTTATAAGTCTGCGATTTTAGTCAGCGCCTTCATTTTCCACTCGACCGCCATGTTTGTTTTACCTAGCGTAGTTGCCAGAGTTAAGTGGATTAAAGCCATGAGTTTAAAAGGCGAATGTCTCCACATTAAAATACTTAGCCCCTCGCAAGGGGTTTAGGGAACAAGGAATATTTTCGAATCATTTTTAGGGGACATCTGATTAAATTGCTGGAAACAACTGAACAAAAAGTAGGGAGCAAGTAATTTTATTATTTGATGGGGTTTGTAAATGTAAAACTAACTCATCCACAGAGACGGAAAACTTGTTGAAAGCACTGAGTTATGCGAAACAAACTCTTTGAGTGGTCGCTTTCGAGAAGTTAACTGAAACGACCGAAAAGACCAGTTGGTAATTCTCAAAAATAGTCGCGGGAGTGGTCGCTTACGAGATCTTTTCATTACAGAGCTTAAGTGAGAATTCAAACGCGAGTTCACGAAATGGTAGTCACTAGAGCTAGTCTATTACGAGAGTGGTCGCAAAGAGAGCTTCGACTGTATTTGCTTCTGAGGATAGATCTTTAGCGGTTAATAACAACAATAAACACATTTTATCGAATTATCAAAGTTTCTTTTCGTAATGCGAAACCGCAACGTGCAATATCAGAATATTTGTTACACAAGAAAACAGTCTTAATATACTCTGGAATGTATTTAGCTGAACAAGACGTATACCTGTACATTCAATTGCTTGCCGAAACATTAAATAATTTAGGTATTTAAGGTCAATATATTACAGACAGTCTTGGCGCTGTTCACGCCATAGCAAGAACCTTATTACACCACCGTAAAAGCAAATTATGACACAGAAGTCCTCAGCAGGTTCGAAAAAGTCTCCTCTCAGAAGTAGGTTCGTACTAATATTACCGCTATATCACAGCGTGGAGCTTTAGTTAAAAACGATAACCTTGGCAGACGAAGCAGAGGCCATAAAACGCCACGAAGAGCATGGTTTTAACAAAGGATCGACCCTTTTCATGGTCTGAATTCCCTCTTAGAACACAACTTTGTAAACTGAGTCTAATGGCTGTGGTTATACTATCAAATTCGTCTCCGAAAAGGTTTACCTTGGTGTAAGAATCTGTTGAGTCTTTCTTTGTTTCTGTTTTTCTTTTTTTCTTTTTTCACTATTATTTTCCTTGTCTCTATTGTTTTGTCTCCTTTGCTTTCTTTGTTCTACGTCATTCGTGAACGTAAGAGGTTTTTACACCGAGGAGGAGCCGTCTGAACACTTAACAATTGCGAACAGATCCTAACTAAAATAACGGGGAAGATTTCATGTATATACCCACCACGAGTCCCCAACAACGCAAGACATGTTAAATTATTCAATGACCAATTCAGTTACGTCCACGTACCATTCAATTATGTACAGGGAACTCGTGGTGGGTATATATGTTGTAATTCAATTTTTTCCTTGGTTTAAATTTTATTTTCCTTTGTTTTTTGGTATGGTAATGTATGATAATGAGTTTGAAACAAAGGAAAATAAAATTAAAACCAAGGAAAAAATTGAACTACAACATATACATGAGATGTCTGCCTGTAAAGGGAAACAATTACGTACAATGGGACTCGTGGTGGGTATATACATGAGATCCCTGCCAAAATAACTAATGGGATTGCACTGATCTTAGAGTCCAGCCTCCTTTTGAAGTACAAAGTTTAACAGTGTGGCATAACTCCAGTTCACAGCTCCTATCTGTGCCTTGTCCGTTGTTCAAAAAAAACGCATTTTAAAAAGCAACTGTCGGGAATCGACAGCGTTGTTAGAACTTGGTTGAGTGCAGCAATGGTGTCCGGGAAACTGGCACTGATGTTACCTAAATGTCTTCGTAATGCATCTTGGGTTTGATCTACAAACTGTGAATTTCACTACGAAACAGAACCGCTGTACAAGAATCGGAACGCTTGCAGTTGTAGGTGATTGCGTTTGGCGTCCAATAATAACTATTCATAATCTGGAATGAAAGGGAGAAAGAACCAATTAAACGCGTCACCAACTGAAGTCCCCTTCTTCCGCACTCACTACACCAACAGTATGGCTAAAACGTTTTGTGCGAAATGAATATGCTGTGCGGTTTTAGCTCCGGCACAGTGTGGGTTAAAGTACCAAGGTACGGTAATCTGATTCTTTACTATTTTCATCTGTGGATCAAACTATGCAGTGTGACCATTCTTTGTAAAGCTACTGAACAGTACTGTACTGTGGTACTGTTTGTTTTACTATACAGTGTGGTTCTAACTTTTTCATCTGTGGATCAAACCATGCAGTGTGACCATTCTTTGTAAAGCTACTGAACAGTGCTGTACTGTGGAACTGTCTGTTTTACTATACAGTGTGGTTCTGACTTTTTCATCTGTGGATCAAACCATGCAGTGTGACCATTCTTTTGAAAGTTACTGAACAGTACTGTACTGTGGTACTGTTTGTTTTACTATACAGTGTGGTTCTATCTTTTTCATCTGTGGATCAAACCATGCAGTGTGACCATTCTTTTGAAAGTTACTGAACAGTACTGTACTGTGGTACTGTTTGTTTTACTATACAGTGTGGTTCTATCTTTTTCATCTGTAGATCAAACCATGCAGTGTGACCATTCTTTTGAAATCTACTGAACAGTACTGTGCTGTGGTGGTGTTTGTTTTACTGTACACTGTGGTTATAACTTTTTCATCTGTGGATCCAACCATGCCGAATGACCATTTTTTGGAAAGCCACTGAACAGTAAGAGTAAAGAGAGATACTAGCTCAGGTTGTCAGCTTTCGCCTTTCCGATCTGTTTCAATCCTCCACAGTTTCTAAGTAACAATTTGCCATGCACAATCGCCGATCAAACTGGATATAAACCGGGTAGTCGATACTGTTGCTACTTACCTAGTCCTTCAGGGGATCAATATCCTGCCGTTGTAGGTGTTCGTGGGCTTCCCGTGAACAGCGGTGTTCCGTACTTTTTCTGACGCGCGCGCGAGTTTTGGAACCAGACTTGCGTGACTCTCTTACTGAGACCAGTCAGTTGTGCTATTCGCTCCAGGTCCTGACCGTCTGGATTCGAGTCGATGTTGAAATTTGCTTGAAGGATCTGAAGTTGCTCTTCTGTGAAAGTTGTCCGAACTCGCTTTGTTTTATGGCATTTCAACATTCCTCCACTGGAGGGCGAGTCCTCGCTATCCATGTCTAATACGAGAAAAAAATATATATAATGGTAATTCAACTGAGTGCTCTACGGACTCGTGCAATTTGGTTGGCCTTTGAAAGATTTACTCGTGCTGATTTATCCCAAATTGCACGAGACAAATCATGTGATAACTTGTTAATAAAATACATGCAAAAATTTAATTTCAACTTTCTGCACTCAATTTCAACTTTTTGCACTCAATTTCAATTTTCTGCACTGTTTGGGATTAATTGACGTGCTCTCAGCCAATGAGCATGCTGAAATTTTTGCATGTATATTATTAGGTCTGAAATCATACGCGTGATTTCAAATATCGAACGAGCGCGCAGTGCGAGTTTGATTTGAAATCACAAGTATAATTTCAGACCAAAATTGCACGACACGAAGTTCAATTACCACTTTATTACATCCAGTTTTGAAATCGCAGAATTTGATAGTTCTAATACAGGATTTTTGTTAGTCGAGTGCCAATATTTTATTGCAAATTTGATTGGTTGTTTTAATTTTGTTTTTATTGTTACTGGCTGAAAAAAAGATGCGATTCGTGAATAAATCACACTGGGCCAATCAAATTGCAGGAATCACCTGTGATTTCAAAATGGATGTAATAAATAGTCAAAACTACTTTTTAATTAGTGAAGGGAGTAAATTAACTATCAAACCCTGTGAAATTAAGGGTGTGCTCCTTTGGTATGACCCGGATCTGGATTTGTGATCCGAAATCACTCAGATCAGGGCGCATCAAAAGAACCGACGAATCCTTGTCAAGAGTGAAGTCAACGGTTCCTTTGATGCGCCATGATCCGAGATCAATCGGATCACACAATACAGATCCGGATTATACCGAAGAAAGGCGCCATACGATGACAGCCGAGGGTCTATTATACCGAAGAAACGCGCCTTACGATGACGCCCGAGGGTGTATTCTCTAATACATTACCGTAAAGTATACTGCGCTACGAGGTCCAACATTAAGTGTATTTTTTTTCTTTTTGCTCCCGTCTAGTCTCGTGACTCAGTCGGGAAAGCAAGAATAGATCTGGTCTGGGGGGATGAGGGATCAATTCCCACTGGGGGCAAAACATTTTTTTTCCCTTGTGTGGTTCCCGTATTGGTAACACTAGGCCAAGCGCTTAGTGGGAATGTCAGGAATAATTTGAAGCACTTAAAACGACACCTCGAAGTTACTTCTCTGTTCCAAAATTTTCAATGAAACTTTGGATTGCCACGCACAAAGCCTTACTTCAGAGAGAAAAGTATTGCACTGCACTGCACTGTTATATGTTTTTCTAAAAACAAGGGACTCTTAATTGTTATTCAGTATTAAAGTCATATAGTTTGAGTTGTTGTGAAAGTTGTAGAAAGACACTGAATGTTCGCTGATGCAAAGTAAGGTAAACTAAGAGTAACGAAACTTTATTTATCCACGGTGGTGATTAAAGCCAGAAAGCTTATTTTACAATAACTGAGCGAATTCTCGCGCGCTGATTGGCTAATTTTTATCATCAATAAGAGTACACACACATAAAATTTTAATTTATGCAAGGTTTTTTCGCGTGATAAGTGAGCTGTCAAACAGTCAGATTTTTACCCAATCAAATTGTATTACGTGTTGTCACAAGCCAATGAGAAGGCGAGGAAAGTTATTGAGAATAGTTGCGCCCTGATTGCGTCAATTTAAATAAAATTCAGCATTTTTCGAGTTTACTTGCTGTTTACTTGCGTTTTCTTTTCATTTAAGTCTTCCTTTGACCTTTTTCGCGTTTTGTTATTGTAAAAAACAAATTGACGTCCGTTTTTTATGCGTCTGTCCTCTTATTGATGATAAATTGCGTCATAACATTGTCAAAGTTTGTTGTAGATCCACTCGCCTATCGGCTCGTGGATCTACAACACTTTGACAATGTTATGACGCAATTTATCATCAATAAGAGGACAGACGCATAAAAAACGGACGTCAATTTGTTAATCTTATGGGGCCGTGCATTCTAACTACGAACTTAAACTTTGATAAGAATACCAACTGCTGTGAGCCGGACCGGTTGGCTATTTACAAGCGTGGTCGAGGATTTGAAACTCGGGATTACCGTATTACACATCCAGGTAGTGGTCAGGACGGGAATTGAACCCGGGAACGTGGCCAGCGCCCTAACCACTCGGCCACGCTGGAAGTTTCATCGGAAAAGAAGTTTTTTGAAGCAGCTGGTTCAATAACCTTTACACTCTGAGAAGGCATCAAGGAAGCGGGATTTTAAATTGTATAAATTATAGATTAGTGCTAATTGTCAATATTGTTCCGCACTTTGTTGTCTCCTGAGAGACTCTTCAGAAGGTCGACAATTTCACGCCTCCGAGGAGGCTTTCAACGGTGCTCGCGCTGAAACTATAAGTTTCGTCATGAAAATGGTCGAATCACCTTTCATGCAAAAAAAGCGCTTTTAATGACCGAATTAAATATGTGTCTTCAGCTAAAGCTAAGAAAAAATAACAAAGTCGTAACCATCGAAAAATGAAAACGCGAATTACAGTAATGAGAAGTTTTCCGAAGAAAAATGGAAAAATGATTTTCTATGGCTATCGTAAGGACTTGACTTATTATCAGTCGAGAGCTGATAAAGTAAATTAACCGCTGTTTGAGATTTTGTAAAATACTTAGACTGATACTCTTTTGTGACCGCAAACTGACAAAACAAGAGAAACGTCCGACAATCAAGGAGGCTTATAGGTAATTTTACACAACGGTCGGTCAACGTGCCCTATTGATCCTTCATTTAACAAAAACAAACTGGACCACATGATTTTCGAGTTACCTGCAAACAAACTGAACGTCTCAAATAGTACTGTAATTGGATTGTCATAGTTTCGACTCCAACAACGAGAATTCGGATTCGTTTTTCGTTCGCTGAAATGTTCGTCTTTCGCAAATCAAATGCTTCTCCGTGAAGACAGCAAGTTTGGGATAACAAAGCGGCATCCTTCGAGTCTCGTGCATTATGCGTTGAGTAAAAAGCTTTCCACGCGTCATTTCAATACGACAAACGCGGACAATCATAGGACTAATTAGAATTAGAAGACGGTACTTTTCGTGTTGTCTTTAACTCGACCAAGGACGGAACGCAATCAGAATGAAAACCACCACTCACAAAAAAAAAACAGAATTTTCCCACAATCTTAAGGGAGACGTTTTCACTCCGCAGAACTCCTGTAAAAAACTTGAAGGCTGATGCAAGGAAAATTCTATTCCTTAATTTTACATTTTATGTGAAAGACTTAAAGTCTAGTGAGAGCCAAACTGTGATAACAATTTAATGGAAACTAACCATCACTACAACTTCACTATTTCACACGCAATTTTGAGTGCGATTTTCACAATGCCAAAATTCTGACAAACATGAGTAAGGAACGACTTTATTCCTTAATTTACAGTAAATGTCAAACACCTAAGACCTTCAGCCAGACTGTGTGAAGGACTTTCGTTCAAAATCTTGGACTGGTTGGAATTCTTTCATTTGTCTCATCATTTCTCTTCCACTCAAACAGGTAAAAATTGCTTACCATCTTGAGACGTGTTGTCCACTGGAAACGTTTCTAAACTCTCAAGGTAATGCAGTTTACACAGCACGTGTCCATCTTTGAGCGCAAACTCTTCCCCCGTGGAAAGTTGGCGCTTGCACGCGTCACACGCGAAACACGCAAGATGGTACACGCTGCTCCGCGCGCGTCGAACCCAGTCATTTGCGTGGATGCTTCGACCGCAACGTGCGCACTTGGTACCAAACTGTCTGTAATGAGAGGAATCATAACAGGGTTTCGGTTACTGACTCAAAAATACTCAATATCCACTTGACAAACACTGTATATTCAAGACTACAGAAAAGTGTGTCACTTAAGAAATAGAAAACATGTACCGTGTTTCTATAGAAACACGAGTGGAAGTTTTGGAGAACGAGAAATGCTGTGGGAACACGAGCCGCAGGCGAGTGTTTCCACAGCTTTTTTGAGTTCTCCCAAACTTTCAGGAGTGTTTCTATAAGTCGATAGAAACACGAAGAACATGTTTTCTATTTCTTTTAGAAAACACCGCGACGAAAAAAAGGAAAACAACTTTTCAACTTTGATGACCAAAATGTAAATTCTCTTTGCCGCGTCATCATTACGTCAACAGCTCGTGCTAGTTCTGTGTTTCTACTGAGTTATAGAAACACGAATTCTAACCAATCAGCGCGCGTATTTTCTTAGGACTGTTTTCTGTTAGTGTAATGGGAAAACACGAAAATCAAACCGTTTTTTCCACAGTAATGTTTGGAGATAGATATCCGAAATTGATAATTTGATCCCCTATCAGAGATCACCTGGGTTTTAAAAGACTTACGAAGCAATTTAAGATGGTTCGATTCGATAAGATTTATCAATTTATCAACTACTTCATACGTGGCCTTAACTACCTGGCAAAAGTTGGTGGATTCTCATTCTGAACACTGCTGTCCTTTCAGTGACAAAACTAAATTTTCAAGTATATTTCAGTCATTAACAGATCAACATTATCAGCTGACTTAGCAAAAACCACCGTCGGATAGCACTGAGGAGTTATGGAAAAAAAATCGACTGCGTTCCTTCCTGCCAAAAAGCAATTGTAAAACTTCCTGTGAAGTGAGCCAAAACAGACGAAATAAAACTTTAGAAATATTTGAGATTTGAAGGCTTAAAGGGACGTGGATTGAAATTCCAAGTGCATTAAACCAATTACTCATTTCAGTTATTGAAAAGTATTCAAGTGTCACGCGTGTTCTGTCGATGAATCCCCCAGAGAAGGTGGAACTCATTCAGTCTGGGAAACTGACTCAAACACAAGAAACTGGGTAAATCAAACGAGTTGATTGAGTAAGTTGTACCACCGTAAGGTAAAAGGGAGGTGCTGACGTCTCGAGCGTTAGCCCTTCGTCGGAGCGAAACACAGTTTGCATCGCCTTATGGCGTATACCTTATGGCGTATACTCGTCTGTGGTAAGACTTGGTGAACACCCATGAATTTACTGGTCGCACGCAGGTGACAAAAATCATTTGCATGTTTGCGTTTTGTGGGAGGTTCGTCTTGTTTACATTCACACTTTGAGAACAGGTGGTTATTTCACTGGTTTGGTGGCCAGGTAACAGAAAGGTCGCAGTGTTCTTTCAACGACGCGATAGAAGGTTATTTTGAAGGGTTCGGTCATTTAAAACAAATGAAACTCGCATTTGCTAACAAATCATGCCAAAAGTTAATCTATATTTGCGATACGCAAAAAAAAAAACTGCATAAGAACGGAAAAGGAACAAAACCATTCGAAAGGAAAATACACCCGCCGGTCATTTACCGCCGACTTGCCAAGTCCTTACCGCAATAAAACGCGCAGTTAAAGACCCGTATTGCCGCTTAGGGGTACAGCGCTCTCTTTTATTTAATGAGGATATTGCTAGATGCCTTGTAATGGGCTTAGCCATAATCTGTTGATAACATGCAAGTGCCACTGTGGCATAGTTAATACAATGCGTTACGGCCCATTTCAACAAACAGCCCGGCCTTCGAGTCATTTGGTGGGTTGGATGCTAAAAGGTTTAATAAAGAATGGAAGCACCGTCTGGAAAATAAGCACGAAATACCAGTCGTAGAAAAACCTTTCATAAAGACCCGGCATTCTGAAGGAAAAACTTCTCCTCGAGGTTTAAAGCTTTTTATATTAGATAAATTGCTGAAAATCCGCATGCGGTAACTGAACTGGTTTTTTTTTTTAAAAAAAGTTAAGCGATATTTAAAACAAGCTCGCCGAATCTACTAAAGCAACAGTTCCTAATGGCCAGTAATTCACAAAATTATGGAAGAGGATAAAACGCATAAATTTTCTCGCATTCATTTGCAAGTCCATGACAGACTAAAATAAAAAAAGAAAAAGTGAAAATTATGGTACAGATTGTTTGTGATTCGCAATATATTGTTACAAACCGTTTTCAAATCCCACTGGTTTAACTAAAGATGCGAGTATCTGATGAAATAAACCGATTACCGAACGGTAATTTAACGCAAGAAGTATTTCTACCAGTGGTGAACCAACTCACAAAGCTTAAACGCACGAAGTTCAACACCATCAACACATACAGGTAAATAAATAACCACATAAACAAACAAACCTCGCGTAATCCGCCTTGCAGTAAATTCTGTCTTCTTTTGTGTAGCAAGTGGCTTCTTTTCCGAGTTCCTGGCCGCACAAACAGCATTTCAGGCAGGCGGTGTGCCAGGCTTTGCCACTGACTTTGACCAAGTACCTATCCATAATCCTACCCTCGCAGCCTGCACACTTCTCTCCTTGGGACTAAACAGAAACAGGAATAAATGGTCGAGATTACTCCACGGTGCAGCCGGATACCCGACGAAACCTAATGTTCTGGCGCAATACGGTTTACATTAAAAGAATCTGTACTGGGAAGTTCGTGCCGCGACAGAGAATTGTAATGCACTTTCTTTAGCACATTTAAAATTACCCCGCGGCGAGTCACTTCAAGAAATCGACCACACGCTGCACAATGCCGACCAATAAATTGACCAACTGCAACTGAGCATTTTTTTGACAAGGTAAACAAACACGAATGAGTCGAGTATCCTTGTTCTTGCTTCGCAAGCACACGATATTCGCATTCAACCCGTTACAGTAATAAAGAAAATAAACAAACATCCCGTTCTGGCGCTTACTCACCGAGCCCTGTTCGCCTAGTTCGCAAGCGAAATTTGCCACCGATTGCTCCTCGCAAGCCGTGCTCATCTGGCGAGAAGGGAACACAGTAACAAAGTGAGGCAGGGCGGACGAAAATTTAATTTGGTGTTTAAAGCGGTTTTCACGTTTGACCAAACCACCCGCTATGCCGAAAGTTATTCGAGTTCTCGCGGCACAGGTTCCTAATGGGCCAATATGACATGACATATTAATTAGCGACAGCGCGATGCGATTGGCGGAAACAGCGCAAATAGGAGGAGCAGAGGTCCACTGGGAAATGGATATAACATATAAAATGTTGCTTCCTTTTGTCTCTTAGCGATCAATGGAAGTCGTTTTGAGATTGACAAGTATGCCTAAAGTGACGCACAGTGTACGAAACGTCTTGATTTTTTTGGTCAGCAAAAACTCAACTTTAACCTTTCCTCGCCGACAGCTATCAATCAGACCCGATCCGATTTCTCATGAGATCTGAGTGAGTCGATCCAAGCGTGCAAAATCCGTTAAAAACATACAAAAAACAAACAATGTCGCATGTTTAACATTCTGCGTTACGAGCTTTTGTTTAAAATTCGTCCGAAAGATTGCGACCAAGATTCATACAAAACTGTTAAAATTAAAACCGGAATACTGTACACATAACTTTTTCCAGGTTAAAAAATGTGATTTGGTTGCACTTTTAGACATTGGTACCTTTTATTCGAGGCCCAAAACAACGCATCAAAAAAGCACCCGGCGTCTGCCATGGCTTTTAGACCTATAGAGCAATAAAAATAGAGGACAAAACACGAATTTATGACCTCTTAAAAATAATCACGTTCAGTGAAAATCGCTTTCTCGTAGGCACTCCTTATCAAGGAAATTTTCACATGCGACACCGGAGTTTAGCCAATCATGGAGAGGTTTGAGGAAGACGCAAACAACGATAAAACGAGCAAACTTTTTCATACTTGTCTTTTGAACACCTTGCTCGCAAAGGTGGCGCCTGGATAGGCCAATTTGCGGTGGTGGTAGTTGTAATGTAGTGGTTAAAAAGAGCTTAGTTAACAACCAATCTATCTAAAATGGTTATAAAACGATTGCATTATCCATGATGACTAACAACATCTTTCCATTACCAATCCATCGTCCCAAAATTCGCCACTTTGACCAATCCAATGCCCACAAAGGAGGTCACATACCCAGATGGGACGCTGAAGTTTCAACCACAGACTTACCACATAAAAAAGCTAATAAAAACAATAAGTCCTATAAAAATCCAACCGTAATATTTTGGATAACACTCATTTAAAAAGGAAATTTTAGACATGCTGAACTTTTCATTCCAGTAGAATGGAGGCTGTGAATCCATTTGCAATTACTTACCACGTTAAAACTTCCTGGGAGAAAATCTACGTGAGAACAGAGTGCTGTGCTACAAAAACTAACGCAGATGGCAAAAGCCGTATTTTGTATACGTTACTTTATTATTATAAGTTTAAAACAAGAAAAAAAAAACGGCAGTCTTTCTTTCTGAGGCAAATACTTCAAATTTTTCGTTCTTAGAATTTGCATTTCAACCTCCGCAGTAACAAAGGCCAACAAATTTCTGGAATATTTTTCTAAAGTGAAAGCGAATACTTCCAGCAAGCATGGTTTTAAACAGATCTGCAAGTTACAAAAACTGCATGTCTCAATGTCACAATTCTCGCCTGCAAAATTCTGTCAAACGAGGTAAAGTAGTCACTACCAAAGCTTTAATCCTCAAGAAACTACTTAACGGAACAGAAAACACCAATATTCTATTGTTGAGGCTTAAGAGATTTTAACAGCAATCTTCTTCGCGCGACGATGATCCGCTTCAAACATGTTTCGAGTGCGAAAGTTTACGGAGCAAATGTTTACCGAGCTTTTCATTAGCATGTTAGCAACTGCGATAGGCTTCTCGAATAAAAAGCCCTGAAACTGGTAGGATGAACAGGTGTGAATTGGATCGTAATTGGTTTTCTCACCGGAAATAGCGGTATTTAAACGAAACCTAACACTTCCTGGGAGAAAATCTACGTGAGAACAGAGTGCTGTGCTACAAAAACTAACGCAGATGGCAAAAGCCGTATTTTGTATACGTTACTTTATTATTATAAGTTTAAAACAAGAAAAAAAAAACGGTAGTCTTTCTTTCTGAGGCAAATACTTCAAATTTTTCGTTCTTAGAATTTGCATTTCAACCTCCGCAGTAACAAAGGCCAACAAATTTCTGGAATATTTTTCTAAAGTGAAAGCGAATACTTCCAGCAAGCATGGTTTTAAACAGATCTGCAAGTTACAAAAACTGCATGTCTCAATGTCACAATTCTCGCCTGCAAAATTCTGTCAAACGAGGTAAAGTAGTCACTACCAAAGCTTTAATCCTCAAGAAACTACTTAACGGAACAGAAAACACCAATATTCTATTGTTGAGGCTTAAGAGATTTTAACAGCAATCTTCTTCGCGCGACGATGATCCGCTTCAAACATGTTTCGAGTGCGAAAGTTTACGGAGCAAATGTTTACCGAGCTTTTCATTAGCATGTTAGCAACTGCGATAGGCTTCTCGAATAAAAAGCCCTGAAACTGGTAGGATGAACAGGTGTGAATTGGATCGTAATTGGTTTTCTCACCGGAAATAGCGGTATTTAAACGAAACCTTTTTTATCCACAGGACGAGCTCGTGATAAATTATTGACAAGACCAACCAATTCCCAACACAAAAGGCAGAACAGTTATAATAAACGAATGAACCATTAAATGCTTCTTTAGGACGGGCAAGACCTGATAAAAAATACGGCACAATGATGGAAAAAGTTTGCACTTAAAAGATAATTGATAAAGAAGTACTTTATAGGTAAAGCTTCGCAAGTAATTAGAGATAATCTATTAGTAAGCCTGCGAACGTTTAACCTGAAGCTGTTTACAACATAGTTCAGATTCTTGCCAATGAAACAGATGAAACTGTGTAAAAGCGTCAGCTTTCAACAGTCGTTCTTTAGAGCCTTTCTTTAAACTAGTCTTTCCGAAATAGCATGTAATTTGTAAAAGAAAAAGTAGCAAAATATATTTGCTTCAAGGCAAGCACTGAATGTGTACACGGAGTTAGTTTCTGAAAACCTAAGAAACAACTTTTAACGAGCGGAAATCCATGATCTCCATGCAACTTCAGAATACCCGCCAATTACCAACAACAGATGAACAGCAACGTTGGGAAAAAAAAGTGGAATGGACAAGGAAAGATGATTATAAAACTATATTGAGGCCCTGTTAGGGGTAAATTCCGACAAGCGACATGGCCTTGAAACGGCGACACGAAGGAGCTTAAATGACGACGAACGACGAGCCACTCACGCGAAATTACTACAGCGGCCAGCGAACCTTCCGAAATTGCGACGTGAAAAGGTTTGAAACTCAGACGGGCGACATAAAGAACCCCCCTAACAGGGCCTCTATATTATACGAGAACTGTTGTTCAGGGGTTTTGTGTAAAACGAATTAACTTGTTATTGTCCGCCTCCTATCTCAGGTCAGAGAACTTTAACTGTGATTTTGAGGACAGTAGAGAACAGAAAAGCTTTCACCGTTTATATAATGATAAGAAAAGCGAAAAACGTTATATGGTATATTCAGCGACAAAACAATGGTTTGCCTCTGGGAACAAGACGTGTGAACTCACCAAGAAGTGAAGCCGTTTTCAGGCATGTTCAAATCGGAGTGAACTCGACTAAAATTTTTCGCTAACTTCTTCGTCCCAACTACAGACCCCGGATGCCGTAACGGCAGGAAACTAGAGAAAAAATACCTTGTAGGTGCGACGCTTAAAACGCTAAAACTCATCGTTTTTACCCAGGAGATAATGACGAAAAACATTTCGAACTTCATCTAAATATATCGAGCCACGGAACCAGTTTTAAAATCACGCTAAGTATCTGTGAGAGTAAAACTGACCTTCGTGAAACAAGCTATTTTAGTGCTATTTTTAAGCGCTGAAAAAGCGCCAAGAAAAATTGCATTTCACACAAGACTCAAAAAAGCACAAACATTGCAAATAATGTCATTTGAAGCTATTCAGAGCAATTTTACGTTTCACACGTGGAAGTTGTAAAGACGGGCAGGTGAAGCGGGGTTTGAATAGAATGAGCTGGCTAAACATGAAAAACAAGTTCTGCTTCCACCCGGATGAAACATGGATCCACGCTCTCTCAATAACTGCTACAAAGTTCAATATTACCAGAATATACGACAGAGATGTTTAGGTCCAGAGAAAGACAGAACCTGAAACTGAATTCTTATTTGCGACGAAATTGGCACTGCTATGAGCCAAACTAAGTATTGATTTATTCGGTTTATTCCACGGCAACAGTCCAGCTGAGCACGATAGAAGACTAGAAATTGCACTCCGTAGGAACAACATATAAAATGACTATCCTTTACCAACTGTGGTAGAAATTCTAGAGGAAACAAAGCAAGTGTTCTGCAACTCTACAATACTTTATAACAAGTTGTAAACTGATAATTAAAAGTAACACGGATGCAAAATATACTCGAAGTTTGGGTAAAAGTTCACACTGTCAGACAAACATAGCAAAATCAGAGTGCTTTCCAGTAGTCTGCTACACAGCCGTTATTAGTGTCGTCACGCAACGCTCCTCCCCACGCGTTGCGTGACGACACTAATAACGGCTGTGTAGCAGACTAGCTTTCCAGTGGCTTCCCATAGAATGCAAATTTGCATGGTTTTCGTTGACACGTGAAATGGCCAGCACTTCACATTTAGACCCAAATTTCCGTTTCAGTATACAGAGAAACGGTTGACTAAAACGCAATAACTCCTAATTGAATGGTTTTACTCGAAGAGAGGTACAAAAAGAAAGTTTTCACGGAGTAATCCAAGTTGAATTAAAGAGCTCACGTGTTGCAAGTCAAAACAATAACGCAAAAACCACAACGAATTCTTGACGTACAGACGCCCGGGCAACAAATGCACGTCTTTAAACGAAACTGAAACGTTGTTACATAACTCTTGACGGTGGAGTAATTTTGGTAAACCGTGCGTAGATAAACAGCGACAGAAACCAAAGTGGTATGAAACAAAAACGTTATACTTTCGCACTAGAGAAGAACGAGGCGCACGCAATTTTAAATTTGAGCTCGAAGGATAATTTTTGCAAACTCCGGGTGAAAAAAAATTAAAAACATCGACAAATTGAGTTACCTTCAAAGGCCTCATGATCCCAAACTTGCTTTCCACAAAGTACAAACAAACACGTCCGCGTGAGGTAAGTTTGCCACACTTGTAACTCGCAGTCGAGGTTCGGGATTTCTACTCGAGTTAAAGATGTCGGGTATTAATTGAGGCGGTTGGTTTTCTTAGAGGGGCGGCACGAAACCAAGGCAAGTCGCTGCGCTCAAAAGACGGGAGTTTCAATAAAACTAAAACAAGCCGCCCCATAAAGACAACCCGCTGTTTTGCAGAGACACCTGGACAAAAAAACTCAAACCTAGAAGCTGCTCGCTTATAAAAACTCTAAGTGCATTACAGGGCAACAAAAAGTCGCTAAACATGAAACAGTCAGTCAAAAGGGTTTCTTTATTGTTTATGAGGCAAAAGAAATTTAGGCTCTCGACTATCAACGCTTGAAACAGTAAGACTAAAGTTTTTCCCTGTGAACTGGAAAAGTTTGGGCAGACGACAATGGAGGTAACCGAAAGAACGAAAAACATACCGACAAATGTTTCCGTGAATCCAAGAACCGTTCAAAAGACGAACACACACTGATATGTTAGTGTGCGTTGAAGATTACTTTATGTAATGATGTTTTTACCAATAAATCAAAGAGAAGTGCTAGGGATTAAGCTTTTGCAGTAGCGTTTCTTGCTATTAACATTTGATCAAGTTTCAAACACGAAAACACTCACATTGAACTGATCGCCAGAAATCTATCTTCTCTTCAACAAGGAATTATGATCGCAAGTCACACTTAATGAACGTACAACGCTTGTGTCATTTTAGTGCCACGTTTCATAGAACACTTGCACGGCAGGTTATATCGTATCAAGCAAATTTCCACACAAAAAATGACTTAATTAACCACCGCTGTGACGATGGATTAAAGCTCAAAACGTCAGTGTTGTTAAATCCGACGGTGGTAAAACTCATTTCATCAACTCTTTTGACAAACTACTTTTCGCTCCGACGAAGGGCTAACTTTTACCTTTCGGTGGTATAACTTACTTAATCAACTCGTTTGATTTACCCAATTTCTACTTTTCAGTATGTGTTTCAATTCCCCACCGACGGAGCACCAGCTTCTTCAAAAACTAAGTCCTCAGTACTTGTAGCAGAATTTCCAGAATTTCACTCGTGCTCTTTAATTGATATGAGCTCGGGCGCAAAAGCGCGGGAATAGTGTAGGAATGTAAAAAGAGCCTGGTTCGGAGGACTGTCGGAGACAGTAACTTGCGCCTCTTTTTTTGTTACCGACTGGAGAAAAAGCACCGAAAAAGAGCCGAAAAAGAACCGAAAAAGAACCGAAAACGAACCGAAAAAGAGCCGAAAAAGAGCGAAGTGCTAACGCTCGAAACGTCAGGTTTCCTTTTTTCTTACAATGGTACAGCTTACATCATCATCTCGTTTGAAAAAAAATATATATATATTTTTTGGAAACACCACAAGAAATTCCTGTCGACTAGCTCTCCATAGCTAAAGCTAAAATTATGTGATTCATTGTCTTTGAAAAGTTATGCCAACTTTTTTTTTCATTGGGTAAGTCCCGGATGACCAGCGGTATATAAAGCCATCCCAAAGTCACCGATGTTCGACAAATCCTCAAATCTGATTGGCCCCGGAAGCGGTCGGAATTTTCTTAAGTACGTACCGCCCTCGACCACGGGCGGCATACCAGTCTTATGAAGCACAATTTTCTCCGATACGGAAATCCCAGCTGGTGAAGAACATAGAGGGTCTCCCAGGGGTTTTGGGGAACAAGGGAACATTGGCAAAATATCGAAGGGAACAAGGGAACAAAATTCGAAAAATTACAGTACGAAAACATTCTGAAAATGTGTGGGAACATGGGAACATAGGGTAATTTTGGAAGGGAACAAGGGAATAAGGACCCCCCCTGGGAGACCCTCAACATAAGGTACGTTCGGTGTACGAGTTCTATTTATTCACGACTATTTTTCGTCGCGACAGGAGCGCATCAATTTATCTCGGGTGTAACGGGCTCCCGTTTCTATCCTTGTTCAATTATATGTTTTACCACGAAAGCGAGTAAACAAAAAACGATCTCTGAACGCTTGGCCTCGCTTCGTCTGAGAAAACAACGCTAGAAAGACCTCTACATTCCTGGGCAGTGAAAGTACACGAAACATTCGCAAAAGAAAAGAAAAAGTCGCCATTTTTTCCCTGAAGACTCTTTCGACATGGTTTCTTTCGTTTCTACTGAAAAGGGGAAAACTGCTTCACTCGAACTGATTTCGAGTTTTAAAAGTTATTTTCATCAGGTACGTTAGGAGGGGGGGAGGAGAATGTTTCAACCCATAGTTTTTTTTACCAGCTTTTACTGGACAGCAGACCTACCCAGTGGGATAAGCACGAACGGGACTCATAGGTCCCATGCGAGGTGCCTGCCCACAGGTCAGCACTGGGGGTGGTCACGTTCCTAGTGGTTCTTTAACGTCCCACAGAATTAAATGTTAAGAGTTGTGAGACGGGACCTCCGGTTTATCGTCCTTATCCGAGAAGACTAATAAGTCTAACCATTTACATATGTCATTACAGAGGAATTGCTTTCTCATCAGTTATTTAAAGACCCTGACTGTTGGTCCGGCCTGACTCTATCTAAGGATGAAGCAAACGAAAATTGATACCCCATTTAAGGTCCAAACCCGAAAAATGACACCCTATGCCAGGGAAAAACTCAAACTAAAAATAGCTTGAACGGAAAAACACAATCTTTATAAAATCGCTTTCCTAATACTTAAACTTTAACAGATCATTTGTTTTCCGTTAACTGGGTATTAACGCACCGCTATATTAGCTGATACAATTTAGGCAATTTATACGTCAAACTCTATGCCAACAAGGACAAAAATGATACCCTATTTAAGGATTGAGAATCTCAAAAACCATACCGGTACCCTATCCCGCGGCACATACATATAAAGCCCATATATGGGAGTACCCCCCCCCCCCCCTGGAGGCCGGGGCTTGAACCCACGACCTTCCGGCACTCTACAAACTGAGCCAACAGGTCGGCGTTAGTAGAGGCCTAAATTAACACTCATCGATTTTTGTGATTAGAAAAACCTGAAAGATTCAACCATAAACTTTCACCCTTTCAGCGGTAACCAATATGCAATTCTCACAACAAGACTGATGGTGCAAATGCGAAAACGTAGTGACATTGGAGACAACTAACAATTAACTCATCGACAAATATCTGACGATTCGATAGCCTGTTCTTCTCCCGGTAAATTACTCATCAACGCCACAATAACCTCTTTAGGAAATTACTCCATAAGGGCAGCTTTCCTAATGTACTCTATAAAATAATGTTGGCAATCACTAACGAGTGCTACTCAAATCTTAGGATTGAAAGGGTTGAAATTTGAACTTCAAAGTCTCCTTGCGGCATGGCAACTCGACCGAATTTGAATCGTGAAAGTTGGCGGAAAGGCCGCCTTATTTCAAGAGGCTGATTAGCTGCAAATCCAATGAAATATAAACTAACTCTTAAAGCTTTTACTCCCATGGGTGATCGTGACAGTATCAATACATTGTAGTACGTAAACGGACCAGGAGAAGTGAGCAATTCACCAACTTGAGGATTCTGAGTTCATCTAACATTAATTTCTTCAAACTAACTTCATAAGAATAGAATGGGACCCATTCAATGGCAATTGCTTCTTAGATTTTGGGGAGTGAAAACCATTCCTACCTTCTAACAAATGATTCCTTTTACTTATGCCTTTGACTGTGACTCTCACGGCCAGACTACAAGTCAAACACTCTTTGAACAGCTATCATGCACAGTTTGAAACCACTGTGTTAACACGACCTACGGGCTGAGGGGGGTTCGGTTTATCAAACCAAGTCTGAAAATTAATGCTTGAGTACCTAACCAAGGAAATGTGCACAACTCAAGGTAAATCATGATGATGGAAAATTCTCAAGCTTACATGCACTTCTAAATATGGTAATTTCTTTTGGAAACATGAATTGAAGCATGTTGTGTTACAGCTATCATTTCATGCTCTATACTCCTGTACACCATGTGTAACTTGAAAGAGCTTGCAAGATTCCCAAACAGAAGGTTATTGTAAAAAGACTATTATTGAAAGTTCAAGACTTACTTACTATGGTCGTGCATTTCCAAGTACAATTGAGCCTTGCTATCTCAAACTCGGTTATCTCGAACTCCCCGCTATCTCAAACTCCAACTCATTTCCCTTGGATTGTTTTTTCAGTCATTTACCAATGGCTCTCTCAAACCCCTGCTATCTGCAACTATTGTTTGTTTCCCTTACGAGTTCAAGATAGCAAGCTTCTTGAAACTTCGACTGTACTTAAACTATGTGGGAATTAAACAAGATATCAACGTTCTCCTCTGAAAATGTCTTTCCTTCTTAAATCAATATTTATCTATATTGAAAACTGCACCTTGCAAGATATGTACAGTTATTTATTGATCTTTGTTAAGAACAACATTAAGTACCAAAGACCAATGTAAAGAAAGGTATGGAAAGGAGAAGCATATGTAAAAATCTATGTAAGAAAATTGGCTAGTTTTGGTGTCTTTGGTAACCAGGCTAGCTTAAGCCAGAAGTTAAGACAGACACTAGAAAGGTAATTCCATGCTTCCCATTAAAGTGGAAGGATTGTAAATAGCACCACAAACACCAAGACCAAAGGAGGATGACAAATATGCATTATTGACCAAGCATGAGCTCAAGATGGCTGCATACTAGACTTGCTCTTTTCTGTGTTTTTACTGTCGGAGACATAGGTAAAGTCAATTAAAGCACAACAAGGAACCAGGCCAGGATCTATTACATGGTCATTTTGTTTTGTTTTGTTTCACAGAATAACAGGGGAAATCCCAAGTGGGCACTATAGGCCCATCTTGCTTGCTTGGTTAACCAATCAGAAGGCAGGATTTGCCCAATCTTGCTCACTAGTGTAACCAACCATAAAATAAGAGTAGATATGGAACCTTGGAAGCCTAGAACTGAGCCTGCCAAAGTCCCATTTGATAAGGTTCATGTCCATCATTTCTTGAGACAAATTTCCCGAGAGATTTTTCCACAAGTTTTTCAGGACGAAGTCAAGTTATGTTTTCCAGGACTTGTAAATGCTGATTTTATTGAGTTTAAGAAATGTTTTCTTTAGAATGTTTCTGTAAGCTGTTCAATTTATCAATATGAGAGATGTTTCACAAAATCAGTTCAAAAGAGTGCTATACAAGCCATATAACCATATAATTTCAGCCACATGAAATACCAAATTGGACACACACTGAGCCAGATAAATAAACTTGTACAAATTGAATGGTAAGGTGTTGCACAGAAACTGTTATTAAACTAATAACAATAATAATAATAATAATAATAATAATAATAATAATAATAGTAATAGTAATAGTAATAGTAATAGTAATAATAATGAACTTTATCTGACTGTCAACCGTATCTAGCAATAACATACTAATTAAGAACACTGTAAAGCACAAATGAAATGGAATAAAATAAAATCAAATGCTGGTTTTTGTGGCAAGGGAAAAACCAGAGTACTCTGAGAAAAACCTCTCAGAGCACAGTAGAGAACCAACAACTCAGCCCACATATGACCCCGGGGCTGGAAATCAAACTCGGGACACATTGGTGGAAGGCGAGCGCTCTCACCACTGTACCAACCCTGCTCCCCCATTTAATCTAATAACCAGAAACCGTTTAAATGGTAAGTAAACAGAACATTGGTACTTTTGAAGTCTGGTTCAAACTGGCTTGACAAACACTTGCTCCATATAAAACAGTTATCTCAATAAGTGTAACTAATTACAGTTTTATAATAAAGGGAAGGTTTACATAGAACTTGATTCAAAGGAGAAAGCTACTATCACAAGACAATCCAGTTAAAAACAATCCTGCTTTCAACTTGAAAATCATCTGAGATCCAGAAAACAAAATTTCCATGCCAACACAACAAACCCAATAACTTTAGTCCATACTAATTTCATTACTCAAAGTCTAAACATAAATACAAATGAGATTTCTCAACATGGTTTCTTTCAAAGCGAAGAAATAGACTAATATAATGAGCTAACTTAAATAGTGTGTCAAGTTTAACTGCAAAAAAGTGTTTGCCCAAGATAAGCAAGTTTTGAATTCTCTCAGTGGAATCAAGTAGAGCTGCTTATTATGCTCTACGATTGTTTGATTATGTTTTGACTAGAGCCGTATATTTTCTTATTGAGAGGCTAAAACAGTGAAAATTTCAATTTTAGAACCATCCCCGCGAGTCTCTAGGCGGCCACAATAAACTGAATAGGATCTCTTTTGACTACATAATGAACTGTTGACCGTAGTCATAAACTTTTACTTTGGTTTGTATGGAGATATTTTCTTTTTTTTTCATATTATCGATTTGAGGCCACAGTCATCCGTGACTATTTTGAGAAAGGCGACAACGGGATAACGAAAACTACCGGAAACAAAGCTATGCTATAACATTCAAAAAGCATTTCAAGTTCGATAAATTTTGCATTGGGCTTCGCATACGATTCCAAATAAGGCTTCTGGTTCCTAAAAAGTTGGTTTGTGTTTGGTTTGACATGACATTTGAACTCTGCTGAAAAAAATGATCAGACTGACCCGAAAATGCCTGCTTTGAAAGCTCCATCTTAATCGCACACAAAGATTTCAACAGCTGTATTGTCTAATTACGTCAATATACGCCTTTACATGTACACCATAAGTTAGAAGATGCGATCGAACGTTCGATCGTGAATGTCTTACCAGAGTGACCGCTTGTTCCCGGTTGCAGCCCACCATATGAAGTCGGTTACAGCGCCTTACATGAATCTCTAAAGCTTCCCAAGGATTAGAAAAGATCTGTTTGTAATCTCTCACGTCGAGAGCGTTCTCTGACCGAAAACAATGAATATGGTATTTGGAGAACTTCCGCCACTAATTTCCAACATGGCGGCCAATATTGTTTACCGGTGTCCAGTCTCCACATATTTACTTCTGAGTTTTTGTAGCAAAGTTCCTCCGAAAAAATCCTCGTTGAAACCACAAATTTTGTTACGCTACAAACTATCTTTCTCCCATTTCCGGAATCACGCTTTATTGTGGATTATTTATTGAATTATTACCTATTGTTGTATGATTTACGTTAGATGTATGTTTTTAGGCATGTCGAACAAAAACTCGGAAAAGCGGAAGTCAGAGTTCTCTTTGCAGGAGTAGAACCTATGACAGTCTGATGACCAGTTCGGACGCTCCACTGAGCTATAGTATAGGAGACGCGTGGGAGCAAGGTTCTTAGATCAAGTTCATGGTACAAACATCCTGCATTGCTGATAGGGTTTCAATGTCAAGGTGAATGGATTTGAAATGATTATCATGACTGGTTCCGCGAGCGGGCAAGATGAGAATACCGAGTTCTGATTGGCTAACCAGGCGGGAAAAATGGCCTATCTTACCCGCTCGGGATTTCCGCGTAATCCCGCAAAAGAAAGCCGACAAATGTAAGGTAAGATGTGAAGGTAAAGGCGTTCATACGCGATAATGTCCACAAGGCCGGAGCTTATCCCGGTTTCTGCAGCGTGAAGCATCTGGGAGGTAATGTTAATCCCCACCCCACCCCCACCGCCTCTCTCCCCTCAACCCTTCCTGGGTAGGAAGGGTAAGCCTGGCCGATTCATCCCAGAGTTACGCCCAACATAACATCACTGCTGCGTGGAACCGAGCGCTTCTCTGACGAACCACCACAGATCGTATAATGAACAAACTTTTAGTGCCTCAATATTCGATCGACAGGAAATAGTTTACTTAGTTCAAATGTAACTTTAAACAAACTATAAAAACTACAAAATTCAAAGATCTTGGTTACAACAATGGCCAAATTACTTACATCTGTGATGGACCATAAACTTGACGGTATTTCCCTTCGCGTTAGCTCGAAACTGGTTAGCTGTTTTCAATTTGGGAAACAAAATGCGACTGAACTCTGTTCAGGATAATACGTATTTGCTGGGAATTAACCACATATTTAATCAAGAGTCAATCAAAGTTTGTTCATTCATTAACGAAACAATCACTGGTACTCCTTTTTTCACCCGAGTGGAGAAAGACAGTACTGCTTCATCTGTCCAGAGCTAACTGAAGATGACTGAAGATGACATCTCTGGATTTGTCACATCCCTCTGCACGTCCAGAGTACCAAGAACTTGAGTAGGGGGAAAACGACAGTTCTGGGACAGCACTTCAAGACCAAAAACACAAAAAATCCTGCACGCGTGCAGGATCCAAAATGCGATCCAAATCGTCTTAAAGGAATGACACTGTACATCCAAACACTCATCATGCCCAATCAACGTCAAACTGTCAAAGAGCTCCGCGCCATTGCCAAGGATCGCAAGATAGCCAAATATTATACGATGCGCCGGGGAGAGTTACTGGAGGCGTTGGGGATGCCTGAAGAGGAACCTAGTGGTGGAAAATGTAACCATGGCAGGCGTAAGGTTCAGTGTAAGGATTGTATGGGATCACAAATATGCCCTCATCTAAGACAGAAAGCGTATTGCAAAGAATGTGGTGGTAAGGGTATATGTATTCATGATAGAGTAAAGTACTCTTGCAAAGATTGTGGTGGTTCCCAAGTATGTTCTCATGGTAGAACTAGGTACAGATGTAAAGATTGTGGGGGAAAGGGCATATGTGAACATTACAAACGTAAAGATCGTTGTAAAGATTGCCTCGATCTTATGAAGTCACAGTAATATAGTGTGCATTTTTTTGTAACGCGAACCACGTTACAAAAATCATATCGAGTCCATCAACGGAACAAAGCCCAAGCCAATCCACCAACTACGATTATCAGCGCAATCATATTATTTTCATGTTGTGTGGTTTCAGGCTCTTTGATTTCAGGTTTAAAATCCGTTATTGGTGTTTTCACCTGTACAGTTTCGGTTCTGGTAGCTGCATGTGGTAACATAACTTTCGAAGAGCCTAAGTTATGGCTTATCCCTACAGTCTTGGTCTCGAGGTTTACATTTGAGTTGACACCAAACTTCATGTCATCCGTGGCCTTCATTAGGTTGTTGTTGTACCCAACTATACTCTCCGTGTTTATGATCATATTACTGGGCATTAACCAAACTCCAGGTGCAATTGCCAGATCCAATCTCAACTTCGCTTCCTGGGTTGCGAGTTGGTACCTTTGTACTGAACTTGATATGTCGTTCTCAATCACACTGCTTTCAAATAGAGCCAAGAACTCTTGCTGTGTTTCAATTGCCCCACCACCCGTGCCCACAATCGAGTTTCGTGTATTGACTTGCGATCCCAGCACACAGTAAACGAAGGCCTCAGCAGATCGATTCAGTCTGCCCAGCCCAGCCTTGGTGAGCCCATAACCACTCGTTGGAATGAACCAAGCATACTTGTACCCAGCAAAGTCATCATTGCGAATGAATGAGATGAGGTTACCTTTTTCTTTCTTACCACCATCATCTGAGAATTCACCACCATCACCAGGCCACTGGTTTGCGTCTTCATCATAGTTTCGAATCAAATGTACATTTTGAAATCCCCCACCTCTTCCATGGTAACCAGCACCATAGTCAAGGAATATATCACCAAGACCATGGTTTCGCCCGCCTTTCCATCTGAAATCAGAATCATTAGCGATACCGAATTCAGCGCATAATCTTTGGTATGCAACTTTACTGTAAGGGTTGTTAGCTATGGCAAATGGTTGTTCATCTGGCAGAGGTACATTCAATTCGTACAGTATTCGCCTTATGGTGAAATACACATGAAACTTTATGAAGCCAGCCACCACTTTGGGGTAGTTCAAACTTTCAAATGGGCTGACACCACAGCCAGAGGTCGCACACCACACTGCAAAGTTCAGTTGTTGAGGCCAGTAGTTCATGTCGGGGGAGTTTAGCCATTTTCGACTTTGTTTACCAAACTTGAAAGTCACAACTTGGGAGGTAAATATGTTACGCATCTTGGCGGTGAATTTCTTTGTATTGGACACGTATATGTCCAATGACGTCAGCATGTTTGTGGTGTTACTTGTGGGTTCGTCAAAATCAATGGCTGGAATTGGGTAGGAGCGATTTGTCATGGTTAGGCTCTTTGGGAATGGGCTTGATGTATCATCGAGTCCCAAATCAATCCATAGTAGTAGTTTGAGACCTGGTCGGAGGTCATCAGTCCATGTCTTGCCAGTAGGATCATCATAAGACATGATTGTTAATCCATTACGTGTCCATACCATATAACCACCATAATTATCATTCACAAATTTGAATTGGTTCAAATCAGCCTCAGGATACCTATTTCTGAAGTCGTTTAGTAAGCCCATCTTCTATCCAGAATTTGGATAGAAGAGTTCATGATTTTAAGTCATTATGTGACATAGTAATATATAGCACTAGCCAAACCAAGGGTCCAGTGTATTGCAGAACATACAACAACCACATACAATCTTTTGTTCGATTCCATGATCTTTTCTACATCAATAGCATTGACTTGTTTGTTTACAACGGCTTCATTTGCATTTGCATTATTACTACCGAACTTATTTCTGAGCATTTTAAATCCCTCATCAATCAAATCGTTGAAAGCATTTTCAACGGATTTGTATTCCTTTGTTTTCCCCATATTCAGACTAGCACGTTCAAAGGACTTGAGTTTCTCTTCAACGGATTGAGTGGTCATGGTTATGTTACTAACGTATCAATCTTTAAGCCTATTTGGACTAGTAGATGTTTTGTTCATAAACTATAGTTATGGCCCTCCTTTTAGTTCTTCGAGTATTTCTTTCCGTATTCTCTGCCTCAATACCAATGGGTCCTCTGCATCGATATTTTTTTGAGCTTTAGACCGTATCTCAGCCTTTAGCTTTTCAAACTTCTTGAGCTCTTCTATGATAAGCGAGAATTCTTCATCAGAGATCTTATTGTCACGAAGGGCTTTGGAAACCAGGTCTTCAATGGTGTTTATTTTGGACTTGGCCAGTGTGATGGTGTTTTGGTGTTTCACAGCTTTCTTTGACAGTCTCTTGGATATTTGTTGAAACGTTATGGAAATGCATACAAATACACCGCTAATTACACCTAATGGCACAGCTGCAATGATTCCGACTCCACTGAGGGACGTGCCCAACCCACCAGCTGCCAAGACGCAGGATAATATACCACATGTCGAGCTTGCATTCATTAGTACACCCTTGGATCGGTTGTACTTTTTGAGTACCATCTCGTAGTGATTCAATTCAGCCTTCAGCTTATTCAAAATGTCACAACATTGTTGTAATCTGAAAGTAGCGCCATCAGGGGGAGGCGCCGTCGGAGGCAAGTTGGGGTAGATTCCTTTGTACTCACCCATGTTTGGTTACAGTTCTCACGTACTTTTAAATGTTATTTGAATCTCAAACTGAAGGTGATTGGAGACCCATTCAGATTCAGTTTGTTCCATTCAATGTCGAGGATGCTCAGATCGAAGTGATTTACGGGTGTTTTAGATTTATGAACGGGAATGACTGGATAATCCTGTGATGGTATGTTGGCAAGGAGTTGTGAGGGCGAGATCTTCACAGGGCCTGTAAATCGAGCATTGTTCATATAGGATGACTGGTTATTCACTAGACTGCACATAAGTCTCAGGGGCTCCTTGATCTGGAGATTTGTGGGGTATAACTTGCCAGGCGTTATGACTTCAGGTAAACCCAGAGCAACTTGCAGTCCTCTCGTAAGTTTGATGTTGGAGTTCTTGTTGGAGTACAAATAGTCAACAGTATCGGTCTCAATGATCGATAGCTTGGCCTTATCCGTATCATTGAGAAATATCGCGTGTATACCACGCAGAGAGTATGTACCGGGTTGGATTATTATGAGGGGTCGATTTTCCTCATTGAGTATGCCTTGGCGATCCTTGAAATTCACCAATCGTTTGGGTATATTACTACCCAGAAGTTGTATCTCTCGAACCTTGTCCAGGGGAGTGTCCAAGTACACCCTGGTTTCAGACTCGTACATTGTTATGCTCAACATTTACATTAGCGACGCCTCTTCTTTAATTCGTCCACAAAGTACACTACAACAGCGAGGATCAACAGCCAAGCGTTCTTCCCTAGGAATGAAATGACCTCCCCAGCGGTCTTGAACAGGAAACTCACGATCGCCCCCACCATACCAGGCAATAACTCACCAAGTTTCTTACCGATGGTCTTCAGCCCGTCCCCCACACCTTTGCCCAACTTGGATAGGCCCTTAGAAAGATTAGACACGATAACGCCGATGACCGGCAAATACCGTGAAACCATATTTCTTGAAGATCGCTTTCACTCTATCTCGCAATGACATTCGCTCCTGTATTTGCTCATTCTCACCTTCCAAGTTAGCTATCTCTTGCTCTTGTTCAACAATTTGTTCCTCGATGGTCTCTATTTGACTTACTTCTTCCGGGGTTTTCAATGCCTTTTCTCGATGGAATCTTACCGTCTCCTTCAATTTACTAACGAACCCTTTTCTCTTGGTTATCTCACCATCATTGGCTTCCACAATTTCTTCCGCGCTTGGACCTAACTCTTTTGTAATTGTTTTGGGTAATCCTTTGTTCACATCACCATTCGCATCGAATAATGGATGCCATACATTTCTGTCTGGATCTCTGCCAGTGATTTTGACAACGATTTTACCCCATTCATTGTATTTGAAAAGGAACTTGGGTTTGGCATTTGGGAATTTATCTACAATCTTGGTCCAGACTTCATCTTTGTTTTCTTCCATAGCCTGCATCTCTATATCTTCACGTGGTAATTGAAGATAACCTAATTTACGTCTAGCACCCTTGGTCGTGGATGTTTCCAAGACTTTGTCTGTTGTTGGAGGCTGCCTACCAAGTAGCGGGGTATCTTCGAAATCATCGGGATCTTCTTGTTTGTTTTCTTCCCCCAACCCGAAAGGATCGTTTTCTTCTTCTCCTTCAGGATAAGCAGTTGCCATATTTGATGTCGAATATGGGAACTTCTAAGTTAGTTTATCGCACCCACTTGCTAATTATAAATACCAGGATTAACATCCCAACCACGACAAAGACCATCTGAGCCATTCTTTGGTCTTCATTCGGTCGGTAATAGTCAGAGAATTTAGGAGGATCGCCTATTTGATTGTACAATCTCATCGCTTCATCCGTCTCCGATATGTTCTCAGATGCCTGGTCAGCATCACTCTTCCTCTTATTCATAAAGTCAATATATGCCAAGCGCCTCTGTTCATGCGCAGCGTAATCTTTTTGGTACTCCTCCATTGCTTTGTCATGCCTTTTCCTTTCCTTTTCGAGTTCTTCGGGTGATGATCCAGTGAGGGTATGTGTTATGTAGGTACCAAAACCGAGGGCAACTGCATTGGCGATTGCACCTCCGATAACGATCGCTATAGTCGCCATTTGTCAATCTATTTAGGATTCCTTAATTTAATGTTGAAAAAGTCCTCCAACTTGGGACCGTCCTTCAAATGATCAAGTACAGCCATACTGAACCCTTTCTCGTCAAAGGATATTACGGACCCATCGCCATCTTTGGTTATGAAGTCACTCAAAACAGGCCCATCTTTCATATATTCATTCAACGCAAGTTTGAATCTTTTAGGATCAAGTGTCACTGTAGCCATTACTCAGAGCTCTTTTGGTAAGATCTTTTGATTTTCTAAATAAGTTTTGGCGTACATACTAAGTGCCAAAACACCGACCCATTTGGCATAATCATTGATATCGGACGATGGATCGCCAATGAACGATCCTTTTTCTTTCATGACCTTCCTAGCCACATAGCCTATAGCAGCAGCGAGTCCCACGAGAACTGCAGAATCTGTAACAGTCTTCACAAGCTTGTTGTCTGACATTTTGTGTATTACATCAACTCATCATTTAAGCTGTTTTCTCTGTTTGGGGCTCTCTTGACCTCATCCATGTTCTTGACAGGAGGTGGTTTGAAGGTTTTAGAATGTACACCTAAGTCAGCTATTCTGTCTTTGTATCTCGTGTATAAAAAATAACCAACCCCTAATATGGAACCACCGATTAACAAATTATCGAAGGATAGGCTGGGTATCCAGGCATCATCATCCTTTTTCACCAATGCATCTTGCTGCTGCTGTTGCTCCTTTTCTTTCTGACCATCTATCAATGCATCCCGTTGCTCTTTTTCCTTCAATGCCTCCTTAGCCTTCTTGTGGTAGTCGGCCAGTTTCTTCCCGGCCTCCACCTTCTTGGGATCCTTCACTCTATCCTTGACATCGGGTTCTCTTGTGATTTGCTCAACAGGTTGCTCAGACATGTTTGTATCTCTGTTATCATTTAGCTTTAACTCTCCTAATAGGATGCCTATTAGGAGATTTTTTTTGACCAACATCTATCATAAGCGATGACGGTTGTTATACAACCAACATAATCCAATTCCGACCATCAAACCTTTCAAACATGAAGATGCTTTATTAGCGAACTTCGCAAACTCTTCTCTCTTTCTCTCTCTTTCACTCTCTATAATTTCTACTAATGTTCTATTACACAGTCTTTCTATATTTTCTCTACAGTACTCTTCACAATATTCTTTCACATTCGCTCTATCAACAACAACTTCTGTGTCAGCCATGTTTGTATCCCTGTTATCAATTAGCTTTAACTCTCCTAATAGGTTGTCTATTAGGAGAAGTAAGTCTTAATTAACAATGTTTTATCACATACTCATCTTCATCTTCTGATTCTTGTGGCTCAGCATCATTGGGAGCCAACATACGAGATTCCGATTCTTGCGGTGTGGCATCATTGGAGGGTAACAGGCTATATTCTGGTTCTTGTGTTGTGGCATTATTGGAGGGTAACATTCGAAAACTAGTCATGCTGTTGAAATCACTTGGAGTGAAATTCATCTCAGTAACACGAAGACGGGCTGAGGCACCGTAACCGGTCTGCCCGTGGGATCCCCAGAATATGCCATCCCAATGGATAACAGGATGACCAAAACCGCTTACATACTTGTCGGGTTGCCACATGTATTCAAGTGGGTTGACCATTTCATCATCTGGACCGTATACACAAGTTCTGGATAGGATGTTACAACCCTTACCCCAGGTTATGAATTTGAGGTAGGCACGTTGTGGGCTGCTTTTGTCCTTTGTCTTCTCACCCGTTTGTTGGTTTGTGATGTTTGTGTAATCGTATATTGGCTTCACAGCTAATGACCAATCATTTTCACTCATGGCAGTCATGTATGCATTGAAGGTCGCGTTGGGTACTAACCTCTCTGATTTTGCTTTGCTACAAAACTTTTTGAGTGATTTCAATGTGATCTTCACCACATTATCAAGTGCTTTTCGAGTCTTGATCTCTTCGGTTGTTGGGCAATCCATAGTACCAATCGATGTCATTGGGTATGAAATTTGGAACCCCTCCAACGTCTCAAGTCTGCGACTGTCTTTGTCGGTTCCAAATGGCCACACCCCCGATATACCCGAAAAGAATTGCTTGGTCAATTCAATGAAAATCGGTCGCTTCACACCGTTGGGACCTTGTACGTAAACATCTGAACTAACCCATTGGTTTTGTGGTTTACTTTGGCCTTTGTTGAAGGATTTACTCTTGGGTTCAGAAACAACAATGGTGTTCCAGTCAAAATCAGAGTCAAGTGAAATGAAGATTGGTTCAGCCATGTTCAACACTTTACCTTTCGGTTATGACATAGTACATAACTCTCTTTAAGCCACTTTGTATGTCACCACTAAGTGGCTCACAAGTAGTTATTTAGTCCTAAAAGTTGTGTTGGGGCTTTGCTGCTTATGTCTCTTAGTAGGTCATCTACTAAGAGGCTCAAAATCGGTTCTTACATATTCCATCGTTCTTTCACGTCTCTCAATTCCTCTTGGTCAAGACACCAGTCTAGCACTCGATCGGGATGCCATGCTGCAGCCTCCAATTCAACAAGAACACTTTTGAATTCTACTTTATGGTATTGCTTGTTAAAGCTCAACATTGCTGCATGGATTAGTTTATCGAAAACACGTTTGAATTCTAGTCTATGGAATTCCTTGTCATAGTTCAACATTTTGATTCTAATGTATGAAAGATTAGACTCCATTCCATTTGCAACATGATTAACCATAGGTCTAGCCACACTAGGGTTTTCTAAAACATCCTCTAGATCCCAATCCCAATCCCAATCCTCATCATCATCGTCATCATCGTCATCATCATGATAGGGTCCAAATATGTCACAGTCATCAACTTTTCTATCAAGACACACTTGGAGTCCATCCATCAAAGCATTCCTAATCCTGTATCTCAAAACTCTCACAATACGATTGATTGTATCATCCATAGAATCAACATCATCATCGTAATGGTCTACTATCATCTGTTGAAGTTTCTTTTTGTTTTGTAGCTCAAAATTAAATTCAAGTCTTGTGTATCTAGGGTTGATTTTCTCGAAGCAATCAAGAATCTCTGGTCCTACTCTATTGAAGAGTGTATCAAAGTCAGAGTCATTCTCGTTGGCATATACGGTGAATATGTCGAAACGTGTTTCTGTGGTTTGCATGATGGGGTGCTTTCCCCATGGCACAACCGGTCTTGAAGACACTTTTCCCAGAATCCACTTTAATCCTCGAGTTTTGTTGGGTCTTGCTCAAGTTGTGTTGGATTGGTGCTTAGGTCTTGCTCAAGTTCTGTTGGGTCCTGCTCAAGTTGTGTTGGATTGGTGCTTAGGTCTTGCTCAAGTTGTGTTGGGTATCCATCCTCTCTCAACTTGAAGTGATTTGCAAATTTAATAAATGCCGAAAGTAATGCCGTGACTCTTCCACCTTTGAGTACAAGTGACCCGGACATATTTGAGATCTCCTTCATTATCAATTCATCTTTCTTACAATCTCTCACGAGAGCGTCTTTGTCATCTATATTTCCGTAATTTCTCAAACCATGATCCACAGCCTTAGCCATCAATTGAAAAGAGGAGTCCGCCAAGCCATCGGCAATCTTCTTGCCCGACACAACTTGGTACCTTTTGTAATACTTTTCCACATCCTTGTCCGATAGTTTGGTTACGTCGGAGAGGTCCATAACCACGCCCGTGTATTCTTTTGTCGAACCCACACAAGCCAGGATTGAAAGAGATTCCCTCTTTGACTCCAAATCATTGATTGGTGATGGTGTTGTATCAACTGATGCTTCACCGTTCAGTATCTCTTCAGGGTTAGCCATGTTTGGCCTCAGACGCGGGTATCTCTAAGTATTTTTCAAACGGGTGACGCAGTGAAAAGCAAAGTCTGGCGTACTTTTCAGTCTCGAGTAGCTTCTTGTACCTCTTGCGTTTTTCAGCATCTAATGCACCACCATATTCCTCAAATAACATTTTCATCGCAGTTTCAGACGGGTTGTAAAACGACACCACGCATGCGACATTCTCTCGGAATGGTTTCGAGATCGATGTGAGCTGTTGGGTGAGAACCCACACGGATATGCCAATGTGCCTCCCTGAGAAGGCCAGATTGATGAATTTGTTTGTCCGGTTCTTCAAGTCTTTCGAAACAGCGCAATCGTCGAGTATTATGAGTGTGTTCTCACCCGAGAATAACGTTGAGCAAAGCGCTAGCAAATAGTCAATCTCGTCCTCGTTACTAGAGTCTGGTGATAGTACCCAAAATCTCTTGTCCCCCTTTGCAAAGCCTCTGTAAGTCTTGTTATGGATATATGTGGGGCAGATCAAGACAATATAGTCGAACACGCCCCTAAAGTGTCCTCGAAGCTGGTCCACTATGTATTGAGTCTTTCCACAATTCGTAGGTCCCGTAATGATACAGTTGAATGGGATTTTGTCCACTAACTCATTCATCTTTCAATTGTGTTCTAGTACAGTATCCTTTTTAAATTTGAATTCATAATCTCCATAGCGGCGTCAGCAACCACGAACATGTAGCAGGTAAGGACCCTGCCTCCTCTCTTCTCCCTGTTAATCTCGAGTCTTATGCCATCCCGAGTACTGGTTAGCTCCAAACCATTCCCATGAACATCGTTGTCGGGGTAACTCCTCAGATCGATCCACAAAGCAAACTTGTTCGTATAGAACTCAGACTCCTTGATGGAATCATCGATACCAACTCGTTTAATTATAGCCTGCCATAAATCAGTTGGTATCATGCCTTTCGAATAAAGTTTGTTTGGTACTCCATCTTTGTCAATCTTGACCGATGTGATCTTTGGGTTCACAAAACTCTCAGAGTCCCTAGCACCTGCTGCATATGGGGCTGTGAAAATACATAGTATCCCAGTCATGGACTTCCTGGGCACGTTAATATGCTCATTGATCACACCATCAGTGTTCTCAGAGATTGGGAACGTTTTGTGAAGAAGTATCTTCTCATACGTGAAAACCCTTCCATTCTGGTACGAGGCAATGGCTTGACTGGCTAATCGGTAACTTGATATGCATTGATACTCCAGCTCCATATTTGTTAATTTGTAATCAGGTGGTGTTTCAGCGTTTGAGTAAACGACGACATCAGAGACTGGAGCTAGAGTTATTTCGAATTTGAGTGGATGTGGTAAGGCTTTTGGATAGAAGATTCCATGATCTTTCAGTATCGTGTGGTCCAATGGTATTTCGTACCTGGTGTTATGGACTGCACCTAGAGTATTTTCTGCTGCATTTGAGGTAACTTTGTCACCGGCATTGGTTCTGATTTTCCTTACATTCTCAGATGATATGCCCTGTCTCAATCTGTTATTTCGATCGGTCTCTGACAAAAACAAATCGTGATAAGTCTTGAACAAATCAAACCTGTCAATGTCCTCTATGATTTCACCCCCGAATAGAACCCTGTATCGTGAAACTAGGTTCCTTCCCAAGTTGTTGACAAGTGTGTTGTTCTTGTGACCTGTCACACTCATATCGAAAGTGATGTACACACTACCAGGCACAATCACCAGGTTGTCGGCCAGTTTTGGTATTTCAATGTATAATGTCTCGCCAGGATTGGCTGATGATGGGTTTAGCGTGATCCGATTTACTGAGGCCTCTGCCCTCAAACCTTTACGCATCCTGGGAACACGATCAGTATCAAGAATGTTTGATATTCCAGCCATTTAAATGCACTGAATCTTGTTGTAAATGTCTAGTGACAATATTTTAAGTCGATTATACTACTCTACAGATGGATACTGGAAAGGATACTCGGCCATAGCAAAGTTGGCGAGTGCGGCCAAAGTGACCGAAAGTGTTGCTAGAGATTGGTTGGAGAAGCAAGCATTGTGGCAGATTTATGTTCCTCCACCAAGGTATATACCCAGACCACATTGGGTCGTTGGCAAACCAAATCAAATTCATCAAGCGGACTTGCTGTTTCTTCCTCACGATACAGTGAGAAGAAAAACATACCGCTATGCGCTGGTTGTGGTTGATATCGCGTCTAGGTACAAGGATGCTGAGGCCCTGACCTCGAAAGATAGTGGTGAAGTGGCCAGGGCGTTTGAGAGGATTTATGCTCGGAGGCTAAAGTGGCCAAAGACATTAATGGTGGACCCCGGTGGAGAATTCATGGGTAGTGTCACTCACTTGATGAATAAGCATCAAGTAGACGTACAGCGAAGTAAAGCTGGTAATCATCGAGCGCAGGCTTTTGTAGAGAGGGCTAACAGAACGCTTGGTGAGAAATTATTTAGCCATCAATATGCACAGGAGATGGTGAGTGATGTTAGGTCTAGGGTTTGGGTGAAAAGGCTGCCCGCCATTATGAAGACTTTGAATTCTGAACCAACACGCATCACAGGTAAAGAGCCCGATGAAGCTTTGGAATTGAAAGAGATTGATGTCAAACCTATGGAATACAAGAGAGCTGTGGGTTTGAATGAGAAGAGGTTGCCCCCGGGAGTCGAGGTTAGGTATTTGTATTCGCCCGGTGAAGATGAAGGTGGTGACAAACGAAGAGCTACTGATCCTGTATGGAGCCTTGAGGTTTATGACATAGCGAGAACGGTAATTTCACCAGATCAGCCAGTGGTGTATTATTTAGATGGAGTACCGAAGCGAGGATTTGTGCGCGAGGAACTCCAAGTTGTCCCCGATGATACTCAATTACCACCTGCTAGAGTACTCAAGTGACATTGAGAGATGTCAGCCATTTCGCGAACTATCTTGATCAATGAAATGTCCGAAATTTTAACTTTGTCGGCAAAGATCTTCTTCGTCATGCCTATTTGATTTTTATACTCCTGGTTCATACATAAGTAAAAGAAGACAATACCCGCTGCAACTACACCGCTAGTACAGCGCTCAAGAATCTGTGATGTTGCTCCAAAGTACTTGGCAATGGACAAAATACGTCTTTGATGAGATTCATCAACCCCAGTAACTCTCATTACCCAGGGAATAAGTTTCTCTGGTGTAATGTAGTTGGTTCTCGCCTCTGGGAATGCTTCCAAGTACATTTCTAAACCACGTGTCATGGCTCTTTTCTTGAGTCCAAACAAATTTCTAATGTAATCTAACGTACGATACTCACCAAATTCTTGGTATGTATAAAACAAGCATGAAGCCACCAAAGACGTACGAATCTGGCCGCGATTTTTACACTTGGACTTTACGATCTCTTGATACTTGGCTTCTACGATATCGATCATCATAGAAGACAAATTCAAGTCATGTCTTTCGAATACATTACGAACTCCCTTTATTCTCGATCTACGAAGATCATACCTAATGTCTGATGGGTTGTACGTCCATTGTAGTTTGGAATAGTCCATCGATTCTAGTTCAGTCTTACAGAAGCTACAAACAACAATCCCTGTGTTATCCCTATACACACTTTCATGCTTACAAACCTGTTCGTCCTCTTCATCAGCTTTCTTGAACATAGACTTAAAATGTTCGGCAAGGCTGTGATAATTTTCCTCTGAATCGTAATCCATACCGACTTTGTCCAGTTGGGTATATGTATAGTTAAATCATTAAGTTTTTACCGAAATTAGAGTCCTAAAGTGACCATATGCATATGTGTGTATCCCATCCTCCCTTACCACCCTTTTGTCGTCTTCGCATGATAGTGCCACCTTGTTCACAGTCTCTGTGTACAATTCGTGTAGGTGACTCCTGATGATATTCATTGTCCTCCTCTGTGATTTTTGATTGAAGAGGCAATCCTTGTAGTCTTTGAAGCTTATGCTCTTTTTCACCACAGCCTTCTTCACACCCTTGCACTTCTTTTCCTCCTTTCCCTCATCCATCATGTATGAATATAGCTTGGCCCGGAGACCCACGAATTCTATGATCTGTTGGCCACCCGCTTCATCCTTGAACATGCCCCCGACTTTCTTGTTCACGCCCACCTCAATGCCGGATGGATGATCTTCAGGGTAGTTGCTGGTGTCGAACCGGTCTCTCACATCTGGGCTAATGTCTTTGTAGAAGTCGTCAGTCTCCACCTCGTATGCCAGTGAATCTGTGTCTGTAAATAACAACTTGGCCTTGCTACCATACTTGGGCTTGATGTAGTTGTAGTGAAAGTCATACATTATCGTCTTGCTTATTTCCAGGACTGAAAAGCCTAGGTAAATGGGTTTGTCTAGCACCAAGTTTGTCTTTTTCATTTGTACTGCAACCAGATTTTCGCAAAAGATCGTGCTGTGGTGGTAATTCGGCTTCGATACCAACTTCTTGGCTTTTGACTCTTCAGTGACCAAACGAACGTCCACCCTGTTCCTCACGTTCTCCATCGTTTTCCCAAAGACTGAGTTGTTCATCAACTTGAAAAAGTCCTTCTCGAAGTCGTTTGTTGCTTTGGTCCTTAGTTCGGTGTTCAGGTCGATATAGGGCTTCAGCCACGCGGACTCTTTGAATGTGATGCCTCTGTATATATTGTAGACTTTCAACCCGAGACTCAAATACTGTTTCAGTGTCTCGTGGTGAATAATGTATTTTCGTTTGTCCCTTAGGTTTGGAATTAGCTTATCCACACCATTTACCGTAACTCTCTCTGGTGCTAATGGATAGTCATTATGCAGTTTGTGAAGGTGCTTTGGGTACATTAGATTAACCTCTAGTATGCATGGTAGATCTTCCCACTTCAATACAAGCTCTTCTTCAGTCAACCATCGAAAGTCATGTGTTGGTAAAGGTTTACTCATCGCACATCCGTACAAACCGTTTGCATCCATGTATGTGATGTACTTTGTTGGTAATGATGGGTCATAATCTTTCATGTATGGATTGTTGGCTTTACCATATCTAGTTGAGATCATGGAGATACCCCCTCGGATGCCCTTTTCAACCATGAGAAGCATGTCAGGGTCATTCAAAAGTTCCAATCTCACATTGGTCATTTTCAGGGCCGCGTCCCACGCCAATCCAGGTGCAGTGTAGTACCAAGCTGGATCCAAGTCGTAGTTCTTTCTACAAACTTCCCTGAAGTTCTCGAAAACATCAGCTAACAACAAGACATCCAGTTCAAGGTAAAGGTCGTGGTATTCCCTGAAGTTCTCAATTCCAAAGACTTTCCACACGTTTTGAGCATGCTGGTAATCCTCATCCGATATTTCGGCATTGTAGAGCTTCGAATAGAACTCATCCTTTGGTGGGAGATGAGTTTCACTGAGCTTATCAAACCCATCAAACCAATCGTACGGAAATACCCCCTTCCTAGTGAGTAACTGCAGGTCTGTGCCATCTTCCATCACCCTTTCAAACCAACTCTTTACATTCACCAGAGAAGATTGTGGTAGGTTGTCAGCCAACCTTCTGAGGCCCGCTGCCATAAACCGAAAGCTATCAATGAACCTGATTCCCCGTTTAATTTCAACCGTTTTCCCTTTCTTGTTCTTGTAAGAGTCGACAACAATCTCTTTCGTGAACGAAATGTACTTTTCATCGTTGATTGGTATGCAATCCAGCTTACCTTTCGATTCCCCTATGTTCCTCACAAATAAATGACCATCGTATCCAGATAGGTTATGGAATATAACTGGTATGAAATTAGGCACCTTGTAATTCAAGTTGCACTCTTGATGCGCGGCGCCTCTGTACTTTCCACTAAGATGACAATGGTCCAATACCTTGTCATGGCCAAGCATCGATCCGCAGATGTGACAATGTGTGGCATTTTCATAGGCTATTCTCTCATCCTGACTGACACGAGGATTTTTGGGTAGCTTGAACCTATCATAGACTTGTTTGACATCCGACTCCAAGCTCTCCATAAACATCTTGGGTACATCTTCGTCTGGTGACTCAGCTGTGTGCCTCACAAGTTTGGGTTCGAATATAGCGTTATCAAAGCACTTGATCAGGTAACAGAAACCTGATGGTTTATGCTTTTGATATCTATTGGTGAAGCTCCTACCCTCATCTTGGTAACAAGTATACATCTTTTCAGTGTAGCACTCAAAATCTGCATACACAACAAACGGTACCTCCATCTTCCTGTTGTGATTCTTGAAACAGAAGAACTGCGGGCTCCCATCTTGGTTCATGGGAACTGTCGTCTTGACTGCTTGATGATTGCTGCAAAACTCTAGATGCTTGTCCAGTGAGGATTGTGTATTGAATGGGTTAAGACATCTCTGGCAAAAGTATTTTCTACCATCGTGTTTATCAACTTGTGATGACAAAAGCCTACTCAAGTTCTTAATCCAACAGTAATGATTCGTTTCATCTTTGTGTAACAAAAGTAAGTTTATCACTGTCACCTCTCGCCTCTTACTGATTCTCAAAACGTTCACATCAGACTCGTATCCATATACGTTAATGGCGTAAGGATTTTGCTTTTCAAACTTTGTAATGTCCCTTAGTGTAACAGGGAACTCCATTCCCGTCCAGTCAAACCTCTCAGAATTCTTTCTCATCTCAGAATTCAGTCTTTCACCGTGATTCTCTTTGGGAAATACAGCAGATGTCACCGCCCACTTGAAACACTCATTGTCCTTCTCATTCTTGACATTGACTATAGCCTTCTTATCAGCCAGAACCTTTGGTAGAGGTATGTAAGAAGTCCCAGAGATAGGCTCAAATGGATTAATGTGTATATCAAAGTACTCAACTCGATCAAATTGCCACCCAGACTGTTCACCTTCAAACTTCGCAACCTTTTCAAGTTGTAATTCCGTCATTGCATCGAATAAGTTATTTGTGTCAGTTGAGTCCGTTACTATCTCAAGGTTAGTATGAAAGTACCCCTCAGTGTATTCAACTCTACCCGTAACAAGATCCTCTTTTACGAATCTACAAATTAGTATAAACTTCACCTTGATGGGTTTTCTTCTAGTATAAAGTAACTCCAAAACCTTTGATTTTATTTTCGTGATGAACTCTCGAGGACCGTACCCCCTCTTACCATCGATCCGATAGGTCTTGAAGAACCCTTTCATTGCAGTTTCCTTTTCTTTTACACTGAACGGCTCCTTCGCAGCCCAGATGCTCCTTATTTCCTCCTTCAACTTCCTGAGTTTCTCGCTCACAGGCTTTTTGATTCTCTTTGGTACATAATTCAAAATCCAATTCGCAAACTTATTTATTTTCTTTTGTACATCTTTGTTATATCCCGAAAGAAGTGTTCTATACCGACTAGGAGGTACATATCTTGTGGGCCTAAGAATCGGGACATTTATTTCTGGGACAGGCTCATCGAGAATATGCGTTGTTCCACTACCACCACCACTACCACTAGGTACCTCTTCAGGCATCCCCAACGCCTCCAGTAACTCTCCCCGGCGCATCGTATAATATTTGGCTATCTTGCGATCTTTGGCAATGGCGCGGAGCTCTTTGACAGTTTGACGTTGATTGGGCATGATGAGTGTTTGGATGTACAGTGTCATTCCTTTAAGACGATTTGGATCGCATTTTGGATCCTGCACGCGTGCAGGATTTTTTGTGTTTTTGGTCTTGAAGTGCTGTCCCAGAACTGTCGTTTTCCCCCTACTACTTGACACTCATGGAAGCCGAAATACGTCTTTTTTGAGCCATGCATGCTATTGACTCCAAATTTTTGTCATTGAAAATACAGGGATTATCTTAATATTCAATTACTCGAGCGTTCCAAGAGAGAGCGACCGAGTCTAAATGTGCGCTTAACTTTTTTACGTTCAAAATAGTCGTTGAGGTTCTAATGCGCATGCGGTAAGTCGGATGTTTGCTGAGACGAGGTGTTGAGAGAAAATGTTCACAACGAAAGCTCAGAATTTACTACATAGGAAGTCCGAATTAACACAGATATTGGGTGTAATTCCTCGTAGTTTCAAGTTCAAAGCTTGTTCCGAAGATGTCCGATAATTTATGGCGGCAATAGCCCATTTCCGAGTTGCTACATGCCTCAGTTTCATAGCGAGTCCAGGTGCAAGACCATTCAAATGGAAATGATAGAGTATTCTTATGCAAATTAAACTCATTTCCATTTGAATGGTCTTGCACCTGGACTCGCTATGAAACTGAGGCATGTAGCAACTCGGAAATGGGCTATTGAGATGTGCCATCCATGCGCTTTAACAGTGCATTGACCTGGAGACTGGAACCTAACTTTTACTATTATTTTTCTACGAAAAAGTGATTTGAATTTGGTGTAAAAACAGAACACAGTATACACGATATTCGGCACTGATTAGGCCCTTGACGCCTCTGCAAAAGTTACTGAAGTTATAGCAAATGCAATCCTTGCTTTCTAAAACACTGAGACAAATTGTGTAAATTATGTTATGCATTTGGATCGATGTTGAAGTTGTAATGGAAGAAGTTATTTGGGTCGTATTTCTGTTTCAGTGCTTTAAGCCTTTTCTGCGTTTTCTCTGCCGCAGGTCCTGTTGGGAAGACTCCAAATTTGGCCATTTTCTTGTCGATGCCATTTGCCCAGGCTTTGATGGTTTCGTAAGAGTCCTTCTCTGTTGTTGCAGCGACCATACCAACCCAGTACCTGTATGAACGAGAGAGTTAATAGTAAAGTAAGGCGCACACGAACCTTGAAGCCCACTCGAGATTATCCAGGTTTCTGTACCATAAAGCGCCTAAGAGTAGAGTACCCCTCCCCCCCCGGATGAGACGCTGGTCCATCTCAGGATTACCCCCAACATTATACCCATTTGTACACCTGGAAAAAACGCTTACATATGGGGTAGTGAATCATGTAAGCCTTTACAAATTATCCCGAGGGGTAGTGAATCATGTAAGCCTTAACAAAATATCCCGAGATCTCCTGGGGAGGGGGGGAGCGGTAATCAGAAGATCTCGGGATATTTTTTTAAGGCTTACATGATTCACTACCCCTCGGGATATTTTGTAAAGGCTTACATGATTCATTACCCCTCGGGATATTTTGTAAAGGCTTACATGATTCCCTACCCTACATATGACAGTATCCCGTCTACCAGGTACATCCCATCGTTCCATCGCCAGGGCTCGAATCCCGGACCTACTGCTCGGAAGGGCATATAATTCACGGTAGGCCACCATATAGTCAGTTTACAGGGGTATACAAGGCTTTAAAAGGATACACCTTTGTAAACCCTTGTATACCCCTGTAAACACTATATTTGGTGACTATATGATGGCCTACCATGAATTATATGCCCTCGGAAGTCCGATATCCTCACCCACACACTACCGTGTCTACTTATAATGGAGAAAATTAGTCCCAGGTAAGAGGATCAGTCTCCAAGCCGAATTAAATTAAGCGGGCGTTTAGATGACAACAAAATGCGCCAACGTAACCGAGCCAAAAGCTGGCTAAGTGAGACTTGTGTCGCGCTCACACCAACTAAACTTGTTTAGTTAAACTAGGTTTTGAAATTTTCACAACAGCCTCCCAAACGATTTAAGTCTAATCTTTACACATACTGAGAAAAAGTGATTCATTAGAAATAACTTTCAAGTTAGTAGAGAATTTACACGGAGCTGTTTTGGGCAAAGTGTTCCAAACCATGTTTAACTAAACAACTTTTAAACATGTTTAAGCTTTGGTGTGAGCGCAGTATAAGACAAGATATTTCAAAATTAAAATGGCGGTTTGTCGTCGCGCATACTCCCTGTGTTAAACCCGTGACCGAGTTGACCCGGTTAGGCGAGCCAAAGTGTCTACATGAGAAAAGGTTGACTCCGCTAGAAGGGTCTCACCCTACTCTCGAAAGAGGGTGAGCTGCCTCCCCTCTGGCCGAACCAACTTTACTGTACTCATGTAAACGGTTACACAAGAAATTGGGTAAATTGGGTAAATCGAAGGGCTAACGCTCGAAACGTCAGCACCTCCCTTTTACCTTATACGATGGTATAACTTACTTAATCAATTTTTGTGATTTACTGAATTTCTTGTGTTTCAATTACCCACCGACGCAGCACCAGTTTCTTTAGAAACTCTCCCCACAATACAAGTAAACGGTTAGCCGCATTTTATAGGAAAATTAGGAAAAGTTAGCTAGACGATGGTAGCTAGGGTAGGTGGGTGCCCCTTTCAGCGGAGACAACGTTCTCCATGTAAACGGCCTAACACGTCTGAAAAAACAGCCAATGAGCCGTCTCTTATTATCCGTTACTTGTGCTCTAGACTTTGTGCTTTTCTAGATTCCTTCGCAGATGCTTACAGTGACTACTCGAACCGAGGTCATTCAAAGAAATTTTCATACAAATTATCCAATCTCGATTGCATATGATTTGCATATTGAAAAATCAAGAGCCACTATGTGGAAATGTTTTCAATAAAGGTCATTATTATTATTATTATTATTATTATTATTATTATTATTATTAAGAGGTTCAAGAGCTAGAAGGAAAGCCTTTTGTGACTTTAAGAACATTGATATTGACGTTGAAACCCAGGAGGGAGTCATCATGTAAACACTGTTCAAATAGGTTTTAATAGTTTATTTCTTTTATTTACTTTTACCTTGTATATACCGATATTGACATTGAAACCCAGGAGGGAGCCATTACGTAAACACTGTTGAAATAGGTTTTAATAGTTTATTTCTTTTACTTTCTTTTACCTTGTATATACCAATTTGTATGGAATATGTTAATTAATGTTATGATGATGATAGTAGTATTAGTACTAGTCGTAGTAACCATGATATCATGACATATATTAATACTATTTTTCTTTCAGAATGTGTGTATATAGGATTTTTGAAAAATGACTAAAGTTTTATATTATTTTATTATTATTATTATTATTATTATTATTATTATTATTATTATATCTAAACAATAGAATTTCTTCAGATATTTTAGATTTCGCTTAAAATGCATATAATTTGCTCTATAACTGTACAAAATCAGGAGTCCATTACAAAGCATATCAAGATTGAAAAAGAATCATCTTGGCCGGTTGAAACTCACCACAAATCTGTTGTTCAGCGTCAAAAACAGACATTCAAAATTTGTATGAAAATTGGTTCGAGAAGTCGCACTGTGAGGGTAGTCACACAAACCAAGATTTCTTACCACAGTGTACATGAAAATCAATCTACTTGTTGAGTGCCTATGATATCAAATTAAATTAATATTTCCTTAATGCCCAAGACCTAATAATGACTCACTCTGCTGGCCTGAACGGAAAACAGGTACTATCCTCAGGAAAATCCTGAATTTTTCCTCCCAGAGTTGTCATGTAAATATTCGAGTCTGCTACAATAATTGGATCGGGAGATTGGTTGGCCCCATCTATAATGATGTCGATCCCTTCATCTGTTAGTTCTGAAAAATAATTAATATTCAGTTTCGTGTCACCAATAATGAATATTAGTATAAATACTCAGGTGATTCTACAAAATCGCGCGCTCTGATTGGTTCGCTATCTCGGATTATCAGCCGATAATCACCTCGACGAACAAAATGGCTGCCAGTCGTTCGCGCGCTTTTGATGAAATAAATTTTTTTCGTGTTGTACTATGCTTTTCGTTTTTGAAATAATCACCTGTGTATTTATACTAAAACAATTATTCGCCTCAGGCTCAGTGATTCTCGGTGAATATTCACCGAGAATCACTTCGCCTTCGGCGAATAATTTGTTAAATAAATGAACTAAGACGATTTTTCACTTATTAAATATTTCTTCCGCAGTCTACACATATTATAGAATTTTTCATATATCCACATTCAATAATGAATAAATTTATAAATAAATAAACAGACGACTAAACATTAAATAGTTATTGGTATGGACATAAACACCAACCGGCTATTTAACAGTTATTCTCTGAAATCGAGGGAAATAGACGCAGAGGTTCACCGAGCTGTAAAAAGCCACTGTTCACCGAGATTTTTAAAGAGAATTATTGTTTTAGTAAATACCAATGAAGCAACTGCAGTGACATTTCTCGGAAAAAGTTGTAAAGCGAGAATTGACGCCGGCCATTTTCTTTTTCTTCCTCACTTGCAAGAGGATTTCCCAGAGTCCCACAGCTCTATCCTCTTTTTAGGAGGTAAACATTGTTGAATATCCCGGGCTGGCGAGCCAACCAGGTTGTTCAAAATGTCAAGGTTGCTGAGTTGGTATATACTTCTTGTCCATTAATCTCTCTGGATGAAACCAAATGTAGGAAGTGTTGGTATAAATGTACAAAGGGAGATCCCGGAGAAACAGCATCAGAGCAAGGGGAGAGGCGTGACCCACGTTAGACCACGAAAGCCGAAACCAGGTCACAACTGGAACAGCATTGCAACCCCTGTTAATGCCTTAAGTCAAGATCATTGCTCGATGATATTAACAAAGTTCTTAAATCAGAACGTTTCCGCGAGGAGTGCATAACAACTCAAGTAAAAGGACCAGGTCAGATTTCAGTGTTCTTCCCCCAAAGTCAGGGCAATGGCTCTTCCTCTCTCACCTTGGCTTTCTGTTTTTTTTTTGTTTTTTTTTTTTTCATTCGCGCTCACCGGGCATGCTAAAAAAAACCATGGCCACCTGTAATAAGTAAGTAAGTAAGTAAGTAACTTTATTTAATGAGGGTAAAAACACTTTACAGTCATTGACTGATAAACTCGTGGCCCTCCCTTAAACAATTAAAATATAAATCACAATGATTTTAAAAATATCTAACTATGAATAATAATAATAAGTATGAAACTAGTAAAATTTCTAACATCAATAAATTGGGGTAAAAATCTAGTTGGTGCATGCGATACAAAGAGTTAGAGGACTGTAATCTAGGTTGACGCTAAATTCGTGGAACAAAGTAATGCGAAAGATGACAAACCTCGCACAAAACTTCCCATAGGAGTGTAATAGAGCTTTCCTCTGGGAACCAGTATGTCGCCGGCCTTTTGGAACTCGTCAAACTTAACAGGCCTCACTTTTTTTACTTTTGGGTTTGTCTTGTTACACAGCTCCTCCACTAGATCACCTCCAGTTCTTGGCGGACCGTTAAACAAAAAACGGCATCGCGCCCCAGGTCTAAGGAGAGAAGTAATATATCAAACACGAGAAACAGTGTTGCATCACATACAAAACACCGAGATGGGAGATGGAAAGTCACCTCATTTTATTGCCGGGCTGTCACATGAGCTTAAAAGAATCAATACATCATTTAGGGTAGTTTTCAATTCACTGTCAAAAGTAATGTCCAAGCTACTTTGGTTTCCTATCTGATTGTCATTATAATAATAATAATAATAATAATAATAATAATAATAATAATAATAATAATAATAATAATAATAATTCTATTGCGCATATTCTACGTGCATAATCATATGCGCATTACAACAATAATAAATCAAATCAATTCAAACGTTGGTTTTTGTGGAGAGGGGAAAACCGGAGTACCCGAAGAAACACCTCTCGGAACAGAGTAGAGAACCAACAAACTCAGCCCACATATGACGCCAAGCCAGGAATCGAACCCGGGACACATTGGTGGAAGGCGAGCGCTCTAACCACTGCGCCAACCCTGCTCCCAACCCTGGAGCCAACACTGCGCCAACCCTGCTCCCAACCCTGGAGCCAACACTGCGCCAACCCCGCTCACCGTTATTTTCAATTAAAACTCGCACTGCTTTTCCAACCAATCACACTAAGGAACACCCACAGTAGCAGTTTGTATGGGAGGTGGGTTCGCAAACGTTAACAACTTTCAAAAACACTATGACACCTATTAAAGTTCCGGGGGAGGGTAGGAAGGGTGACAGTTGAGCATAGCTAAGAAGCCCCCCATGGGAGAGTTGTGGGTATCTTCTGGAACAATATAATACACACCCAGTTGGCCTAAAGTGCACCATCATATAGACTGCAATCCTGTTGTCGGCTTTGTCTCGCACAAAATCTCTGATGATCTTAAAAACATCTTTGGCTTTGTTCATGGGGTAGGACAGCTCTCCACCAATCACAAACTCTTCAATGTCAAACAGCTGAAATTTGAGTGACGTAACTACCCTAAAGACAGGAATAAGGGATCAATGTAAGTATCTGGGCATCTAATTAGTTAGGCTAGTATAGTTTTAGAATTTTAGCCTATTGAAAAATCAAGAGAAATGAAATGTTTGGAATATGTTTTCAATAAAGGTCATTATTATTATTACTATTACTATTATTATTATTATTATTATTATTATTATTATTAAGGATTCATACAGGTATTGATAATATAGAAGCTGTTTTTTTCATTGGCTCCGGGTAACAACAAGTTGCCTAGGAAAGCCAAGAAACACCCCTTGTTTTCTTTTTTCTCTTTCTACATCTCCAGCACCTTCCTAAGAATTCTTGCTGACCCCAACAAAGCACATCTCTGGATCAGTCCAACAGGAATGCCCACCTTATTATTATTTATTATTATTTATTATTATTATTATTATTATTATTATTATTTAGAAACGCGTTTTCCTCGGCACTTCGCCTCGTGACAGCTTCCATAGTTTTGATACTGTTTAAAATTACTGTCAAGAGTTGGTCAAGTTGGGGCGGGTTTGTTGCAGACTTTTTGAAAACCACCCCATCTCTGTGAAGACCGCCAAACTTCTTGCAGTGCGCGATGATCTGCGCGATCGCGAAAGGCGTTATGGGATTGCAAAGTGATTGTACTAAGAAAAGGCCTGCACAAAGGACTATTCGACTTTCTAAAAGTCCGTTTTCGTGCGGTCCGCGCTCGTAAAGAAACAACCTTAGGGAAACGTTTCATTCTCGCGACTCTGTCGCTCGCTTCGCTCGCTCGCACTTGTGTCCAAGAGTCGACTTGTGTGCAAGTCTAAGGGCTTACAGGAAAATGAAATATGGAGAGTTCTTTTTTGAGCACAGCTTACTTGGCAGGTATATTGCTTTTGCCAACACAAATGAATCTCTGCAAAAACACTGTCATTTCGCGCGAAAGACGTTTCCAAAAATAACTGTCAAAGTCTGTCAAAACGCCCGATCAAGACTATAAAGGAGAAGAACGCTTCTAGTAATAAGCTACCGTTTACACTCATTATTTTAAACCAGCGTAGCATCAAACTATCTCTGATCGTCCACCTGGTTTCAATGTGCACTTTTCTTTCAACATAGAACTCTATGACGGACGTCGGCCATCTTGAAGAGGTTTAGTAAATCAATGACTAACCATGTTAAGAAGAAATGATGTCAGTAGTTCCTAAACGAATTGTATTAGCATTATTGTTAGTTTTAGTGACAGTAACAGTACTAGCACTAAGGGCTGGTTCACACTTTGACATAAGCATAAGCATAAGCATAAACATAAGCATAAAAATAAGCATAAGAAAAATATGTGTGAACCGGGGTTACATAAGCATAAGCAGAAGCATAAGGAAATGGAAAACGTTCCATTCCTTGTGCTTATGCTTATGCTTGTGCTTATGCTTATGCAACCCCGGTTCACACATATTTTTCTTATGCTTATGTTTATGCTTATGCTTATGCATATGTCAAAGTGTGAACCAGCCCTAAGGCCTCATACAAACCTATCCGGATATTTTTGAATCCGCAACTTTTTCGTTACGGATTCCAAAAAATTCGTGTCCACACGACGCCATATTCGAAGCGAATTCAAAAAAATCCACTCAGGGTAGCGTATTCAAAAAGTTGCGAATTCATCACCGCATCCGGATAAGTGTGGACAGGAGAATCCGCAACGAAAAAGTTGCGGATGCAAAAATATCCAGATACGTGTGGACGGAGCCTAATACTAGTACTAGTGCTAGTAGTAACACTAGAATTAGTGTTGGTTTATGTACTAGTTCATATATTAGTTTTATTATTGGAACTAGTATTATTATTAGTTAATAATAATAATATTATTAGTTAATAATAATAATAATAATAATAATTAATAATAATAATAATTATTATTATTTATTATTATTATTCAATTATTACCCACTAATTATTACCTGTAATACTAGTACTAGTGCTAGTAGTAACACTAGAATTAGTGTTGGTTTATGTACTAGTTCATATATTAGTTTTATTATTGGAACTAGTATTATTATTAGTTAATAATAATAATATTATTAGTTAATAATAATAATAATAATAATAATTAATAATAATAATTATTATTATTATTTATTATTATTATTCAATTATTACCCACTAATTATTACCTGTTGTTATGACAACACCATTAATTAAACTAGGTTCATGGAACAAACGTCCTGCATACTGCTAGGATTAGAATGCCAAAGGTTTATGGGTTGAGAAATAATGAAGATAGAATAATAAAATTTACCCAAAGTTGGCACCATAGCCTTTCATTCCCCAAAACAACTCAGGATTCTCTCCTTCACTGGCTTTGATGATGTCTCCCGAGGCAGCCACCATCTCTGTGGTTTAATTTAACATGCAATGAAATATTAGGTCCTTTTAATTATGGAAGAGGTTTTAATAGTTAACCAAGCCACACCCAAGGAGACAAAAATGCCAATGAAATTGGGATAATCAAACAAATTGATAAAGTACGTTATACCACCATAAGGTAAAAGGGAGGTGCTGACGTTTTGAACGTTAGCCCTTCGTGGGAGTGAATGCTCAGCACCTCCCTCTTACCTTGCGGTGGTATAACTTACTTTATCAATTTGTTTGATTATCCCAATTTCTTGTGTTTCAATTCCCCACAGCCACAGCACCAGTTTCTTCAGAAACTATCCTCACAAAAAATGCCAATGATTTGATAGATACACCCATAATTTGGGTATGAAATAACCATGGTTAAAATATGCCCATAATTTGAGTATAGAATAACCACGGTTAAAATATACCCATAATTTGGGTATAGAATAACCATGGTTAAAATATACCCATAATTTGAGTATAGAATAACCATGGTTAAAATATGCCCATAATTTGGGTCTAGAATAACCATGGTTAAAATATACCCATAATTTGGGTATAAAATAACCATGGTTAAAATATACCCATAATTTGAGTATAGAATAACCCTGGTTAAAATATACCCATAATTTGGGTCTAGAATAACCATGGTTAAAATATACCCATAATTTGGGTATAGAATAACCATGGTTAAAATATACCCATAATTTGGGAATAGAATAACCATGGTTAAAATATACCCATAATTTGGGTATAGAATAACCATGGTTAAAATATACCAATAATTTGGGTATAGAATAACCATGGTTAAAATATACCCATAATTTGGGTATAAAATAACCATGGTTAAAATATACCCATAATTTGAGTATAGAATAACCATGGTTAAAATATACCCATAATTTGGGTATAGAATAACCATGGTTAAAATATACCCATAATTTGGGTATAGAATAACCATGGTTAAAACATACCCATAATTTGAGTATAGAATAACCATGGTTAAAATATACCCATAATTTGGGTATAGAATAACCATGGTTAAAATATACCCATAATTTGGGTATAGAATAACCATGGTTAAAATATACCCATAATTTGGATATAGAATAACCATGGTTAAAATATACCCATAATTTGGGAATAGAATAACCATCATGGTTAAAATATACCCATAATTTGGGTATAGAATAACCATGGTTAAAATATACCCATAATTTGGGTATAGAATAACCATGGTTAAAATATACCCATAATTTGGGTATAAAATAACCATGGTTAAAATATACCCATAATTTGAGTATAGAATAACCATGGTTAAAATATACCCATAATTTGGGTATAGAATAACCATGGTTAAAATATACCCATAATTTGGGTATAAAATAACCATGGTTAAAATATATCCATAATTTGAGTATAGAATAACCATGGTTAAAATATACCCATAATTTGGGTATAGAATAACCATGGTTAAAATATACCCATAATTTGGGTCTAGAATAACCATGGTTAAAATATACCCATAATTTGGGTATAAAATAACCATGGTTAAAATATAAATATAATTTGAGTATAGAATAACCATGGTTAAAATATACCCATAATTTGGGTCTAGAATAACCATGGTTAAAATATACCCATAATTTGGGTATAAAATAACCATGGTTAAAATATACCCATAATTTGAGTATAGAATAACCATGGTTAAAATATACCCATAATTTGGGTATAGAATAACCATGGTTAAAATATACCTATAATTTGGGAATAGAATAACCGTGGTTAAAATATACCTATAATTTGGGTATAGAATAACCATGGTTGAAATATAACCATAATTTGGGTATAGAATAACCATGGTTAAAATATAACCATAATTTGGGTATAGAATAACCATGGTTAAAATATACCTATAATTTGGGAATAGAATAACCATGGCTAAAATATACCCATAATTTGGGTATAGAATAACCATGGTTAAAATATACCCATAATTTGGGTCTAGAATAACCATTGTTAAAATATACCCATAATTTGGGTATAGAATAACCATGGTTAAAATATACCCATAATGTGAGTATAGAATAACCATGGTTAAAGATAACCATAATTTGGGTCTAGAATAACCCTGGTTAAAATATACCCATAATCTGGATATAGAATAACCATGATGGTTAAAATATACCTAGAATTTGGGAATAGAATAACCATGGTTAAAATATACCCATAATTTGGGTATAGAATAATCTTGGTTAAAATATACCCATAATTTGGGTATAGAATAACCATGGTTAAAATATACCTATAATTTGGGTATAGAATAACCATGGTTAAAATATACCTATAATTTGGGTATAAAATAACCATGGTTAAAACCTGGGGGGGTACTCCCCTATATCAGGTATATAGGTATGTGCCGCCCCAAAGGGTATGGTTTTTGAGCCGTTTTGGTCGGAAAACGGGTATAGATTTTGAACATTTTGGTCTGAAATTGGGTATGGTTATCGGGGAAACGTTCACGAAAGCTTATAAACTTATTTTTCTTCCCAGCAACCGGGGCGAGTAACTGGTGAGAGAGAAAGAGAAATTGATGTAATACATCATTCCAGCTAAATTTTACCTACTCATCTTTGTTACGTTGACTTCCCTTCAGCACTGGTGCATATGCTTCGTTTAATCGCATGCTACAAAGCCAGTGTGAAAACTTGTAACCCGCAATGCTTTATTTATTACAACTTGTGGTAGGTTGGTTACAACCTACAAAGAAAGCGTTTCCTGTTTACACAAACACTACAAACATTAAGCGATCAAAGGCAATCACCGGGTGCAATCAGCTGAAATTACTAATAAGTGCATCCAGAAAAGCAAAGTGAGGGGGGACTGCGCAGATCTGGTAGAGTGCGGACTGCTATTGTGTATGATCCTTAAGGCAGGCACGTCACGATCATTTTTTGCAATCCACAAGGTTTAAAAGAGAAAAACTTTATAAAGAAGTTTAGAACAGTTCACTGACTGGCAGAATGAAGTATTATAATCAGCTTAGGCACTGGATATATTCGAAAGATACTTTCTAAACACCTTTTCAAAGTTCTAAGGTACGATTTCATGTTATTAGTAAGGAATAGCGGACAATATCCGTAAATTCTGAGCTTGCAACACTGACCATGGTTCTTGAGGTTATTAGGAATTTCAGATGATTTTGCCATTTAAACCATATATTTATGTAAAATATTATTTAGCTTTATATTGTGTAATAACTAGTCAATGTATTTCAATTCGTTTTGAGTTAGTTTGTGACTGTTGTTCTGTTCTGTTCGTCATATCTCCACCATATGCGGATCGATATTAGAGTATATGTGTACACTGTTTTCATGACGGCACAATATGAAGCTAGAATCACTCTAGAATATTGTGCCTGAGGCAATTCGCTGAGTTCTATACTACATAATAAAAAATATAATGCTTAAACAAAATATACTTTGTCGTGAATTCACTCGAATAAGGTAATAACGAGTTGTTAATAATGTAACGACTTTCTAAAGCCATGTCTGAAAACGGGTGTATATTTTCAATGTCCGGTCTGAAAACGGGTATGGATTTTTGTGGCCAGGTCTGAAAATGGGTGGGAAAAATGGCATGTTTTGGTCTGAAATTGGGTCTGGATTTTGAGATGTGGGCGGCACACCCCCACCAAAAATTCCAAAGAGTACCACCCCCCCCCCACCCCCGGGGTTAAAATATGCCCATAATTTGGGTATAGAATAACCATGGATAAAATATCCCCATAATTTGGGTATAGAATAACCAGGTGGTTAAAATATGCTCATAATTTGAGTTAGTAGATTATTTAATTTTTTCAATAAATGTATCACAGTTCCTGATGAGCGTGCCCATTTGAGGGTTTAGGTTGGTTCTTTTCATGATGTCACATTACAGCAAATTGAATACAAAAAACTTCTGATTTTCATGTCTAATAAAAACCTTAGTATACCCCACCCCACATAAGAATTCTGCACTGTTGAAAATTTGGAAAGAAATTTTCAGTGTTAGTGTCACTGTCACTATCAGTGCCACTGTCAGGGTCAGTTTCACTGTCACTGTCAGTATAACTGTAACTAACAGTGTCAGGATCAGTGTTAGTGTCACTGTCAGTGTTACTTTCACTGTCACTGTCAGTGCCACTGTCAGGGTCAGTTTCACTGTCACTGTCAGTAACACTGTAACTAACAGTGTCAGTATCAGTGTTAGTGTCACTGTCAGTGTTAGTGTTACTGTCACTGTCACTGTCAGTGCCACTGACAGTGTTCCTTTCACTGTCACTGTCAGTGCCACTGTCAGGGTCAGTTTCACTGTCACTGTCAGTGTCACTGTAACTAACAGTGTCAGGATCAGTGTTAGTGTCACTGTCAGTGTCAGTGTTAGTGTCACTGTCAGTGTCAGT
>OX453281.1:21400060-21510060 GCA_949710005.1 Ricordea florida | reverse complement strand
TAAACAGTGGGCCCGGTTGCTCAAAAGCAGGTTAAATCCTAACCCCGGGTTAAATCACCTTAACCCGGGGTTAGGATTTAACCGCGGGTTAGTTCCGTTGTTCAAAGGTCGGTTAGCGCTAACCTTGGGTTAAACAGCGGGTTAAATCTAACTCTGGTAGCGAGGTGGGTTAAATCACTAACCTAGGGTTAAATGATTAGTAAAAGTACGCAAAAAAAAAAAAAAAAAATGGCCGATTTGTTGTTTGGTATACGGCGACCGCAAAGACCCAGACCCCGGGGGGGTACCTTAGGAATTTCTGGGTGGGGATGTGCCGCTGGAACCCTGAAACCCTTAGCGTATACCAGAGCTGGTGCAGCTGAATTTTGCTACCCTATACTAGAGTAAACCCCCCAAATCACTCCTATTCTAGAGTAGCTGTATTCCACTAGCACAGTCTAGCCAAAACAAAACCTTATACCACAATCGTTTCTCTCTCCAAAAATGATTTTATTTATACTAGTTCAGTTTTTTTTTTTGATTCTCAACCAATAGGTCAGTTTCGTGAAAAATGATACCCTATCCTAGACCCAAACGCTCTGATTTATATACCCTATGCTAGAGTGAACTGCTTGAAAACCATACCCTTCACAGCGGCACATACCTATATAGCCCATATATGGCAGTACCCCCCCCGGGACCCAGACAGTTCCGAGGACTCATAGACATTGCCAATTTCAGTGACAACGAATTAAGAGCTCGCTACAGGTTTGGACGGAAAGCAATTCAATACATTACGGATCTCCTAATTTTAACCGCGAGTTATCAAACCTACGGTTAAGAAATTTAGGTTGTTTACCATTTACCACAAATTCCCGGAAATTTCGGTTCGGAATTTTCGGTCGGAAAGAACGGTACGTGTCGTTTACCATTTGCCCTCAAATTTCCGGAGTGTCGCGCCGCGCTAGACTGGATTCTAGTTACAACATGGCGGCTCAAGTGTTGATGTCAGACAGCCATTCGATTTGGGACACAAATTAGCGATTTTAAGTCTGCTCACTATTGAAATGCAAGGAACAGCTATGTTGTAGGAATATTTCCAGAACTGGAGAAGTATAACAGCAACATGAACACTGGTACACATCCCCCATTTGCTGCAAACACGCCATATTTGTTGTTGTTGTTGTTGTTGTTGAAGCGATTGCGCTCGGAGAGGCCTGAAACTAGTACGAAACTCGAGAAACTTATAAATGGTAAACGAATTTCCATTCGGAACTCCTCTGGGGTCCCAACCGGGAAAACGGGACTACCTTTTCAGAATTTCCGTTTGTCCCGGGAATTTTCCAGTGGGACGAACCGAAAAAACGTTTACCATTTACATCCCAACCGGAATTTCCGGGAATTTGTGGTAAATGGTAAACAACCTTAACCTCCGGTTAGGCCTAAACCAAGGTTAGTATAACCTGCTTTTGAGCAACCGGGCCCAGCTGCAGCTGTACTAGAACATAGGCACACAATACGTGCGAAGAACACGCAAGGTCATCGAATTGCAAACTACGGGCCGGGGGACCTTTATACAATTACCAGTTTCGCAAGAAGCTGCAGAAACACTACCTTTAACTAGCTCACGGCGGATAACCAGCAGTTGAAATTCCTTCTACCGAGTACACTTTTCCGCTACAACGTTTGCCGAGCCTGTAGACACAGGAAAGCCGGATGTCCGTTAGGATATATATAGATGGTGACTTTTGTTACGGCCCAACGAACTGTAGTCTGCTACACAGCCGTTATTAGTGTCGTCACGCAACGCTCCTTCCCCACTAGGGGAAGGAGCGTTGCGTGACGACACTAATAACGGCTGTGTAGCAGACTAAACGAACTGTTCCTAGTGTACAAATTTGGAGCACTACTGACGTGTAAGAGGAGTGATTTGCTAGTGTCGACGATTTTTTTCTATTTTCTGAGGTATGATGTCTTTATTAGGGACGGACCATTACAAAAGTGATGGGGGGGGGGGGGTGGGGAATTTTCAGCTTGCACGAATTTTTTTTCGCTCACTGCTTGTGCAGGAATTTTTTTTAGGTGAACCCCTCTGCACGAATTTTTTTTACTACTTGTGAAAAAGTCACAATTGGACCTTCCTTCTGCATGAATTTTTTTTTACCTTCTTTGCATGAATTTTTTTTCTTGGCATTTTCCCTTGCATGAATTTTTTTTTTTGTTTCCCCCCCCCCCCCCATTACTTTTCTAATGGTCCGTCCCTTATATAGAGAAAGATCGACAACCGGAAGTGAGCTGTTTCCCCTTTTAACTTGTCTTCACACAACTAGCTACATTTACGTTGATTAGTATATTTTCTAATCACTATAAGAATCTGGGAGCCATCACTGTCCTGGCACGCGTAATGTTCTCTTCCGGTTGCCGTCCGCGTCTCAAAAACGCGCGTGCTTAAGGTTCCTTATGTCTCGGTTAGTACGCGCCCTGTGATTGTCAATTTAGCAGGCCGTACTTCCAAGTTTGTTTTGGTTGCCAAAGAGGTAAAATTTAACAAATTGACGTCAGTTTCCAACAAACTTTGACAATGTTATGACGCAATTTATCATCAATAAGAGGACAGACGCATAAAAAACTGACGTCAATTTGTTTTTTACAATAGCAAAACGCGAAAAAGGTCAAATGAAGACTTAAATTAAAATTTTATGTGTCTGTATTCTTATTGATGATAAAAATTAGCCAATCAGCGCGTGAGAATTCGCTCAGTTATTGTAAACAAATATATTGCAAACCTCGTTTTCTCGGTCCCACAGTAAGTTACGGATCCTCATTGTTTCCGCTCAGGCCGTAACTTACAGTACGGAACTCGAACTCGGTTAGTAACAGGTATGTATTTTTATGTAAGATTTTTGTGTTGCCCGTCAGTTACGTTTTTTAAATTACATCAGCTAACCCCTCCCCCACCCCCTCTAGACTTAGCAGCCGCGTAAATTGTTAGCGAATAAATTAGGTAACACATGGTTGTGAAGACGCGGAGCTATGCAATTCATCGATCCATTTCCTTAGAGAATAATACTGCAAAATTTCCTTTTCGGTGGTGATAGAAGCATCGATCGCATTTTTCTTCTATCGGTGTACTATAACCGTACACTTTGAACTTTAAACAGCTGAATTTTTCTCAGTCTTAATTAACGAATGCATGCAGAGACAGTACTATTGCTCACTTATCAAACCATCAGTCAGGGGTTTCGTAAGATCTATGGCTACACAATTGCGAGAACGTTACTCGAAGAAACTAAGCAATGGGGAATTTTCCTACTGTAATAATTCCTGTTCTAATAAGCGATTTGTTTGCACGAAATGCACCGACAACCATGAAAACGATCGACGTTTAAGTGGATTAACGAACCATACGCCGAAGAAAAAAGAAATACTGCGATGGGATAAGTTTTCTGAGGACGAAAAAAATATTTACCTTGCCCATAAAGTTGCGTGCCAGGTATGTATTGTCATTAATCCGCTAATTTTATATAAACTGTGATCAAAATTAAAATTGCTCAACAAAAACTTCGTGTTTAAGCCAGTCGTGCGGTGATAAATTCTGAATTCTCCTGGCCTTGCTGATTTTAATACTAACAATCCGTTTCATCCGTTCGTTTCGCCAAAAGTCTCACTAACTCCTCTCAATTTCATCAGCCAACTAACGAGCCGAATTAGTATATTATATATTTAAAGTGAAGGTGAAAATTAAGGAATATTTTCTAAGTTTTTCCTTGGGGTGAAACACCTTTGGTAGGGAAATGATCGAAAATGATATGTCAGAAGAATTTCTTGTTACATCAAGCTTTTTTCGTAAATCATAAATTTCGGTTAGGCTAAACTACAAAATACAGGGCCTCTTATTTACATACCAATGAATAATAATAGTGTCCCTTGTTCTATGCTTCGTTCTACGAAAGCCTCCAACCCCTGTAAACGAGATGGACCAAAGTGGCTCTGTATTCTGTAGTTGCTTTCTTTCTTATGAGTTTGTTTTACTTCTGATTCTGTTCACATTTGTGAATGTGTAGGAAGTATTTGAAAATATTTACGGCTATTAGTGCTCATAACATTATTAGACTACATCTGCCTACTGTCTAGAACTTCCCCCCCCAAAAAAAAAACCAGTGTTTTCTCCTCTTTAGAGGGAATTTGCATTCACTTAAACTATCACACGGACCCATTAATCAATTACTGGTGAACAGAACTTGTGAATACAATCAAGAATTACCAAGTTTCCATCTAAACCATGTAAATAGTGATCAGCACCCAATTTCTCATTGTTATATCAATGCATAGAAGTGGAGAAAGGTAATGGGAATTTTTAGGAGGAGAATCTATGTGGTACGGTATGTGATGTGTGCTTTTGGAGAGATGTAAGTGTTGTAGTTATTCTGTTGGACATTACATTTGGAGGTCCCATGATTATATGATGACAATGGTTAGTGCCATTAGACAAGAAACTTTGTCCCATACTGTACCCACTGGGGTCCACAGATGGTTATCATGTGATGTAATGCTGAGGGTAACTATGTTATTACATAGAGGATATTACAAGGTGGCAATAAGATATGAATTCTATGTTTGAGTGGCAAGAACAATATCTCACAAGTGAGTGAAGCGAATGAGTGAGATATTGTTCTTGCCACAAGTAAAACACTCTTCTCCATTTAATAAATAGAGGATATTACATGGTGGTGTGAAGATACAAATTTTATTTTTGAGTGTCAAAACAATATTTTACAACGAGCGCAGTGAGTGAGTAAAATATTGTTTTTGCCACAAGAAAATAAAATTCATATCTTCAAGCCACCGTGTAATGTTCTTTTTATTATATAGACAAAAAGAAATTATAAACAAATTACGTCATCGATAAACTCGTGTGAGATCATGGACAATAAACCACTCGGGTCCCGGATGTAGTTTTTATGAATTTTACGAGTGGTATATTTTCCAGTAAAACACTTGTGTCTATATAATAAAATGGAATAGCATTCCATCAAAGTTGGAGTAACAATAATAAGGTTATATAAAAGTTATTTGTAATACAACATTATTATCACACATGCGTAATATCACTCATTATCAAAACATGTGTGATACAGTAGCACTGGAAGGAGTTTTTTTCACAATTTACTACCACTAAGTATACCAGTGAAACTTGTGAACTAAAAATAAAATTACATGATCGCTTGCAGATACAAAATTTTCTCTTCTCTTGTTGAAAAACATTTCACTTCTTTGTTGGGCTCACCCATGAAACACTTTAAAACACTCAAAGAGAAATTTTATATCCCTCTGTGATCATCTATAAGATGGTGGAAGTTATGAAGTAAATGCAAACTAATGGATAATACAATTTATTCTGTATTTGGATACAACCTTAGAACAGCTTTGACCATAAGTAATGAAATGACAAGTGACAGGAGTTGCCTGTGACAAAACCAGTCAACCCTTTTGAACTTCTTGATCTGATAGGTCATTCTCCTTAGTTTGTGCTATGAAATTTCTTATTTATCAGTTTGAAGAATTTAGTGTTGCAGCAATTTAGTGTTCTTGGGTTAACTGATAATTTTCTTAGATTAATTTTTAACACCTGTTTGCATGACAATGTATCAAAGTTGTGCAGTGTGTAGTGTTTTGCCTTTAAGAGACATTTTGTGATTATTACATGATTGTAGGGGGCTAGGAATGAGGGTCTGGTAACATGGTGTGCCCACTTGAAGTAGATTAAGTTCTGTTGCGCTTATCCATATGCTTACTGCCCAACAACACAGACACTCTGCATATTGGTCACAGATGGAAGTGAAAGGGTAGACTCAATACCATCAACCCAGTACTATTTCTGTCAATTTTTGAAGCATCATGCCATTGGAATATTACCTGTCACACTGTCTTTCGTTTTTTCAGAAAGGGGAGAATAGCTATGCTGATCCAGTCACAGGTTATATGGTCTTCACAGAGGAATTTCTGTTGAAGCGTGGAACGTGCTGTGGCAATGGATGCAGACATGTAAATTAATATTATTATTACTTTGCTTTATTCCATAATATAATTCCTAACTGTTAATTATCTCTCAGGAAGTAGAACACTGTTTAACTGATGTATTGAGCAGGCTGTACCTCACTTCACAGCCCCCCCTTACTGAAAAGTTTACTTTGCTTGCCAAAGTACATCTTGGAGCACTTTTATTGAGTCATTTTGATAACTCAAACCCATGATTTTAGAAGCTAATATTGAATAATATTGAACCATTTTTGATGGCCTAATGCAGGTAGAGCCAATCAGAACATATTTTAAAATTGGCATTTTACAAAATTTACTTACAGTCAAACCTGTATCAAGCGGACCCCATATTATGCAGACAGCACCTTGAGTCCTATTCTTTCTTCCCCATATTATATTGTAAAGAAAACTTGTATTCAACGGACACCTCTATAAAGCGGATGTGGACATATTAAAACTTTACTTTTAAACACGTACTACAATACAGATGCCTGTTTGTTGTCCACATTTAAATACAGGATAGGTCATTTAACTTTGGCGACAAAAGACTTGAAAAAAGGATCAAATTAGTAATACGTGACCTCAATGACAAACAGGAAATTCATGTACCTAGACATCTGATCAGAGTTAGTAGAGGGAACTCTGATCTGATTTGAAGTAATTAATTAATCTTACTGATGGTCAGTGAAAGATCCTCCCTTCCATGATAGCAAAAATACTCCAGTAAATTAACATATCTGTCATTGTTTATGGAAATACAGTATTCCAGAGTTGTCATATGTTCACAGGAATGCTATTTTACCCTTTCAAGGCCTTGAAATACTGAGAGATACTTAATGACCCTAAAAAGACAAATTCTAAGTGAACCTGTATTAAGCAGATACTGGCATGGGTCTTAAGGGTGTCCACTTAGGACAGGTTTCACTGTAGTTCAAATGAAATGTGTTATTATTTAATGTTAAAACTGTATTCACATGACTTTTCCTTTTTTGTTACTGCAGTGTCCATATGGCCAGGAGAATGTTCCACAGTACAGAGGGAAAAAAACGTTCAACTCAGCTTTTTATGTTTAGTGGAAGAAATGCTTAGTAAACATCGCCAGAATAATGTGAAACAGTTGAGAAACAGTGTAAGCCACACATGATAAGTCTCTTGCAATCTGCACCTGGCACTCCCAATAATATTATCTTATTTACAACTGATGATGGTTTTGAGATTGAAGTTTTAATATATTTAATGGAGTATAGGGGCTTGGATAAAAATGCAGCAGTGCTATGTTGAAAGAAAAAAATAAAGAAACCACTCATGCCTACTATTGTGTTCCTTTTAAGTGTACATACATTTACTTCTCAGATGCTCTTTGGGTTTTGTCAGACATTCCTTGTGGATGAGACAAAGCTGAAACGAACGGAAGCTTAATAAAATTTAAATTTAAAAAAATTTAATAAAACTCTGTGATAATCTAACACACTGGTATTAGTGAGGGTCTCCCAAGGGTTTTGGGGAACAAGGGAACATTAGCCAATTTTTGGGAACATGGGAACAAAATTTTTTTATTTTTTTGGGAGAAAATTGAGGGCGGGAGTAGCTGGTAAGCGGATTTGATAAAAGGGGAACAATTTATGAAAATGTGTGGGAACATGGGAACATAGGGCAATTTTGGAAGGAATTAAGCAAGGGAACAAGGACCCCCCCCTGGAAGACCCTCATTAGTTTGACTGAGCTAAATAGAGACAAATAGAACATAAACTTGGTTAACAGTATCCACTGGTGGGAGGCACACCATTTGGCTATGTACAGGCATGGTTGAGGATCTAATTAGTAAAGGTAATCATATGGTTTCGAGTTCAATTTGGAATTAATTTGCACGAGTGAGTTTTTCAAAAAGCTGAAATTGCACGAGCCGCTTCGGCGAGTGCAATTTTACCGGAAGATCTCATTGCGGACGGACAGGAAGTAAGCATTTGACGCGGATTTGACACTTTATTTACTGATTGGCTGATGAAGATCAACTGATAACGCTACGAACTCAAAGCTGGTCGTTCAAAAATAAAGAATATCATAATCGAGAAAATCGATGTGTAATTTGCACTGGTGTTACACTTGAACTGCACTGCTCTCAGCCAATCAGAATCGAGTAATTTTTTCATGTATATTATTAATTGACCGTAATACAATTCTAGCTAGTGGTCAGAACGGGAATCGAACTCGGAACAACCATATTACTAGTTCAACCTCCAAACAAGTCCGCCATGCTGACTATCTCTCTACCAAGGCACATGTTCTAGCATATATGGACGCGTATGTACAGAGAAGGAGCAAGATTGGTGCAGTGTTGACAGCACTCCCCACACACTTCTGTGATCTGTGTTCGAATCATGTGGGCTGAGTTTGTTTTTCGTTCTCACCTTGACCCAAGACCAACACCTCCAAATGTTGCGGGGATAATTTCTAAAGAAACTGGAGCTGCGTCGGTGGGGAATTGAAACACAAGAAATTGGGTAAATCAAACGAGTTGATTAAGTAAGTTATACCACCGTAAGGTAAAAGGGAGTTGCTGACGTTTCGAGCGTTAGCCCTTCGTCGATCGGAGAAACGTCAGCACCTTCCTTTTACCTTATGGTGGTATATAACTCACTTTATCAATTCGTTTGATTTACCCAATTTCTTGACCTCCAAATTTTATTCGATATTGATTCAAGGGCCACTGGTTAATCAGCTCTTAATCACATGTTAACTGTTAACTCTTAATTTTATATAACGTTTATTATTACTGTAAATCCTCTGTTAAGCCACCCCCCTCAAATAAGCCGTGGCCATTTAATAAGCCACCCCACTGACTCAAATAAAACCATCTTATAAGCTGCCTATCCCCCTGCGCCATTTCTAATGAGCCACACCTATCGAGCTAACTATTTTCATTATGCAGGTCCGGCTCACGAAAATGGTTCGCTAGTGCTGGAAAACTGAAAAAAAAAATTGCCCAGAAATTTCTACCACCAAAAAAAAAACAATTATATGTATTGGCTTCAGAGATTCTAACAGAATGGCCGGATTTTTTTTTTGTCGTCTGGACGAACTTGGGCAAACATTCGTAGTTCATCTGGTTATGCGTCTCTAGTATAAAGACGGGTACAAAACGTATTAGGTGTCTCGACCCTAGTTTATATGTGTAGATGGTTATGAAACTAGACAAATTTCTTTGTTTCATGTTTTTGTTCGCCTTTTTGGGCTTTGAACCTGCACAAAACACACTTTTTTCGCTAGGATAACCAATCAAAAGTTTCGACTAATATATATTCGCACCAACATGCGAACCAAAAACAAAAGATTGTGCAGGGTCACGGTCGATTCAACATCTATTACGGCTGCACTGTTCTTGCTTTTGAAATTTCCAGTTGTTTCATAACCAGTCCCTCGACTAACTATGTCTGGACGAATTACCCGTAATACGTCTTGAACGACGCATTGCTAAAGGTAGTTTGTCTGGGTGCATAATTCGTCTTACTCCGTCTTTATACTAGAGACACATAACCAGACGAACTAAGAATGTTTGCCCAATTTCGTCCAAACGGATATTGCGTCCCCAAGTATAATAACGGCCACTGTCTTTAGAGAAAAGAGAAACTGAATAAATCAAACGAGTTGATTGAGTAAGTTATACCACCGTAAGGTAAAAGGGAGGTGCGGACGTTTCGAGCGTTAGCCCTTCGTCGGAGCGAATCTTTAGAGAAAAAAATGCACACCGATAAATGAAAATGGGCGTAACTACTGTCTCAGTCGAAAAAGCAGCATGAACTTTTTAAACTGGTTCTAGCTCTAAATAAAGGAATCGGTTGGATACAAATCGTAAAACTGGATAAAAATACAACAAAACTTCTTTCCTAGAAATAATTCACATCAAGAAGCAGGATGCGAAAACAACGTGCACTGAGTAACTTTCCAAGAAAGAGCGCTGAAACCATACGGTTTTAAGGTAGAACTACGAGTGCAGAATAAGTACCAAGGTAAAGTCCAGCTCATAATCGAAGATCTGACCTTCGCAGATATCGACACAATTTAAGCAATTGCAATTTGTGTAGGTAATCAAATCGTTTCACTCCTGGCAAGTGTAATTAAGCATTTGTGAGCACAGGTACATTTTTCTAAGACAGAAAATGTACGAGTCTGTGGGGTAACGGTGCAATTTGCTGTCTTCGCTGTTCAGTAACATTCTAAAGAATGATGATACTACATGGAGTATGGATTGATCCACAGGTGAAAAGTTAGAACCACACTGTATAGTAAAATAAACAGTTCCACACTTCAGTACAGTTCAGTAACTCTCCAAAGAATGCGGGTGACACTACATGCGTTCAGTTGTCTTCAAACGAAATTTTGACACCACACTTTATCAGTTATAAACATAATCCCAGTACAATACTTTTCAGTAGCTTTTCAATAGTTTCATCTCAACAGGTGAAAAAGTTCCAACCACGCTTTATATATAGTAAAATAAACAGCAGTAAAACAAAGTACTGTTCCTAAGGTTTACAAACATGGTCAAAAGATTGTTCCATCCATAGATGGATGGTAAAACGAACAGTACCGAAGTGCAGAACAATTCTGTCTTTTCCAAAGAAAACCGGATCAACTCTGCTGACAGGTGAAATCGTCTCTATAACACTGTAGCCCAGAAAAAAAAAAAACAGCACCACTGTACAGAGCTGTTCAGTAGCTTTAAAAGGAATGGTCACACTACATGGTTTGACCCACAGATGAAAACGTTAGAACCACATTGTATAGTAAAACAAACAGTACCACAGTACAGTAATGTTCCGTAGCTCTTAAAAGAGTGGTCACACTGCATGGCGTGATCCACAGGTGAAAAAGTTAGAACCACATTGTACAGTAAAACAGTTACGGTACCACAGTACAGTACTGTTTAGTAGCTTTTTACAAGTGGTAGAATATACTGCGACGTTTTACGAAACGATGAATAAGCTACGAATTGATAGTAAGTGTCAGAAACTGGATCGTCTGCATATATATGCATTTTGTCCGTATTTCGTAATTTCAGCGTTGATTTGTAGTGATTTACAACGATTCCAACAGCGAATTGTTATCAAATATAAAATCGCATGTGAAATTTGTTTCTCAGTTAAACGTAGCAATGTCGGAAACACCAGTCATTTCACAATTTAAAGTCTCAAAACGAAATCAATTGACAATTATTCTTAAACACAGGCGTGCGTTTTTATTATATATCTTTCCATTCGATTGATTTCATTAAATGTTCCCATTAAACCTAGAAACAAGCGTTTCCGTCGGAGAAAGCCAAATTGAGTGCGTTAAGCCTGGGGCAAAATTTGTTGTATTACTTAATCAGACGTAAATCTTGTCGACCTTTGTCCTTGGAAAATTTTGAGCGCTAAAGTTCTCAAAGAGATGTCACATTCTGTTACCTCAAAGTAAAAATTTTAATTTGCGAGGCAGAAAGCGATTGCATGAACTGTGTGTGGAACAAAGCGTTGATCGCGAAAATAAAACAACCAGGTCGCAATTAAAGTCTAGTTGTATCTTTCAAGGATATTAAAACCGCCCCTCGTATCTTTAATAAAGTGTTAAAATCTCGTTAAGTGTTCCTTGAAAACCTAAATTTAAGTGGTTTGTTTATAAAGATAAAGGTCTATTGAAAATAATCAATGCTCTGGAGCCGGTTTTTAGGCAGCGAATCGGTGAAATAAGCTCCGAATCTTAAGTAGCCTGTTGAATTATAAGCGCGAAAAATCCCCTATTTGCGGTGTTGAAAGCGCGGGAAAACAAACAGCTGATTCTAGGCTGAACTACCATTCATTTTAAAAAGATCTGCTACATGTGGACAACTTTCTTGTGACCAATAGAATTAGCTTTGTCCCTAGAAGAGTGGTTTTGTTGATGTCAGTTGTCAAGGGGCTTTTCATTCTTATCATCAATTTAAATGCAGGAAAGCCATTCGAGTTCGTTGAATGCATAAAAGAAAGTGACCAAAGCCAGTTTGATGTATCAACAAAAACGCATTTTTGTTGGCTTGCTTAACGTGCATTTTCAATTAAAATATATCAAACACAGCGCAATCGTTGCAAATTTTGTAAATGTTACAAAATAATGTTATCTTTTTTTCTTCAACTTGAAATAAAAATGCGCTCTCTCTTAAATGAAACTCTTCTCTTTTTTCTTTTACAGGAACGCTTATTTTTTTCTTCATTCAGTAGCTAAGATAATCAGATTCACTTCTTATTTTAATATCACATTATTGTAATCACAGTTTGCATTTTCTAACAAAATCGAAGTTTTTCCTTTTCTTGCCACCTACGTCGATCGCTTCATTTTGCTACCTTGCTTGATAAAATCAAAAAATCTGTCGTACGATTTGAATTGAAGACGCTCAGTCGGTTTGCGGGATTGGGTTAATCTCAAAATGCAACAAAATTCACAGACACAAATCGAGTATTTAATTGAGAATGTAACATGAATACTATTTTAAGCTCGCTTTTTGTCCACTTTCAATATGCTGTAATGTATCTTTGGTCTAATTAGATTATATTTGTTTATGGAAGCAGAGCAGGTGGAAAAAGCTGTTTTCAATATTCACAGGTGAGTTCCGCCCTGGCTTGACACATCGAGAGCAGCTAATTAAGACTATATAATTTATTAATTAACGGAAAAGCTAAAATTTCGTTGTGAATTTATTTCAGCAAATCGGAAATTTGGCCATCTCAGTCATTTTCGGTTACATTACTTGACGAGGAAACCTGCGCAACCGCTAATCCTAAACATAAAAGATCACCTTAATGGTTTCTTCAAAACAGCACTTTTCTTTTTGTAAAACAATGTTGATTTTTTCCTCAAGAGTACCGCGTTCTTTGATTGTTTTTTATCGGCTTGCCAGAAAGAGTGTTTACTTTTCATTATGAAAACAAAAGTAACCGAAAACCGAAAACCTGAGTTAATTCAAACGATTTCGTTGTCACACGGCAGTAAATTGCGGTAAAACCTTTCAATGCACTTGGGGTTTTCCTTACCCACCAGGGAACCCATTTTGGTGTTGTTTTCATACGAAATTGGCACGTGCTGCCACGCGACACCCCCAAGGTAAAGCTCGACCCAACAAAAGGAACCGGCTTTTGTTTAAACACCTTGCAAGAAGAAAGAAACAAAATTACCCGGTCCGTATAGTTTCTGGAGTTTATACGAGTATCCAGCCCACTAAATCCGAAGTACTAATCTTGTTAATTATTCCCTCAGAGCCGGCTGATTAAAGATCAAGTCTCCTGCCACAGTGATCAGCTCGAACAAAATTAAAAATCTTGGCAGACAATAAACTCGGTCAACATAGTTGGCAACAATACACAGTGTGTACTTCCAGATCGATGTTGTTACGTCCAATCAAAATGACCGCGAAACATTGGTTCGCTTGACCGATTCTGGGCCAGAGTGTTGGTGCAAGCAATCCGAACGCGCCAACAGGAATTGAGAGATGTTTAAGTTCTTGACAGCTAGAAAAAAAAAACATCGAAATATTGCGGTTGAAATGTTTGCCTTCTCATTGATCGAGTTAAAGGTTTTTAATCGAATGTCCAAGACCTATATGTATCGCTTTTTTTGTTTTTAGTGACGTGCGCTAGTTTGATTACAATTTTTGACGCCTTAGCGAAGTTTCTTTTTCCCATACAAACTTGTTCAAACATAATGTATCAAGAAAGACGCTTAGAAAGTATTGATACTGATAGAGTAAACTTCAGGAGCGCTTTGTCCGAAATGACGAATGTCAATCGTTTTCTTTTAGTGCTGTTCTATGGCGCGAGCTCTTGTTGTGTTCAGCGCGAGTCTTCATGACAATGCGCAGAATAAGAGATACTAAACGCCTTAGTAAGAGGCGACTCTATTCTCTCACAACCACAGCATAAGGAGCATTGTTTCTTGATTTGAATTTGAATGGAAAAGCGATCTCTCGAACGGAAACAACACTGACAGTTGTATGACCAGACACGTGCGCTTTATTTTGTTTCGATTCATGAGTCAAGTGCCATCGTAACTCGAGGAACAATTTCCCCATTTAAACGCAATTTACTCTCAAGAGATATCGGAAACGGTCACACGCTTGTCCTACTTGCCGAGCCCAAAAAGAAATGACAGGATAAAAAGTGAATTGCTTCTAGCTTGGGTTCGCGCCGCGCTGTTTCTAATTCACCTGCTAGTAAGACCAGGGCATATGGAAATTACAATACAATATTTAAATAGAGGGCTCACTTTCAGGAGGGGTTCCTGCCTTAAAAACATACAGCTGCGACCGTCGCAAGATATTTAGCTGTAGGTACTGGCAAACCCTAGCCGTCCCAAGACGCGCGCGCCCCGAAAACAGAATTCCTTTTACAGGAGCACAGGAGACCCCGTATTTCAAGTCGTTCACATGTTTCGAGATCATTTTCAGGTAAAAACGTCCTTTATGAACTTTTTTTGCAAACCGTAACTATCCATCGTTTTTTGTGAATTCTTAGGTCGTATCGCGCACTTTACTGAAAATGTTGAATTCTGAAAGAAGACGAAAACTTGTTGAAACTTCCTGGTTTGGCGAAACTTCAAAAAGCGACATCCAATTTTTAATTTTCTAAAAAATGTTCTTGATGCTTTGACTCTCGTGTCGAACGATTTCGATGGCAAATCTGCGTCGTTGAGATCAGTTCGTTTAATTCGAAGTTCAAATGTTGTTTTGCCTACACCACGAGCAAACCGGGTTCTTTAAGCCAATGTATTAATCAAGAAAACTCCGTCGATCGCTAAGCCGCAGGAGCAGCAAACGTTGAGACAGATCGCGCCGATCATTTAAGAAACTTTCGTTAAAGAAAAAAAATCGTTGAGAACGCATTGCACGAGAAAGCGAGCAGTTCGGTCTAGAATTCACGATTGTTTGCGGCCATTTAAACTGATATGAAAAGTTAAGACTAGATATTCCACCTGTAAAATTACATTTAGCAGACAATAATAACCCAAGCAGAGCGAGCGTTTAGTTCTAATGTTTGGTCGAAGTAATTTAGCTTAAAGCTTAAACACTGATTTTCTAACTATTTAATTACAGACAGGGCTTTGTGCTTTAACATTCGATAATTTAAAGCCGAAACATTATTTTCGTTTCCCTTATCTTGTGGCTTTTGAATTCAGGAATTTGACAATTTTTTTAATATCGCCATTCCCCCAGTAGGCCAAAATTTCAACTGTTTGCTTGTACCTGCAGTTCCAACGTTCTAAAATCCGCACGACTCCAAGTTCCCTGCTTACTTATTTTGATGCGTTCAGATTCTATAAGAATTTAAAAGACAAAGATTTAATATTCTGGCTCTCTAATGAATTGGCCGAGACTATTTGACTCCTTTTCTAGTTTAATGTTGTTAAAAAGCTAACATTGTGTTATCGATAGAAAGCTCTTTGAAATTTAACATTTTTTGCCTCGAATGCTAATTGACGTGAAAGAATTGTAATAGAAGAATCTTTCTAACTTAAAAACCTAGCATCAGGTAAGTTTGGTCCTGCATTAAGTCTGAATAATGCATGTCTTCGCGAACGAGTTGTCATGATTATGGCGTATACAGTTGAATCTCCATTTTGGTCGCTTCGTTGCTAGATAGTTCTTAAACTAAAAAGTATGTTTGAGTCAGTATGTCTTGCAAAGTCTCTTTGCAGTTTATTCGAGAAACAGAAGATCGCTCGCTCGTTTTCAGATAAAACAAATCTAATGTATCATTCCTTTTTTCAGTAGTCACAACGGTTTAAAAATGCATCGCTTAAAAAAAAAACAGATGAACGGAAAAGAACAGATGGTTTAGGCTAAAAGTCTTCACAACATGGCAAAATGACCAGAAAAACTCATTTAACAATAAAATATGTTGAAACCGACTGTGTTTTCAACGCACATAACTCTGCCATTGGCATTCGTCTAATATTTTTGTCGGTGTCTAGGTTTTCAAGTTTACTATCAGATGGTTGTAGCTGCAACTGTCCAGCCGCTTTGCTGCTCGTGCGAGGTACAAAAAAAACGAAGATAATTCATTGAACGAAAAGAAACAAATTAACGAGACGGCTGGCGTTTGATCAGTAGAGCGTTTTAGTTTTGGTATTAACACGCCTGGCCTGTGTGCAATTATTTCAAATAAGAACATTATTTGTAGCAAGTACAAAAATGCAGCTGACTGGATTTGTAAACGAGTGAATCGTGGGTGTCTCCACTTCAATCAAGTTCCACTTTCCCCCTATTACACTACTTACTTCGAGAAAATAAACTGAATGTTCCTTAAAATTTTTCACACACAATTTCAGTTGCTTGCGTTTGAAATATTTCAAAACCCACTTCGAATGTCTTGGAAGAATTCTTCAACAAACGTTTTGATTGGCAGGTGAAGTGTAATCGATTTTGGAACCTTGACAATTACTTCAATAGGTAAACAGTTTGGCTCGATTTTACACATGTCAATCTTTCTTTCTACTACTTTGTCTTCCCAAGTCCTTTTGTTTAGTCTTTCAAGCTTCTTAGCATAGAATGAAAGGTTCTTTTCAGCTCTTTTGTGATAGTGGAGTGTAAGAAAAAAACATCAACTATTCGGTAATACATTCATGTCCTATATTTTGGTAATGTTTCTCCAGACCTGTTTGAGTTTTCAATCGATAATTACAAGAAAACGTTTGCAGCAAAAAATCTTATACTTCCACACGTTGTTTCTTATTTGATGCTTTGTTTACATGAATTTTTTTCGGCAAGATATCTTGAAAAGCAAAAGAGTTACAATGCTTTAAATGTTTGGTGTACATTGGACATGAATTTATTACCAACTATTCGACCTACAATTACAGCATATATTAAGTGTGGATGAACCGCCATAAACCGTTTCACTGCATTTGTGCATACTGCACACGTGCTTCTCGCCTTAAATAGAGCGTTTGTGCTACACTTTTTCGCTTGACGAGATACCAGCGAGCTTTAACATAAGTTAAAATCAGAACAGATTTGCGCAACGATGTCTTGGTCGCAATGCACTCCACTGTTTACTTCCACGTGTCAATCAAATTGCAAAGCTAGAAGGCGATTGGTTGTTAGCTAGACAAACCTGCCTCCCCGTTACAGTATTAAAAAAAAAAACACGATGAATACATCGACTGTAGTCCCGTCTGAACTTGGCTCTGCAGAAATCTAACGGACCATCGCCCAGCGTGTGGCAAAGAAATACCACTCACTTAAAACAACACGTGTCTGATTTATACACTTGATAGACCGTTAAACCTTCCGGGAACAAAGTTTTGATTTCCGTTCGCAGTGGCGTTATCGGTAAGGTTTTCAGTTTCCTAGTGAGACGTCGTGTTTGCGTCAGTAAGCCCGCCTGCCTTCAGTTCTTATTGCATGTAGTGTCCTCTTTTGCGGGAGATGTCACCAAACGAACGACCGCCAAGTAGTGCAGAATTCAAATGTCAGAATGAACTTAACCGTTGAAAATTATGCAGCACTAGTGGTCACAGCGGGAACGTTTTCTCAATGTCCAGTAAGCGAAAAGACGACACTAACTCGGTTCCACTGGAAGCTAAGTGTTCTGTTCAGGTCTGTTATTCGGTAACCTTAAGGCGGCGCGGGAAGACCACAAGCTGACTCAATGCCATAGACCCTGTTGAAAATGTGCAGCTCGTTGATGTCAAAAGACGACCAGTGAATGCAAATATCTCTTGGTTCTTTCAACCAGTATAAGCGTCCATTACTAGCTGTTTACTCCGTAAAATTCGCAACATTTTGTAATCTAAATGTCTCCTTGTTTCGCCTTCCCGTGAACAATTTTCCTCAGAAGCGCGTGTTAAATTGAAGAATAATATAAGCGATTTAAGAGAGAGCGTACTGTGTCTTAACGAACCGATAAGTGGTCGTGCTAACAAGCAAAGTGGTGCATTCACTGAGCATTGTAAGGTTGAGTTCATTCATCTGTTTTCTTTTTTATTTTGCTTCTTTCCAGGCAATGCCAACTGTGGATCAAATAAGCATTGATGAAAAAGGTTCGCTTTGCGCCGGCTGTGGTACGCGTATCGTTGATCGTTTCTACTTGATGGCAGTAGATAGAGAATGGCACGCCGAATGTTTAAAGTGCAGCGAGTGCAGTTTGCGACTCGGCAACGAACTCACTTGCTTTACAAAAGATGGAGCCATTTTGTGCCGAGAAGATTATTACAAGTAAGCCGTTTAAAGTAACACTTGTCGCGCTGATTGTCCGAGTGCGCGCCATGATCAAATTTGCGAATTCGTCTTTGGCTAAAATCGTTGTTGCAGACTAGGCCGGTTTTGTACACAAAACGCTTACCTAAGTCCCAATCAATTATTCTTGTAGACAAGGCTTGGTCTAATCGGCATCCACTTCTCTTAAATTAAATCTGATAAAAAGAATACCTTACAATATTTTTTTGCGAGGAATTAACTGGTAGGCGGTGACTGAATAAACGAGTCATACGTCCGGAAAAAAATACTTCAATAATTATGTAGCATAGCTCTAACCGGTTTTTAGCGGTGCAGCGAGAAAGAGATCAAAATAAAGCCCATCAAAGCCAACGTCGAGTTTCGAAGGGTTGAAAAGTTTGTCTGGGGGAAAGTAATTGCGATATTCTTACGGTCTCAATTTAGCGATAAACTGAAAATCGTTTCAAAGTTATTACGTGGCTGTTTTGTTTTTTACTTAGTACTCGTTTGTTTTCACTTAAGTTTAGAGGTTCCCTTTCAAGAAAAAATATATCAGTCTGTTCCTATTATTCACCACACCTTGAGGGGTTTACGATTGCTAGCTAGGGAAGGAAGAGTGAAGAAGTAAAGGAAGGAGACACGAATACCGCAAAATATAAACAGGACCCCCAGGGATACTTACTGTTTAAAACCTTTTAATACAAGTCCTTATATCGAAGCAAACACAATTCACTAAAAAAAATAATATTTTGACTAGAAAATGATGCCTTGTCTCTTTGTTTGATAGATTATCGATAGAAATAAGCGATACACAGTTTATCTTTGCCACTTTTCGCATCTATTATTGGCGCCGCCCGGCTGTGAGCGAAACACGTACTACTACGGATCAACAGATAACAAGGTCATAAGAGAGAGATTCTTTTCTGTACTTGTTAACGTTACTCTCGATTAAGATCCGTTTTAAGTCGCACTAAATTATCCCAAATTCCACTTAATGTAAAGCCCGTTGCTCGGCCACTAAAGGAGGGATAAATAAATGTGTGTATTTCACCTTGCTTTCGCACGATATGTTGTGTATGAAATATTATCGTCCTAGACTTTCTTTTTTTCGTAATGAAGTATTCTTTCTTGCCCACGCGCATCATTGTTCGACGGGAGAAAGAAAATTCAATTAACATGGCGGTGTGTTTTTGGTTTGGCGAGATGCATGAACGAAAATTTTCATTCTAACTGTGCCGTTTATGAATATAAAGTTTCTCATTTACCACTGAAGTATCCGTTTAATTGTTCCGTGTAAACATTTTCCTGGGATCATTTATGTTGCCCAGGAAATAGCGTATCCAATATACCATTTCTTTGATATGGCGCATTGTTCCCGGAAAACAAAATGAAAATAACTCATTCCAAACTGGAAAAGTTCTTTCATTCGACTGTAAGTCAATAAAAAAGCTCTACGATCTAAGCAAAAGGAATATATATATATATATATATATATATATATATATATATATATATATATATATATATATATATATATATATATATATATATATATATACTTATATATATATATATAAGTATAAATCGTATACGCCGGGAAAAGAAATAGTTTGATATTTGTAAAACGACAGCAATGAATAAGTAACGCGGTAGAAGAGATTTTCATAAGAAAGCGATGTGCAAAATTTTCTTACCTATTAAAATTTGCTATAGAAATTTCAGTGTTCTATTTGTCTATGCGTTTAACTCAACAACTCAACCTCAATCGAAACACTTGAAAGCTTGACGTCCGAAAGAACGAGCTGTAGCATAGTTTAGGACTAGATTGAAAAATGCAAGCCCAAAATTTTATAAGGAATACGTCGGTTTTGTTTACCTTTTTACCAATTAGTCGTTAAAATACTTCAGTGGTCTCAAAACTTCAATAAGCAGACGTGATAAAAACTCTTTAAGCATGTGCATGAAAGCAAAATGAAGTAGATAATGTACATCTTTATCGCCTATTCAAACAAGATCCAGCCGTTTTTTTTTTTTACTGTTTTCCGGTTTTTACATTTAACTTTTATTCAAGATCCATTACTTAAATTCTTCCCGTATCATTTTTAAAGTACTAAAGCCGTATGATAAAAGCTACAACCTAAAATTTCCATGCAAAAAAACCTCGAAAGTACCGTTCAGTATTGTTTTCCAGCAACGTTTTTGTCACAATGCATGGCTTTAGATCTACAGAACAAAAAGCTGGAACAACATTATATAGTAAAACAAACAGTACCACAGTAAAGAACTGTTCAGTAGCTTTCAACAGAATGGTTACACTGCATGGTTTGATCCACAGATGAAAAAGCTAGAACCACACTGTTCAGTAAACCAAACAAACTGTTCGGTAGCTTTCTAAAGAATGCTCATAACGCATGGTTTGATCCACGGATGGGAAAGTTAGAACCACACTGTACGGGGAAACAAGCAATACCGCAGGGCAGACCTGTTCAGTATCTGACGAAAGACCAAAATTTTCACTAGTGCGGGTTATGGTTCAAATATTTTCGAAAAGACCAGTTCCTTCTCGATGTTTGATACAAGGTCGTGCACGTCATGTTAGATACATTACTGCGTAACCACTCAAGGTTTCATTTGCAGGAAATCAGTTGTGTTTATCACGCCTATGCAAACGGTGATAAGTAACACTGGCAAGAAAGCAGAGGAACAGCTATCTTTTTTGCGTCCAAGCTTGGAATTTGAATTTGAAATTTAACCACTGCAAGAATTTCTAGGTACATCCAGCCGTGCAAGTGAAAAGTGACACTTTATCGTGTTACTTTATTGTTTACTTTGCTTTTCCTTTCTGCTGTACGCTGATACGTAGGTGAATTTGGCTTCTGCACCAACGAAGATAACAGTGAGTATCTAAAATAATTTTTTTCTTTCTATGCCACAGACGATTTTCAGTGAAAAAATGTGCCGCGTGTAACCAGGGAATATCAAGGAAGGAACTTGTAATGAGAGCCCGCGAGCACGTCTACCACATCAGCTGTTTCGCGTGCGATCGCTGCAAACGAATTTTAGCGACGGGAGAATATTTTGGTATGCGGGGCGTTCGGATTCTGTGCAAAGCCGACTACGAGGTTATATTGCGAGAGGAGGCGCAAGCTTTGAAATCGAACCTCGGCTCGCCGACGACGAAAGGACGACCAAGAAAAAAGAAACTACCGGTGCCTCTGGAAGGCGTAACGGCGTTATCAGGTGAGACTAGCAAACAATAAGCGCTAATTACGGACCGGCAGGTAGATAATAGGCGATAATCAAACTTAGTTAGCAGTCTTGTTTGGCGCAATAACTGAGAGCTTTGCAACGAGCGTGCATAATGAAAGGTTTTCGATCTCTTTTTTGTACTGGTTGCAGGTGCTAACAGAAAGCTTTATAGCGATTTAACGCCAAACCGTTTATCAGCGCGATAAGTGTAGCATACAAGAAAAATGCTGTTCAAATAATCTTCAAATATTAACTTTACTTTGCAAAAATCTTAACAATTTGGCCGTAATTGTTCAATTACCAACCAAACATACAAAAAATCTATTTTAGCAAATTTTCAACAAATGGTCATGCCGCGTGGTTTTGTCTAAGATGGAAAACTTTGAACCATACTGTGCTGCAAAACAAATAGTACTTCTGAACAGCACTGTGCAATAGCTCTCCAAAAATGCTAACATAGTTGAAAAAGTCGGAACCACACTGTATAATAAAACAAATAGCACTACAGCAAACTACGGTCCTATAGCTTTCCGATGGTTGGTTACATGGTTTTGCTCAATAATAGTGTTAGTAAAACACTCGCCTCAATTTTGGACTCCGGAAATCAAAACGCTAAGGCAGTTTTACAATATGCTAAGAATGCGAACCATAAGTAGACGAATTTTTTTCGAGTATTTGTGTAAGGAAATGGCGAGAACAACACTCTAAGTCTTCCGACGGTGTGTTGACGCCAGATGCATTCAGAAGAAAGATCTAGCGTTAGTAAATTAACAGCCATTTACTTCTTTTGTTTGGCACTAATCCGCGCCATTGCGGTGTTTGTCTCGTGGGAATTTAATTCAGTTCTTGTTAAAATCATTCGCGCTTGTTAAGTGCCGGTGTTTGTCAGGGAACTTGCACTTTAGTTTAAACCCACTTCACAGCAAGGTCAAGGACCTTGATTTTCATGTGAATGCGAACTTGGATTAATAGTTATTCTGTCCTAACAGACGAGCTGAAAGATGCTGCGAAAACAGGCTGACACTTTGTTGGCAATACGAAAACATTACAATAATTAAGAGTTCCAGGTGCCGTTCCAAACTGAAACCCGAGTGTTCCTCTCTCTTTGAGCAAAAAAGAACGCTTGATCACAGGTAGCTCGAAATCACCGGACAACTGCGTTGCCTGCATTCCCAGCATGTCGTGTTTTCTTTTTTAAATTCGTTCACCTCCAAAATTTTAGAAATGCAATTGTTTTTCGCTAGAAATAACAGTGCCTGATTAAAATGGCAAAACTGTAGAAATCATTTTTAAGAACATTTATTCGACTGACCACATTTCAGGATCCATTTGGCTATAGCTTAGTAGCGGAATATACAACGAAGTTACAAAGATTTCTAAGGCTCTATTTACAAGTTACCGGACGAACTGAGTTTTTCTCAACAGGCGTTTTGTTTTCACGAAGAATTGTGACATCTGCATAGACGAAAAATCACTCACCTAGAAGCTTTCTACCTCTGTAACTATTCGAGTCAATCTTTTGAACGACTATCGGCTATTGGCTCTCTTGTGTTTTGCACAATCCCGTTTTAGACAAGTGCGACTTTTCAAAAATTCGTTATTTTGAGCTTATGATCGCCAAAGAAAGACATTTAAACGTCAAGCCTTCAAACTGGACGTCTTCCCAGGTCAAGCCCTCTACAAGTACTTTTCACTTTTGGATCATATAGATTTACCTTCCTTTCAAAAGCTGTTTGTCTTGAACAATACTGTACTGCGGTACTGTTTGTTTCAGTATACAGTGTGGTTCTAACTTTTTCATCTGTGGATCAAACCATGCTTTGGGACCAGTCTCTGCAAAGAAGATACTGAACAGAACTGTACTGTGGCAATGTTTAGTTTACTGTTGCTCAAGTTTACTTGATAGTATTTCCAACTGAAACGCCGGCTCTCAGCCGGGAAACATAGCGAATTTTACGAAAGGCCAACGCTAGTCCCAAACGAATCCTGTCTTTTTATGGCATCTCTTATCATTTCCCGAATATCGTTAGCCGAGCGGGTTTTCCCATGGAAATCGCAAGGATATGAGCTAAATCGAGCGTTAAAATAGATCGAAGAAGATACGTGTCAGTCTGTAGCACGACTTTCAAGGACACCGAGGTTTACAACGAGCGCTAAACCGAAGAATAGGAAATACACGAACACATATAAACATATGCCAAAAAATTGACTCTCGTGCGAGTATTTCCGCTCGTGGTTTTTTTTTTTCAGCGAGTTTCAGAGGCGAAAGAAGTAATGTTTTAAAACTTCAATCGGAAAATTCGGGAAAGCTCAGCTGCGCAAGAAATCTTGTAAAGAAAGGTTAAACGGGCAAGAAAAAAGACACAGAAAAACAGATGCTTGAAAAAGAATTACGTTAAATGAAAGCTGATTTAACACAGTAATTTTTTAAAGGATTTGAAACAATGCAGTGCGGTCTCCGCCTCATAAATAAAGTAATTGATTTTACGATGAAGCGAACTTCTGTTTCCCTTAGAGTCTTAAACACGTTTCATTTTAGTCAGAATTTCAATAGAATGCGGTGTATCACTTTGCCGCATTATCTTTTTTCAGAACTAACACAAACAGATTTTCCCAGAGGTTCTTAATTTCTTTTCTTTCAGGCATTTTTTCCCCAATCTGATATTATCGCAAACACTGTGAGTTAAGGGTTTCAATGTACTACAGACAAAAAAAAACTTATGATTTTGTTGCACTGTGGCAACGCTACTGAATAGTTTGTCAAGCGGTGGTCTTAGTTCCTAAATATTTTGATGAGGATTTTTCATTGACTTCAATTCTTTCGTTTTTAAAAAATGGGAAATTGCATTTTGTGAGTTTTGTAAGCTTAAGGGTTTCAGACTCTTCCTCACAAAATAATATTTTCGATTTGGTCTATTCTTTACCTGGAAACCTCAATTCAGTCATGATTAAAAAAGTTTGATACATTGAAAAACATTATAAATTAGCAAAAGAAAATGTTAAAATATGTTTGCCCGAATGGGTTCATAAAACTGAATTGAATTTTTTACGCATCTAAGGCAAAGAAAGGTGCGAACTTGTTGAGAATTCCTTTTAAAAAATGGGAAATTACCAAAGCTTCCTGCGTTCTTCACCTGTTCAACTTGGTGATATTCATAAATATTAATTTGAAATAATTCAGTCTGTGGTGAAAGTAACAGAACTGAGTTTCGTTTATTTGAAGGTACGAACACGTGAATTTGGAAGTAAACAATCCAATTATGGTTTTAAAACATCCCAGGCAATCAAAACCGGAAGAAGCGCAAGAGATAAACGCAAAACCACGCATGCTCAAAGCGTCGACAGCGCTGTTTCACGGAGAATTCGCGAGCAATGAGTATAAGAATAGATTACCGGGTAGTCATCTAACCACTGAATATCCCTATCCACCCTAAAATAATTGGACTGGATAGCTAAATAGTGGACCTATAGAAAGAATTATGGTTAACCATATTGATAATCTTTCAGGAAGCAAATTCCTTAATTTCGACTCAGCGCAAAGTCGTGTGAGTTCAACAGATTGGCTTCGATTTAACCATGCGTCTGTACTTTAATTGTTTTGTATTGTTCTCCTACACACTTCAACCATTCAGCTAACATAGTGTAGTGTGACCTTCTTTGGATAACTACTGAACAGCACTGTCCTGTGGACCAAATCAAACAGAGAGACCATTCTTTCGAAAGCTTTTAAACAATACTGCAATGAGGCACAATCTTTTTTTTATCTGCTATAATAATAAAAAGCAGTTGGAAATGTTGCAAAATAAAACTCTACAATGAGGTACCGTTCGTCCAGTAAAACATCTATGTATAAAATCATGCTGCATTACTCTTCTTAGGACTCTTTGTTTTACTATATAGTGTGGGTTTATATTTTTCATCTGTGGATCAAACCATGCAGTGTGACCATTCTTTGTAAAGCTACTGAACAGTACTGTACTTTGGTGCGGGTGATAACTGTGTAATCAAACAGCACGGTACTAACGTTTTCAACAATGGAGCCTAATCAATATTCGAATGTCAAAGAACTCAAAATTGTTCTCAAAGCCCATACTTTTTTTTTCTTCGCTCAGGTTTTAACCTCTCCGACACAGCAAGTCACATGGGGCAAGAGAATGGAGATTCAAAGCCAAAGCGCATGCGCACATCATTCAAACACCACCAACTACGAGCAATGAAAGCGTACTTTGCGATAAATCACAACCCAGACGCTAAGGACCTAAAACAGCTCTCACAAAAAACTGGTTTGACAAAGCGAGTTTTACAGGTCTGGTTTCAGAACGCTCGAGCAAAGTACCGCAGAACCGTGTGTAATCCGCAGGCTCAGGAAATGTCTCCGGAATCTCAGGACCAGGCCTCCCCGGTCAGCGCGATTCTGGAAGCGGCAATCATGTGATCTCCAATCAGAATTCCCTTCAAACCCCTATCCCCTCCCCCGTGCAAAAAGTTACTCAAACATTATAATGAGGATGACCAAAAACATTGCTAGATTTCTCAAGTGGTAGTCCTCCAACCTTGCCACTATTTAATAAGCTTTTCTACTATTTATTTATATATCAATTATACTTACTCATTTCAGTTATCTTGAGGCATTTTTCTCTATGGTCGCGGTCAAGAGACTTGCGGGTTCTCCATTCAATGTCTCTACCTCATTCATCCCTTTTCCGTTCTCAACTATTTTGGTTTCTCCTCCTCCGCTCCTAAGCCTTAGTACTCCACACCATTTATGATGAATCTTTCATTCAAGGTTTGATATGGCTGCTTTTATTAGTACAAACTTTGGGCGGTTCCTATTTTTCTCGTACCAACTTTCTTTGAATTGTTTCCGTTCCAATCCGCCTCTCGCTCCACGCACCGAGCTATTTCTACACCTTGCTCGACTGCGCGGCCTTGTCTAGCCAATTATTTCGCTTTTGCGTGTTTCAACTTCACGAACGTTTTTCGTTCCCTAAAAATTAAAGTTTGGCGACGAAAATAGACAAAATTTTCGACACAAAAGGATATGGCGCATACATTGTTTTCATACTATTTAAAAAAAAGGGGATTAAAGGGTAATTCCAATAATATAAAACACCACTGGTATTCTGTTTGACGTTTAAGAAGATAATATTAAAATTAAACAGTGACATTTTAAATCGTATTCTATAATCCATTGTCTTCCTTCCTTGGCATAGCAATATTGTTTGCACAGTGAGAGACAATACATGACGCGTACGTCAAACGTTAATCTTTTACGCATACGTTTGCTGATTGGTTTTCTGCTCACTTGAGCCAAATCCTTAACAAAAAAGTCGAGTTTGGTTCATGTATTTCGCACGTGCCGCACCTAACAAATGTGACAACAAATAATCATAAAAAAAATTCGTTTTGCCTTCATTTGAAATATGGCCCGCTTATGTGAAGGAAAATAAACACTTTTAGAAGACCTAATGCCAACGCCAAAGAGAACGTCGTAGGACAGATCAAATGTAACATTTTGTGGATAGCATTAAGAGAAACGAAAAATATGTAAAACAAGCCTTTCAAGATGGCAAACGGTGGCAAAAAGTGAGAGCGAGCGAAATAAACGAAGAGTAAGAAGTTTTATTTATCTATATAATTGTTTTTCTATATTTTTCACAACAGAACAAAATCGCAATGCAAGACTAGCGTTTACCATTAGGCCTATTTTGCAAAATAAATAAACTGAAATACAGTTCCTCTGATATGAACGCGCCAAAGGGACCGATAACGATTTATGGCCCAAGCGCGAAGCGCGCGGGCCATAAATCGACGGGAAAAAACGAGGATCAGTATTTTACAGTACGGACCGAGAAAACGAGGTTAATAAGATATTTATTATATCTCTGGAGTCATTTTGGCGACCAAAACAAACTTTAGCGGGCCGTACAGTGAAGTACGGCCCGCTAAATTGACCAATCACAGCGCGCGTACTAACTGAGAGATATAATAAAATACGTTACTGACCAAGCGTTGGGAAAAGATGGCTGCATACTGGTTGACTTAGTCTCGGTCAATAAAAACGCAAAAGAAAACGAAGCCAATATCCAGCCATCGTGACCATCTTGGTCAATAAAGGATTTATTATACGGCCATTGTGCAAAATTTTGTTTCGCGGGATAACGAGGGAAATCCCGAGCGGGCAACACTGGCTCATCAGACCCGCTAGGGTAGCCAATCTGAACACAGGATTCACCTTAACTTGGCCGCTGGCGGAACCGGCCATATAATAAGTGGTCATATTGAACGGCTTTTACCCAAAGATAAGAAAGTTTGAACCGCTCAAATCTTAGTTTAGTTAGCCAAACGGTTTAAATCCTCTCATCGATAAAGCTGTCGTCTTGGTTTTCTTTCTTTTTTTCTTAACCTAACAAGCTATGAAATACTAAGCTGCTTCGCGCGTGTCAGTCGATGGATGTCATGAATAAGACACTTCCTTCGTGACTTAAAGTCCTTGCAAATTTTGAGCATGTTAAAACATGCCAAATTGAAAGCGAAAACGATCGCAGTTGGGGAAGAGCTCATTCATCATTCACTGCTTGACAATACCCCCGCTTTTTGTTCTCCGTTTACAGTTCTCGCTTCTGATTTATCGGTACTTTATTAAATTATTATTTATTTATCGGTATTTTATTAAATTTCCCTGAAACTAGGTTCGTTTTCACCCCATTGGAGGTGAAATTGGAAATGCATACTTCAGTTGATTTTGAGTTAAACGAGGCCGGCCGGATTCTCCTTGCTTGCCAGAACACATCCTTCCCAACTGAACCATGCTATTGATGTAGCTCTTAAACCTGCACAGCAATCTTTTACGAAATCGTATTCTAAAAAAACAATTGTACTTGTTGTCCATAAACTAATAAAAATTCATACTATTTGCCTATCATTCCGTGATCTAAATGCATAGTTGCCTAAGATAGCTTCTATTGAGATTTCCTTAGAAAGAAAACAAATAGATACTTCAAGACATTATTTGTTGCTCGTCAATTCTTTTCTGTCACTGAATTTTCAAATACATGCAAAAACCGTATATCGCGCGTAACTTTTCCATTATTTAAGTTCCACAGAATTTGTAACCAGTGTTGTCTAGAACGTACCACAACAGAGTCACCTTGAGCTGTCCCGGAAACAATCGTTTAGTGTTTGTGTTACGTTTTTTCAAAAGTTTTGGCACTTTCATCATCTCGCGCGTTAGTGTCGATAAAAATATTTTTCTGACGGGCATCTGCCTCGCGCTGCGTGGGATCTCAACACCGAGCCTGAAATCCTCTTAATAAAGAAACCATGGGTTTACAGTAACGGCCCCATGACACAGTCAAACTATTGATAATAAACTTAAGAATGGACGAGTACAAGAAATCAGTCTAAAAACAAAGTGATTGAGTCGAGAACACGTTGACGGTAGGTGAGACTGCAGTTAAATCGATCTTGGTATGTATATGTGTCAGTGTTCTACAGGTTAAATTCTTTTTGAAACGTTTTTAAGTTCTACTCTTAAATACCCAGCGGGAATTTCAGCTTCTCATCTATAATGTCGAAAAAGAACTCATTCAAAAGACGTAACAGGGAAAAGATCGCTTAAGATCGCGTAACCAGAACTGGTTAAAGCAGTGATTCCGGTTTAACTCTCTTTTGCCGTCAGTACCTGTCCCGTGTTACGCGATCACCGTACAGATTATTACCTGATACGCTGCGTTCAAACGGACACGATTAATAAGACGTTAATTGATTATAAAGCACTGCGCTTGGTCGTTCTGTCTTATCAGCCATGCGCAAAAGCAGCGCTCAATTCCTATTGGACGATTTAAAACTACCCCATCAGTTTTGAGGTCGGTATGCTAATTATTTCTCATACTTTAACTTCTCGCTGGGGAAACCAAGGTATTTTGTCTCTCTGGCTTATTTCTTTGTGAAGGAATCCAAGTCCGCAACACAAGTCAGAGTCAACGAACCGCGCTTCACAAAGTAAACCAAAGATTCGCGTGCAAGCCAGGCTATCCTGGATGTCCCTTGTTCGACAAAGTCGCAGCAGTTCTTGAGATAAAGCTTGCGGGAGGAAAAGCAAGTGAAACTCTGCAGCGTGCATTTTACATGGCAGCAGTAATAATTTATGAGGTTTGTATCGAAAATTACTTCAACCACTTACAAATCCAAGAGGTCATTCAAATTTGTACTGCACTTTGTGAACGTATCACTGGCAGTTGTGCTTCTTCCGTGCGTTTAAATCCGACTGCGACTCACGTTGTATTCGGAAGAGTTTACTTTTCAGGCGAGCCGGAGAGTGCGACAATGCTCGCCGACTTCGAAATTTATAACAGCTTGAAACCAAGATGAAGATCTATTTAAATAATTAAACAATGTTATTGTAAGGAGAATGAAGAACGATTGTGGAGTTTGAATTCCGCTTGAACGTTTTACGTTATGACGCACCGAAGCAAATTACTAAAAAATCGCACGAAAGCGACTATCACATTCAATCAATTTTCCACGACGTACCAATTCAAAACTCATCTGTTTTCAATTGAAACAAACAGGCCGACAAAACATTGCACGAGTAGGAAAGTTATTATTTTCTAGGAACGTTTACCCTTCTTAAAACTGCGTGTTTTGGTAGAAAAATAATATACTTTTCGGAGTTTGCTGTATTGCCGTGACATACAAGATATTTTCAAAACACGGAGTCATATTCGTCACTCGTCTATAGAATTTCTAATGTTCTCAGTGAAACTCAGTCATTATAAAAGCACGGTGCAACGAAAAATAAATAGTTGCAAGTTTTCCTCTGTATGAGTTTGCGATAGGAAGCAGTAAATTTTACGACAACTACGCGAGAAACTGACCCTCAGTAACACGCTTAATCTTAAGTATTCGTCTAAATTATCTTTCTCATTCATTTACCGTAAACCTTGACTCTAGTTTCTTATCAAATGGATAAATAGCAACACCAAGCCTAGGAATAAGCTATAAATCAAACACCGGAGACAGCAGCACTTGACTTTGGAAGTGTCGCTTTGCAATAATACTTCACATGGGTGGGCCATATGCTGTAAACGTACACGTGGACACATGAATGTATGTATTTCTCAGTAGTTTTTTTGTGTGTTCAATTCAGTCCATAATCTTTAGTCGCTCTTATCTTTAGACATGAAGCCGGGACACTTTCGAGTTTTCGGCTTCGATGCACGAAATACCTTGTTAATCCATTCTTCCGCATTGTATTTAAATACCGAAACAGCATAGACACGTTCCAAGTTTAAATCCTTTCAGTTGTAAACATGAATAAAGTAAATGGATTGGACGTCCATAGAAAACATTGCAGTAATTGATAATATTACACAATTGAACACAAAGGCAAAACGAAGATTTCAAAGAAAGATAAAATAACTCATCTAATCTTTGTCATTGTTAGTTTGTACGAAGCCGATGCAACAGACTTATATTGTTGTTCGTATTGTAGTCGCCTGTAGAGTAAATTGGCAAAATCGTAACCGTTGGAGAATACAAAAAGACCAAATCGATTTTTAAATTCTATCGCTATAGACATAACCACACACACAGCTACCTGATATAACGGAGCTTGTGATTGGTCACAACCAGCCGAGTTTAACCAAGTCTACCCAGGCCGCGCAGTTAGTGTTGTCTCCACTGACGCACGCGCGTGGAACCTTTCTTCAGTTCTTCAACGTTGGGTACAAAACCACAGTACTGCACTGTTCAGTAACTACCCAAAGAATGGTCACACTGCATGGCTTGATCCACAGAAGAAAGAGATAGAACCACAATGTAAAATAAAATAAACTGTACCACAGTACGGTACTGTTCAGTAGCTTTACAAAGAATGGTCAAACTGCATGGTTTGATCCACAGATGAAAAAGTTAGAACCACACTGTATAGTAAAACAAACAGTATCACAGTATAGTACTGTTCAGTAGCTTTCCAAAGAATGATCACACTGCATGGTTTGATCCACAGATGAAAAAGTTAGAACCACACTGTATAGTAAAACAAACAGTACCACAGTACAGTACTGTTAAATAGCTGTCCTAAGAAAGGTAATGCAGCATGATTTTAAGTATAGATGTTTTACTGGACGAACAGTACCCAATGCTGAGTTTTATTTCGCAACATTTCCAACTGCTTTTAATTATTATGGTAGATAGAGAGGGAGATACTTTACGACCCAGTTGAGTTTGAAATCGAATCAAAACCAGCAACAACTACCAGATGTACAATAGGAACGTTCTAATTCGTTATCTAATAGCCGTGAGTGGGGCATATCAGTATAACTATTTCTTATATAGACACGAGTGTTTTACTGGAAAATATACCACTCGTAAAATTCATAAAACCTACATCCGGGACCCAAGTGGTTTATTTTCCATAATCTCACACGTGAGTTTATCGATGACGTAATTTCGGTAATTTCCCTCCGAAATTCTTTTTGTCTATATAACAACAAGAACATTACACGGCGGCTTGAAGATATGAATTTTATTTTCTCGTGGCAAAAACAATATTGTTTTGCCACTCGAAAATAAAATTCATATCTTCGCGCCACCGTGTAATATCCTCTATATAATTATCTGTTAATTCAAAAATTGCATTCCTTTCTCGGTTATAAAATTCGTCTGGTGAAATAGCTAACTCTAATGAGCCTATCATGTTGGCTGGACTGAATTTATCCGGCTGGCCTTGCTTTTTAGCCGCCATTCTGGAGTAAGGAGTCTGTTTATTACGCTTTGCATCCTTGATAAAAACTGCTATAGAAGGAGTCGCTTTCTAACTAAATGGCTCGCATGTGTACGGCTTTAAAAGGTAGACAAGCAGATTTCGATTTAGACCAATCAAATTACATAGACTATCCCGCGAAACAAATACAGTTGAATCCCGCTATCTCGAGCACTTGAGGCAAACGAACAATAGTTCAAAATAGCGGGGGTTCAAGATAACCGATGGTAAATGACTGAAAAAGCAATCCAAAGGGAATGAGTTTGAGTTCGAGATGGCGGTGAGTTAGAGATGACCGGATAGCGAGGTTCGACTATAAACAACGTCGCACAATTGGTAGAGGAGCTTCAATGGAATGCTCTCGTGGTGAGCTTGTATAAAACCACTCTAAAAATCCATATACATCAGTCCTTAAATCTGTTTATTATATAGATACTGATGAAATACCAGAATTTTTCCTTTTACTAAAAAATCATATCTTCATCGCGCGCAGTGAAGATATCATTTTTATCTTTCACGTGTGAAGATATTGGTGTCGCCATGGTTACCAACATGATTAGCCAATTACAAGAGAGCTTCCCGCTCAGACGCGCGGCCGGTTCTCTTTAAATTTCATTCAAAACATGGCTTCCAGGTGCGAAGGAGGTACGGTTAACGGTGGCTCTCTCGATGAGCTGCCAAATTTTCACATCGATATTTTTTCCGAGCTGGTACAACATCCAGGAAGATTTGCCGAAGTTGTTTTATGTGGAAATTTCACCAGTATCTATAAAATAAACAGAACATTACATGGCCGCTTGGAGATACGAAATTTCTCTTCTCGTGTTGAAAAACTATTTCACTCGTTCGCTGCGCTCACTCGTGAAATATTTTTCGACACTCGAAGAGAAATTTCGTATCTCCAAGCGGCCATGTAATATTCTCTATTTCTCACTTGCTCAGCTGAACATTGTTTACATTCCATTGTGAAAAACATCTTCATGGAAATTGCCCAAAGACCCCAAAGTTACTCTACTAGAACAAGTGTGATGTGCTAGTTTGAGTTTAGCGTAGATATTTAGTTTTGACTCAGTAATTCTCTGGCGGGTTTTCAAAATTTTTTACCAGTGCAAAAAGAGGCTAAGAATTTTAGAGGCTTCAATAAATAAAATAAAAACCACGGATTACCGTGACAGTGATGTTAAATTATTTTTCATCTCAAGAATAAATATTATGTTCATGAATAAATACCTACCGAACAGTACTTAAAAAAAAAACTACTCAGTGATAATATCATAAGTTCTGTTTAGAAAACCGGTCTCAACAGTAAATGCTGGTTTTTGCACAATTTTAAACCTGTACGTCCTTTTATCAAAAAGAGCTCAAAAATTGACATAATGTCGATTGAAATATAACAAACATGTACTATCAAAATGAAAAAATTCCGAGACAGCAGTTAGGGGTTTCCAACTGTTGCTCTTCATAAACTTGACCCAAGTAAAAAAAATGGTTTATCGAACGTAGTTGAAGGAGTATCGAATGGTCTTTGCGAGCATTTGCGAGCATGCGAGTACTGTGTTATTATTTCGCGAGTTTGCAGTAACACCTTAGAAAAATTCAACTGCCGAGCAGCGAGCACTTGGAGTTCTACTTGGAGCTACTTGGTAAATTTTTCGCACCAAGGCTACTTTTTATCGAAGTGCGCCTACCAGTCTGACTGGCACCACATGCGAGCATGTGAGTAATTGCAAAAATTTGCGAGCACGCGCAAGCGTGCACTCGTCTAAAATTTGCGAGCAAATCAAGCAACGGCCAAAATTTGAAGGGACCATTCGGTACTCCTACTTGATATCGTAAGTTTTTCCTCCGTAAGAATTAAGGGGTGCTGGCTTTTTTAAGGGTTAGTGAACGACTAATGTGGACGAAGGGCTAACGGATGCAACTTTAGCAGCACTGAAATCTTTCGGTGGTAAATCTTACCGATTATCGAGTCGTTTGGTAAACCATTTTTGTGCACAGAACTTTACTAACGGACGCAGTACCAGTTTCTTTAGAAACTAAACTCCTTTATATTTGTATAAGTAAGTTCTCCCCTATTGTTCTTTAAGTCAAAATTCAAAATTTAAAAGGAGAGTCAGGGCATACCAAAATTTTAACAAGAGGATCGAATTAATCTCCATTCAAAACCAAAGGTTATGTTGTCGCCGTTACGTAATCGGTGCATAGAATGGCTTAAAAAGACCTCCTCAGTATGTAAAAAGCAAAGCGTCAACAAAGCCCATTGTGGCTCGCAGTAGGAGCGAAACTATTTTTTGCAACGCTTTTGACCGTATAGGGCCTTTTGTGCATATTATTTTTGTCTAAAGAACTCTAACAGCTCGTCGCGGTCGAGCAAACTCTCTGACTTTTCGACGCCCATATATGTCTTGAGGGTAAACCGCTTTTGCTAATAGCGAAGGGGGTCTCAGTTGTTAACAAAAGAGACGAGAACGCGATACGAGGAAATACGATTAACAAAGGATATTTACTCAACACGCTGGTCTGGTTAGTGGAATTTAACTTCATACACCAATAACGGTATTCCCAGTGGGAACGATACCCACTGTTTACTACCAGTTGCGCCCATTGTGGTGACAATTTTTCTAATCGAAAGTTAACAAAGTTTTGTCCGTGCGAACAAACATTGTTTACACTTGGTTAGACAAAATGGCATCTCACTTCATTGAAACTTACTCACTTATAACTTGCCCATCAAAGAACTACATACTCTCTTTGTTCACAATTTGTACACGATATTTTGTCTCGGCGTGTTCGCGCGGTGCCAAAATGGAGTACATCTTTGTTCTTTCCCAGCAAGTCAATACGACTCTTGCAGAGAACACAAAGTCGAAAAAGGCATTTGTATTAAATCAACCATGTTTGTTGTTTTTCCATGCAGTACTTTAGCCGTGTCCCTGGAGACCAACGTGCACAAAAGAACAACGCATGCCATTTTAAAATGAACGAGTTGTACTAGTTAAGTAAAATTTGTTGTGCAATTTTCTCGGCAGAGGAAGTTCCCGACGCTGTAAAAGATGACAGAAGACAAAACAACGGAAAATATAACACATGTTCGTGGAGTACGAAACAAGTGCTAAACAACAAATAAGAGCGGCAAGGGGCCTCGGGAGTTTGGAAGGAGAAGGAAACGTAAAACGAGATTAACGAGAAAGGTCTTCGATTGTAAGGTAAGTTAAAAGACGTTTTTGTTTCTCGGTTTCACGAGCCTGCTTCCAAACAGACATACGTTGAAAGTGTGACCTTCACAGTGTGAGTCGTTTAGGAGTTTGGCGCGCATAGCAACAGTTTAACTTGACCCATCGGTGAAACTAACTTCAGTGTATTTAACCGCTCTATTACCTGGCGATTTGTGATCAAATTTGTCCACATTAGGGGCGGAATGTTAGTGCCTTAGGGCTGCCAAAACACTTGGCACAAATGCTACGTGAATGGATTCTTGATGAACCATCTGTTACAGATCAGCTTCACTGCCTTATTATCAGCCCCCCCACCGAAATGGCGACCACTATATTTTAGCGTCAGTACGTTAACGCGAACGTTTTTGCATCACGAACAGAACTGTAATTTTCCGGGCGCGAAACGTTCGTACAGTTTCGTGTTTTTAAGAAGCAATCTTTTGTTGATTGCTCATCTCTCAGCAGATTCCGTGTTCGTTAAAAGCTTCCTTTTAATTATCTCGATCGCAGGTTAGATATAACACAAGTTAAAATGTACGAACTAGTGCTTCAAGACGCATATAGGGACCAACAAGCTGTCTCTACGACCAGCCGATTTGGAAACCGAACAGCTTGCGAATATGCTAAAGCTAAAGGCATAAACGAAAGCCGTAGAATGGTCGCTGTCGCTTCAACGAGATATCTATTGACGTATTTAACACCATCTGTCTCTTTTAATCACTTGAATGAACAGACACTTTTAAAAATGCCGACAGTTATCAGATCTTGGCTCAGCGAGGTTCCTTTCGTTAATACGGCGAATGGGACCCGAATATACGAACACTAACTTTTTCGATTTAAAGATATAGATTGGTGCCGATTGGGGCCCAAAATTTGAAAACCTATCGCATTCACGACTTTCACTTTAGGATTTCATTCATATCCACCAGAGCTAAGCAAACAGTACAATGCGATGAAAGAGTTAAGTGGGTTTTAAGCAAAGGGGCACTGTTAAGACGAGTTTCAAGACTACCCTGAACGTTAGAATAACACTGTATATAATAACAAATAAAACCATATAGGTAACGTTAATCAACTTTCATTTCAATGGTATCGTACAGATTTAGAGATTTCAATTATCCACGCAAGGGGGTTAAGCTCACTGTCGTGAACACTATCAAGGAACACTTGAAAATTTATCGACTAATTCGATACGGAAACATACACTAAATTTCCTAGGAAATCTTGTTCAACAGGTTTCCATTCAGGGCTAGACTTGAACATTGAGCATGTTACTTTATTCAGTTTGAAACTACAGCCAAAGCGCACGGCACGATAAAACAAGACAGAAACAATACACTGAGAATAATTAAGTTGAACTACTAATAGGGCTTCACGCTTATAGAAATTGCCTTCTATGGAACTACTCAATTGCGTGTATGAAGAGTTAGCCATCCATTAGCTCCAGGCGATATATTATACACTAAGACACTCCACTCAACAAGCGATTTAGTCAGGACAGAAAAGCGACATAAGGCAAGTGGTGTAAAATTCGCAACGCATCGATCGACGTTTACAGAAAAACTTTTAGCAATTTCATCGCTTTCTTGGCTACGTTCGAGTCCAAATTCACCTACGAATTTGCTCTCATTAGCATGAATCACATTACAAGAGGGAATGCCTTATGCAAATAGACTTCTGAACTGCGCATTTTCAGTAATGCTCTCAGCTGCGTGAAACAGTGCAGTAACGAACGCTACACGAAAACAATGTGATTAATTGACTTGAATATTGCAAGCCTGAACGACGGTTTAAATTTAGGGAAATATATTTGTTTGGCAAGCCGCTTGTATAAATAACCAGAGGAAAAGGTTACTCCATAATTTGACTCATTTCAAATGGATTATTCTAAGGAATATGCAAATTGTAGCACGAATGTTGCATGATTGATTGTCTAGTCTGAGTTCTTTCAGACGATGGAGTTGAAACTTTGCAAAACACAGCTAATATCTCCCTACGTGGCAGACACTGCTTCAGCATTTAGAAATATTGGCTGCCTCGATAAGACGTAAACTGTTGCATGAAAAAACACGGCTACATTTAGCTGTAGATAGGAAAGAAGGTCTTTAGGGGGAGACTTGTGGAAACGTAAGTGTTATTTGCATATCTAATTAATTAATGTCTAAAGCTCCTTCACGAAAACTCTGGGGAATCATCCCGGGCTAAATTTACAACTATATTGATTTCATATTACAGCAAGTTTAGCTAATTAAACAGAGATACTCCATTCCTCGTTTCTCGCTCTGATATTAACGCGATTTTAATGAGAAATGCATTCTCAATGTTCCGGAATTTATGGCAAACGCGCCGTCTCTCATCTTTGATACAATTGTTTTGGAAGTTTATGAGTTGCTCTGAAATATAGGTAAATTTAAAACGAATCGCTTGAGGTACTATTTAGAAGTTACATAGAGCAGGTTCTTATCTAAAGTAAGCACGAAACAATGGTGTAGTTGTCTACCAAAGCAGTTAACTGCATCCCAACGTTTTAAACAAGACAAATATGTAACGCTGCATTGCCCGACTTAAAAAAACACAAATCGAGGAAGCCGAACGTAGAGCTAGAAGTCTTAAGTTTATTTATGAATGCAGCTCTGCGTCGTCATATCACAAAGATTCGGAACAGAACTATCATTTGTAATGCTGCCAATTTTTTTTGTTTAAAGTGTTTCCACAAATTATTTGAAGTTATAGAATAAGAAATAACGTAACAAAAGGAGCAAGTGGAGACAAGGAGCAACTTCCCGAACTTCTAGATTACTTGTGAAGACAAACTCCATGTGCAGTGAAACCCCGATTTAACGATCCTCGATATAACGATATCCCCGGCATAACGATAAATATGCTATGTCCCGGCAAAAGGTACAGTAAAATGTATGGGAAAGACCCCCGATGCAACGATCTTCGATATAACGATTTCCCAATAAAACGATGAGTTTTTAGGGAACCGAGCGTAAAATGTTCCCGATATAACGATATTACAGTATCGGTACACAGTTACAATTTAAACAAAAACATTGAATTTAATACAAACAGCGAAAAGTAAAGACGATTACAGTCGCAACTTCAAATGTTTAACTTTTGCTTTGTTTCCTTTTACGATTCATACCAGACTTTGTTGTGTAACCTTGATAACATCTAATGCTTTGCAAATTGTTGCTTGAAACGCTATGTTTGTGAATCATTTGATACCCATGAAAAAATAGGTATTAAGAAAAGTACATGTTGATTTTACCCCGACATAACGATATTTTTGGTTATTTTTCGGCAATATCGTTATATCGGGAGTCTCGATATAAAGATACCGCGATATAATGATATAATTTCATTGCTCCCTTGGCATATCGTTATATCAGGGTTCCACTGTACTAAAGTTTCAACAGTTTTTAGACCCAAACCAATGTCTAAATCCGAAAGAATATAAGGATCGTCATTTATCAGATTATATACCTCAGCAATTAGCAATATCGACCAGCAAAGAATTATTTCTGATTATAATACTTCCAGATTTAAAAATACTCAATGACCAAATACGCGCTTTACAATCTTAACAACACTTGAATACACATCACGAAAGTAAAAGTTGCTTGTAGTTTTAACTTGCAAAGGATTATGGTAAACAACAATTTCTATGAAGAACTTTAAAAAAATGGCAGTTCTTGCATTCTTTGATATGACTACAGCAATTTTATTCTCTAGCTTAACTTAGAGTCAAACACACTAAACTTGTTGGCCTCGAATCTGCTGAATGTCAAGTGGTTACATTATTTTGGGGATTTCTGTTTACTAGATTAATCTTCAATTCACTTAGTTAAACTAGTCAAAAGCACACATATAAGGTCTGGGTTTGTCACCCGACCGCAAATGAAGTTTTCACTTCGTTGCCTTTGACAAATCGCTTGTCGGGAAAATGATCGAAAAACGAAGAAAACGACAGCGGATCTATCTTAAATTGAAGTACAACCTAACGTTAACTTTGGTAAAATTTGGTGATGTAACATACCGTGATTGACCAAACACATAGAGAAGAGTTCAAATCGAAGCTAGTGGAGTGTTTTTGAAAAACTTAAAATTGTTTTAGGATGTGGTTAAACGCGGTCACGAGTGTTTGGCATGGTTTTTCAAAGAAAAACAAAATATAGTTTTAAAGCAGAAATTAAGAATGCAAAAACGAATAGTGTTTGTTTATTTGATTTCCAAACGTTCTGGTGAGTGATTTCCTTTGTTTTCGTTCATGAGTTAATACCTGTATAGATGAGCTTAAGAATATAAAATAGAAGAGACTGCTAAAAGTGATTTAGCGCTTGACTGACACAAACTGGGCAAAAGTTGACTTAACCTTTTACAAACGGATTGTAAACTTTTTTGTCGGACGACAAGGAATAACACTGAATCAATACAGTGATGAGTTCGATGAGGACTTTGCGACAAGAATCAGGGTCATACTGTAAGGTTTGCTTCACAGATTCAAAAGATAGAGTCGTTCTTTATAGTAAAACAAACAGTACCATAGTACAGTACTGTTCAGTAGCTTTCAAAAGAATGGTCACACTGCATGGTTTGATCCACAGATGAAAAAATTAGAACCACACTGTATAGTAAAACAGACAGTACCACAGTACAGCACTTTTCAGTAGCTTTCCAAACAATGATCACACTGCATCGTTTGTACCGAGGACGAAAAACTGAGTAAGAACCACACTGTATCATAGTAAAACAAACAATACCACAGTACACTACTATTCAGCAGCTTTCCATTGGATGTTTACTTTACTATATAGTGTGTTTTTTCTCATCTGTGGCGGATCAAACCATGTAGGGTAATCATTCTTTGGAAAGCCACTGAACAGCAGTTTGCTCTTAAACTGTATTCTTTCCAGCACTTCCCAGAACAAATTTTTTTTATCATATCCAGCTTCAGTTTTTTGTACAAATGCAGAGAAATCTTAGCTTTGAGTAGTTCATATCGCGACTTCGTGACTAGACTCCCACTTAAAATTAATTTTCATTCATCCATAATTGATAATAATCTCTTGTTATCCTTCAGAAGCACTCTAGCGAAAATAAAATGTTAATGAAGTAGTCAATTTCCTAGTGTTTTGGAAAAACCGAGGCTGCATAAAGAGGAAATCAATGATGTGGAAAATTGTTTAGAGAGTAAAATTTCAATGTTGTGGTTTGATGTCGGATATTCTCGTCACACTGTTTAATACATCCGTAGTTTGTTGTCTTTTCTGCTGTTCAGTATTTTTTTTTCTTAGCAAACAGGAAGAATTGAGTTTCTATTACCTTAAAAAATGACAGCCGTAGCAAACTTCTTTTTTACCGAAAACGCTCACTATTTCACTGCAAGGTTCATTTTCCTCAGTACATGTTCCACAATTTCTTATATGTCAGTTTGGAGCTCTCGATACTAGATCGATCAAGTACTCTTGAGTTGTTCATTTTCTGATTCTTTTTACGTAGCTGTTTGCTTGATAATTCACTACCATAATATGTTGCATGTTGATCTACTTCAAGAGTGAAAAGGGTTGAGCGTATACAATTAAGACAAACGTAAACAAACCTATCATGTAATAACTTTTGATATCAGTCCTGTCGTGCAAAAGTTTCGATAACAGATTAAACCACTGACCTTGGTCCTCTTTTATTAGCTGCGATAGCTCAAGGCTATCTATATGGTTACTTTTAGATATTTCTTTTAAACGAATACGAAAAAAAAATTTTTGCACCAATTTCAAGTATAAAATTACTTCCAATAAAAAGATCTTACTGGTGAAGTTACAGAATTTTCGTTCATCGTAAAGACAGCCAATGAAAGCCTGTAAAAAATTGGCGAGTGTTTTTAGACTATTTTGTTATCAAAACTACCCTGTTCGATTCTTGTGGAGATTTGATCATTTCTAATATCTTTAAATTCAATACTGGCAGCTAAAAAAATTACAGTAAACCGAAGTCGAAGGCAAGCAAAGAAAAAAATTCTCAAGCGAACGTCGGAAGGTGGCTGCAGATATTCAGTTGACTGAAAGCTACAAATAGGTATGATCAAAAGAAATGCTGTTTCTCTTTTCTCATGTACGATTTGTACGATGAAGTACAATACAAAATGCGACTTTTTACATTAACCAAAAGTTGTACTTTTAACATCTGCTTTTCCACGAACGAAAACAATGCGAATTTCCTGATATTGCAGAACGACGAACTCAACATGTCTGTCGTAGAACGTCTTAAAATACTCGCATTTTCCTGTTTTCTTTCCAACTCACGGTTAAACATGTTCTCTATGCACATCACCTCAATTAATTTTCGAAAACAGGAAAACCGGTTAAATTTATACCACACATACACACTACATGGTCCGTAAATTGGTGATTTAAAGTAAAATTATCTGACATTTTTGCTACACACCCGACCAGCACACCTGGGCGTTGTATAAGTCCGTATAAGACCTTAAGCGTGCGACTTGGTAAAGTGCCATCACTTGGTACGAGTGATAAACATGGCTGAGTGTGTTGAGTAACACACCCCATCGGCATAGAAGCCCATTTCAGACCTTAAGGGTACGACTGAGTAAAGTAACATGGCATAGTTCATAGCAATGAACATGTATTTCAGTGTTTTGTAACACAACCAATCGGCATATATGAGGGTTTGATAACCCTCGTATCAGACCTTCAGAGTGTGACTGTTAAGGTGTCATAGCATAGTTAGAGCGATGAACCTGTCTGTGAGTGTCCTGTTACGTAGTTTTACAACCATTTCATTACATTTTCGGTCGAACTGTAGTCAGCGCTGAACTGGTCTTTGTCTGTTTGTCCTTTCTTGATTAATCCGTGGAGACCACACCCGATGAATTTGCATTGCCCTTTAAATTGATCTTAAAAATTAACGAAAATTGATTTCACAATCACCTTTGAAAGTTCATCCCCGAAAACCAGTTTTGGAAGTATTGGTTAGTATCGCTCTTATAGTTTTTAAATTCCTTTGTTGTCTCAGCCCATTTGCTGCAGGGTATTTCACTTAAATCTCTTATCTATTTAACTGTACAAGAGATAATTTAAGATTTGAATTACACTGCCTGCAAAAGTTCACTCTCAACCTTTCATTTGTTATTCGGCCACAAACGATGTTTTTTACATTTGCCTCGGTATAAATGTTTGCTCCATTCAATAAACTTGGGGGGGGGGGGGGGTGGGGGGTCGGACAATTACCAAAAAAAAATTCATGCACAGCTAAAGTATAGAAAAGAAATTCATGCAGAGTGGGCCAAGGGAAAAAGACGGACATTTTTATGTTAAGGTGCTAAAAAAAATTCTTGCACAGCCCAAAGGGGGAAAAAATCCTTCACAAGACAAAATTGCCCAAGCCCCCCTTCCCTCTTCAAAAATAAAATGGTCCATCCCATTGATCTTGCTTTAGCAGAAAAACTTCAGTGGATTTGTTCGAACGTCTCTCGGATCATTTAAATTTCAGTTGTAATCTTATTTCGTGCCGTGAACACCTGTCGATGATCGACTCTGCGCATGCGTGACTACATTTTAAGATCAATTTAATCTCTTTTTAATTGCTTTTATTTTTGGCGTGAGCTTTGCCATCGATTCTTGTCGCGTCGCAAGAACGTTTCCGCGAGTGTTGCCACTAAGCGCTGCAAAAAGAAAAACAACACAAAACTCGCTCAGTTCGTTTGGGATACTACAAATTTGTACGCAGGCTTAGATTGCCTTTCTCGGTTAACCTCGTAACACACAAATCTCCTCCTTTGCGATCTTGAACTTCAGGTATTCAGCGAAGGTACACTGTTACTGGCGAACTGCATTGCGTTTACATTAATAATAAAGGCCGCGGGCAAACTTTACAGAGAAACATCAAAACAATTAGCGTTTCGTTAAGTTATTATTCATATGTGAATATTATTCCGGTAAATTAAGAGTGATGAGTTCCATCAAAAATGAGAGCTTTTTCCCGGTACTCACGTTTCAAATGCGAAGGCAACGCTCTCGTAGCTCATAAGATAACTTATTCTCGGCCAGACCACAGCTAACAAAGTTGATGTTTGGCGTTCAATGATTTGCTAAATCAACTAGTGTTGGAATCGGTCCAGATACGAGAATTAACTACCGCCGGGGAGATACGTCTTATCGGCCCAGTGTGATAACTTCGTAAACTTCAGATTTTCGGGTCGATAGAGTCACAACACATTCATTCACTTGCACTCCCGGTCATTAGGAAGAAATGCAGGATATTCCATTAAACCGCAGCAAGAGAAGGAAACGTCTGAATTTGGATTTAACTCGGCGCATCTAGACAGAGTAAAAGCATTCATGTAGATCTACGGAAACATCTTGCTAGGGTTACGTCAATTTTGGTAAGTCTTGAACACTTTTAAATCGGTATTGCTAGCACCGACCTAACAGAAGAGACTTTCCCCAACTGTTGTGAGCTCATCCAACTGGGCAACGTAGATGGCAAATGCCACCTATCCTTATATCAATCATTTTACAGCTTTGCAATTCGCGTTTTTATTTCCCATTGAATTGGCGAGGTGACAGACACGGGACTGAACACAAAAACGTAAAGAACAAGAAATGCGAAAAGCTTGCAAACAGCTCAAAATCTAAATACACTGCGTTCACACCGGAACTTAAACATGTCTAAAAGCTGTTTAGTTAAACAGCTCCGTGTAAATTCTCTACTGACTTAAAGGTTATTTCTAATGAATCACTGTTAGACTCTTTTTCTCACTATGTGTAAAGATTAGACTTAAATCGTTTGGAAGGCTGTTGTGAAAATTTCAAAACCTAGTTTGACTAAACAAGTTTAGTTGGTGTGAACGCGGCATATGTTTTTAGGTCCAGACAGGTTACAAGCTTGAAAGGAAGAGTAATTGACAACCTTAGATCTGTTCGTGATAAGTGATTAGAGTCACTGAGCTCTCACTATTGCGCCAGCCATATTTGAGTGTGGGTAATTTTTAAGGAACTTGTAGAGCTGACAAAGTAGAGCTGACCAAGATGGAAATTGGACAGGCGGCCACTGTTCTAAAAACCTGCTTAACCTGAAACTCCCTTACTTTGGTCTACAACAAAAACATTTGGGACGATTCCTCTATAAGCACTCTAAGCGTCAATAATCTTTCGGAAAGGAAAGAAAAGAAAAAGTAAAACGAAGACTACTCTCACGCTAAGCAGAGTGGTTCAAATTGGCCAAAAACAAAAAGAAAATTAGAGCAGTATTACTTCAGTAACTCGCTTTTAATTGTAACTAATCATCTTGGTAAAATCAAGCGAATTTTATTCTTGATTACGGCAATGAAAGACAATAGTTTTAAAAATGCTGAAGTTTTAGACGCACAGCGATTGTTGGTTTCCCACAATCACCAGAATAGTAGCAATTGCGGGTTGGCTAATGGCCCAGTTTTTGCCATTTAACCATCGGATCCACAATACAAACCGCAACATCTATTCATATTTCATTTAACAGGTACCAACATTTGAGCAAGAAATAATAAGAGGGAATAAAAGTCGTGAGATCAGTTTAAAAACTATTGACTGGTCAGGCAGTAGCCTTGATGAACTGCCTTTTGAAATTATCGCTCTGCTTCACTGGTTCTACACAAACCTTATACAATTATCATGAGTGCTTTCCACTTGAATGATTCTGGTCAAACCTTAAGCGTTCGCTTGAAGAGTAGATACGAATGACGCAAACCAAAGGCGCCGTGTTAAGGACTTGTCATAGAATATACACAGGTTTTCCGCCTAAACTCGATTTACGACTCACAAAAACCACTCGTGCACTTGCGGTATTCCTTTTTGTCCTTAGAATCAGATTGAGTAGTAGATGTGGCGTATGTTCTAGTCAGCTTCCTTCGATTGTCGGGAATCTGTTTGCTTGATTATGCGTTTGTATGCTAACTAAACAAGTTACATTTGCTTTTGGAGTGCCAAAAAAAAATTAACTAAAAGCGAGTCAGGGAACGGAGAAGCTCTGCATAATTAGACAAAAATACTTGAGTCCATTAATTTCATTAAATTCACAGTTTAAAACTGAATCTATAAATATGACATTTTTCTCCAGACAATTACACGATAAGTTCACTCTGCAAGTTACAAACAGAGAATCATGCACTCTACCCTTTCTTCCGCCAGCTATTCTTTGGGCTTGTCAGGCCAGTTGAGTCAATTTAGTTTCCTATTAAGAACTTAAGTAATATTAGCGAGAACTGAGAAGAGCTTGTTTCAACGTATTGTCAAAATGGTCTCTTCGCGACATTCACTATAATGTGTCTACCAAACATACCAACAAGAATTACATACGAAAGATATCAATTTTGAAAAACTACAACAGATTTTACATCTTTCAGTTCAAAAACCACGATTATAACCTCGTCACGAATTTGTCTATTCATGTCTTATCTCCTATTGGTCTCAGTTTTATTTTTCTTCCTTCAGTGTTCTGCAGCAAGTTATCGTTTATTTACATACTAAGTGGCCAGTTCCCACAGTCTGAATTTGGCTAAACTTCGTAACCAAACCAATAAAATGGATATGCAGAAGAAACATCTACCTCTTGGCGACATTCAGTCTAGGTTCAGCAAATTGGACCTATAAAAATGACTCGAAATTAAGAGCGACAAAAGTCTACATTAATCCGGAAAACAGAAGGCACCACAAGAGAAAACATGAGCAATTAGCATTACCATATAAGTCCGCTTCAATAATGTCCTCATTTTTTGACAAAAGTTGACAACTTTCATGGAAGCTTTCAATCGATTTAAGACATCAATTTGTTAAATAATTTAACAGTGTTTCTTTCATAATCAGGTTCCATCGTAACGCAAAAGCCACGCGTTTAAAAACATTGATGACTCGATAGCAAAAACTGTGCTGAAGGTTCTACAAAATTTCGCCTTTGGAGTGAAAAGTAAAGATAAAAACAGGGCTGAATATACGAACGTAAGAATTGATAATATTAATAAAGTATCTAACATCACGAGCACCATGCTGATTCAACACTTAAAAATAAAAACATCTTCCACAGTCCAAACTGGGAAATGACTTCCTTGCAGTAAAGGGTTCGATTGAATTGAATTTCTTTTTCAACAATAGCTTATGTAGAGAAGATAATTTGCACGTAAAATACATCGAAGGAGTCAAAACAACCGAATGAGTTTTCACTCAAGTTGTAAGATCTAAAAGCAAATAGCTCTTTAAATCTGCCGTCAATAGAAGTCAGTTGCTATGGGAACTAGCCTTCCAGCTCATAGTAATAATATTATTGAGAGAGGAGGACTTAGTCTTCTCAAAGAAACAACATGCGCATCAAGACGGATTCTGACATGGATTTTAAAAGTTGTAAAGCGGATACGTTCTCTTATCGCCCCGCTCAGGTTTGTTTGTCATTAATACTGTAATAATGAATTTCCAGTAATTTCTAGTTGGTTTAAGTGCATCCAGTTCAAAGATATCGAGTTACCTCGGTAAATCTGCGGCGCCAACTATCTAAACTCAACAAGAAAACTATTGAACAACAACCCGCTTATATGCGTGTGGCGCTGTTGTTGAACAACGAGATAATACATGCCCTGTTTCAATGCATGTTTCATCCAAAATCGCTCCTTTCGCTGAGACTGAGAAGGTTTAAAATGTTTCATGGCCTCCGATCTTCCTACGTTTTCGCTCTAAAGACGTTTCAATACAACAGTTGCTTCACCGAAGAGCTGCGAAGTTAGTCGGTGCTGTTCGAGTAGTGACGACTTAGCACGATGCCATGCCGACTAGTTTCGAAATATGCTACATGGATGATCGATAACCCATCGGATTGAACTGAGGGAGCTACGAAACAAGCCCCTGGCTCTTCGAATTGTATTAAATTGTATTAAATAAGTCACTAAGTATGAGGAAGATGGCTTTGTTGGGCTGAACGTTTCGTCTATGACGGTAAGAGGTCGCGTTGTTTCCGGAACACACTCCGGGTTCCAGCGAAGAGATGCCGAGAGATATAGTCATGCCCCTTCACCCCACTGGAAAGATAATTAGGGGGAAAGGGAAGAATGAATAGGATCAAAACCACGATGTCATAGCAATATCGTAAAACAGATAGATTAAGGTTAAAAACGCCGTGGGGAAAAAAGTCGATTGGTTTGACAAATACAGTTCTGCGCACTTCAGACAGTCAGTACGCTTGAGACGGAAGGACGGCTTTGAAAAGAAGGCTACGCAATAAGAATATTAGGAGCTTGGAACTTTAAGAGTACAGAACTGAAAATTCAACCAATTTTTTCATTTACGCCTTCCGTGAAACAAACAACGAATGGTCACTTACCTTTTACCATTTCCACGACCGCCAACAAACCAGAATGGCCACTGAGACAACGACATTACCACAGATCAGGTTTTGGAGACTGAACTTCAAAGAATCAGTTTTCCTCGTCATTATAACAGGTTGTGTTTGAATCGTTCAACAGAATGGCCAACAAGGAAGTGGAGAGCACAGGTCACGTGCCTGCTAAGAGACGACCACGTTCTGTCTGTCGGCGGTTCAGCAGACGCCGCAGATGGCTTTCCAAGGGCTCTATCACAAAATTGTTAGTAGAAAAGATTGAATTAATATCTAGGGTGCATGAAAAATATCTGTGTTGTGGTCTGATCCACAGATTAAAAAGTTAGTACCACACTGTATAATAAAACAAACAGTACCGCAGTACAGTACTGTTAAGTAGCTTTCTGGGACCGGTTGTTCGAAGGCCGATTAGCGCTAACCCAGGGTTAGATGTTAACATGGGTTTCTTTTCCTCTTGTTAAAAAGCGTTTTCTCCGATAACTTTCTCTATTTTATTCACAGCATACAATCATCAAACTGTATTCAAAAAGAATTTTACTGAATGTGCTTTTTAAGCTCTCATATCTGCATTTAAATTTCGCACTAACCCTGGGTTACCTTAACGCTGCTTCGAACAACCTGGCCCAGAGGTTTGTCTCGAGCACTCCATTTGACACCCTTCTTCATTCCTTGAAACATTCCTACACTATGTTAAAATCTTATCGCTAACTCTGTCTTCTTCAGCAAAGGAAGGACCGGGTTTTGGAATCAATTGTGAACATTTTTGGTACTGCCATGAAACGATTCGTCCCCAATCAAATCTGAACAAAAATTACCCTCCAAATCTAATCCTGTCCTTTACTAAGTTTTAAAGTATCAAAAACGCTGCAAGAGGAGACACACAGAGAGTTGGAGAGTGTGGTGTGGGGAAAGTTTAATATAGGGGCATCCGACCACTATTGATCCCTGATTAGATGCAGCATTGCTCACGAACACACAGATATTTGGCTAGCATCAAGTTATTTTTAAGATGTCAAATTCCGTTGCTTGCAATAAAGTAATTACTTAATATTACTTGAGGTCAGTCTCGGACATATGTCAGGGAAATTAATGTGCAAGAAACCCAGGGAAATACCCATAACGCACCTTATGCGCTTCTAATGATATAAAGATTGAGGGCCATACCATGTTAACAATGGAATAGCGCATTGGGTAAATCCCTCAGATCTGCCAAACTAAACAAGACGTTTTCGAATGATACACCTGAAAGGGCCTCCATCTTGTGGGAATAGCGAAACAACAGAGGGCATATAATTCATGGTAGGCCACCATATAGTCAGTTTACAGGGGTGTACAAGGGTTTACAAGGATATACCTTTGTAAACCCTTGTATACCCCTGTAAACACTATTTTTGGTGACTAGAAAGTGGCCTACCATGAATTATATGCCCGACAGAGGTCCCGTTGCTTCGAGTTCAGCAGGAATTGTGGGATTTCGAATGTGTTTTATCAATGAGCACGAGTATTCACTTATGGGAAAAGAACAACGCGTCAGCTTATTTATGTTCTGGTTCAACTTTTTTGCTTAGTTTAAGCTTTATTTTCCTTTGTTTTTTTTTTTTTTTTGGTATGGTAATTTATGATGAGTTCGAAACGAAGGAAAATAAAATTGAAACCAAGGATAAAATTGAACCACAACATTTACAACAGATCGAAGTTGAAATAGTAATAACATCGATGCTTAATTGCAAAATGATTGCAAACTCGAAACAGTAGCTATATGTTTGTTTCAATAAACAAACATACTTAGTTGAGGCCATTTCGTGATTAGGAGTGGAGATATTCGATCACGAACGTGAATGAGCTGCGATCAAGTGTTTCGGAGCAAAATCGAACGCCTGATCACAGGTCACATATTGGGATGGGATTACATCCGGCTAGCATAGATATTTCGTGATTGTCATCATTGTGCCTTGAACTTTAAAAACATTCCAAAATTGTTGAAAAATGAATCCGAAACTGCTAATTTTGAAATAAATAGCTCTTCTAAATTCTCTCTCTTTAACAACAAAGGAGCTGGGAATTTCTTCCTTTTACCAAAGCGTTCTTCCACAGAATATTTAGAATCGCTCTACGTGGTGCAAGTTTGAAATCACTAATATTTCTTAACCCGCTTCCTAAAAAAGTTCTGAACGGTGAGTTTATTCCGGGAATTCTTATTTATAAGAGTGCTTTGTAATGGTTCAGTTCGGTTGTTCCCATTTATTAACACGAAAGTTTGCATTATTTTTGCTATTTTAAACTTCATTTGCGCTTCAAACCTTTAAAACAGGAAACAAACAGCATTTGAGTTTTGAGTCAGGCCAGTTTAACGCTCCTGCTTTAAAAAGAAAACGAAATAAACTATCGTTATTCAAAACAGAAGACAAGTTAGTTTATAGATTATTCAAGAGATTTAATCCCAAGTGTCATTGATTCTAGTTTTGTTAATGAATTTTGATACTTATTCAAGTTTTTTTGTAACTACGTTTGCCAACTTTGTAACTCTTTCGACTGCTTATTAACAATTCCAATTTGATTTTAAAAGGACAGCGATGGCTTGTTATTCGTACTATTTGCCTTGTCTTTCACAGCAAATTGTGAATTAGGCAGTCTAATATCTCCAGCAACTCAGCGAAAGGAAAGCAAGTCTCCTTAAATTTTCGCTTCAGTCGTGTGGGCAAGAAATCTCTAAATCTTTAACCTTATAATGGAAAGAAAATTGTGCAGAAAAATCATATCTTAGCAACGAGAGAGATTTCTCCCAAATTAAAAGGTTGCTCTCTAATGATTTACAATTTCATTTTGAAACAGAAAACACCTGGTTATGGAAAGAAGACCTGCTGAGCTTCGACACATTGCGGCTGTGATATTTTTACTTATCAACTTTGGAGTGATTGTATCCGAGAGTTTAGTCATCGGTAAGTACGAAGACTTATTTACTTTGCAGGCTGACAACAATAATGGCAAAGTGGGATACACGTTGCGCGTTGAAATAAGGAAACAGATGAGACGTGGGACGCTTTACACGAGACAATGCAGTTACTTATAATCAAAGCTTAGCTTAAGACTGCAAAAGAAAACTAGGTTAAAACTTATTCGAGTCTTGACAAATGTTTAATCACTCTAGAAGCAAAATGACAGTAAGGAGGAAAATTGCAGAAATTTAGCCATTGTGCCACGGCGTATGACAACTTTCAAACTTTGTATCATAGCACATGCGAAGAATTTATGTCGAAGAAGGGATAACAAATACTAGTAGAAAGCACTTGCAATCAAAGCAGTAAATGCTAATAAGTATACAAAAGCTAAGACACAGGAACAAAAACAAACACAGCAAAGGGATTATAAACTAAGTCGTTTAAATCAGTCTTCTATTTCGAATTGTGAAATGAAAAAGCTAAATCACTTTTGCATCATAAACAACGAAAAAGTGCTTACTCAAAGACGAGAACGAAGTCGGTTTTTTTTGTTCCTAGCTTATGCTTATAAATTTTCGATTCCCAAAACAGCGGCCACTTGTTCGTTTCGGTTGGCGTAATTGCAAGGGCGCACTGAAAAGAATCGAGGACTTCTAACGTGAAAAAGGAAAACGACTAATTTCTTTGTCGAATCCCGTGATTATTACTCTCTTATCTATTTTTATCAGCTCGGTAGATGCACGGCCGGGTACAGAAACTTTCACCAGGATAAAGTAACACTCACCTGCATAGAAAAACAGCACAGCATTGCGTAGTAAATGCATGGTTTGATTCACAGATGAAAAAGATAGAGCCACACTGTATAGTAAAACAAACAGTGGCACAGTACCCTAATGTTCAGTAGCTTACCATAAAATGGTCACACTGCATGGTTTGATCTACAGATGAAAAAGTTAGAACCACACTGAAAAGTAAAACAAACAGTACCACAGGATAGTACTGTTCAGCAGCTTTCCAAAAAATGGTTACAGTGCATTTAACACAACGTCAGTTCACTAACATTCTTTTTAAGATGACCCGAAGTCTACAATTATCTGTACAGCCGGTAACACGTCGTTCAACGTGTCCTTCCAACAAGGCATGGACGCTGGCTTGCTCACCAAAATAGAGAGTGCTCGAACTGTTAGAAGCTGCGTGCGCAAAGCGTGTAACATGCGTGCTGGAGACATGGTGTTTCTGCTCAACAATGATTGCTTTATGGTCAGGTGCTACTCTAAAGCGTCGTGCAGAACAGTGAGGCTGACGACGCCAAGTATGCACAATACTTCTATCGCACCATACCAGTGGTTTGGTGAGTGATTTAACGCTGTCACACAATTTAACTTTCTGTCACGCAATCAGACTTTGTATCGAGAAATACGAAGGCTTGTAACTCAAACACGGGTGGGCTTTATACTCTGACACTTATTACCTTTTTTCCAATTATATTGCACAACTATAATTATCAGTATTAGTTTCTTTTAATTTTTTATTACAATTAATAATCGTAGTTGAACTGAATGGAGTGCAATTTGGTCTGAAATCATACGCGTGATTTCAAATATCGAGCGAGCGCGCATCATCATAATCATAATGGGACCATACATCAAATGTACAATATTTTACTGTAAATTCGATTGGTTGTTTTATTTTGGTGTTTATTCTCATTGGCTGGAAAAAAATGATGCGATTTAGAGCCTAAGATAGTGCAATTCGTATGTACATCATACTGCTATGGGCCAATCAAATTGAAGGGAACACCTGTGATTTCAAAATGGATGTAACAAATATTATTATTATTATTATGATGATGATGATGATGATGATGATGATTATTATTATTATTATTATTAGTGTACCTTATTGTTTACCCTGTGATAATTTTGATTAAGCTACAATCTTAAAGGAGATCCTTGGTAAAGCACATGTAATTTTAGACGTTAGACGTTTAGATTTTAGATACTGCTATGGGCCAATCAAATTGAAGGGATCACCTGTGATTTCAAAATGGATGTAATAAATATTATTATTATTATAATGATGATGATGATGATTATTATTATTAGTAGTAGTGTACCTTATTGTTTACCCTGTAATAGTTTTGGTTAAGCTACAATCTAGAAGGAGATCCTTGGTAGAACACATGTAATTTTAGACGTTTACTGTAACGCCTCACCCTCCCCTCCCTCCTCTGCAATATATTTCTCAGCATCTTAACAGCACTGCAGAGGGGAGTGGGGGATTGAGAACATCATTTTCGTGGTTTGCTTGAAAGGATTCAGTGCTAGTTGCTGAATGGTACATATTTTCACGGGTCTTCCAAGGATTTTTCCTCCAGAATTGTAGAATTGTTCAAAGGAAATACGTGAGAGGCAGCGTGGCCGAGTGGTTAGGGCGCTGGACTCATAATCTGGTCACAGTCCCGGGTTCGATTCCCGTCCTGACCACTACACCACTACATGGATATGTAATGCGGTAATCCCGAGTTTCAGATCCTTCACATCAACGGCCACGCTTGTAAATAGCCAACTGGTCCGCCTCACACCAGTTGAGATCCTTAGCAAAAAATTTATGTTGTGTTTAATTTAAAATTGACTCTGAAAAGCCCCGTGGGAACGAGCTAATAAAGTACGTATGTAAGGGGTAATGAATGGTTTTTGCGAGCATTCGCGAGCAATGCGAGCAGACGATTTTTTTGCGAGCACGAGCAGAGGTAAAAATTGCTTTGCGAGCATGCGAGCAACTGCAAAAATTTAGGGAGCACGAGCAAGCGAGCACTCGTTTAAATTTTGCGAGCAAATCGAGCAAAGGTAAAATTTTGCGAGCAGTTAAAAATTTTAATGGACCATTCATCGCCCCTTATGTATGTATGTAAATACAAGATCACTGAATGTCACGCGGGTGAAACTGATTTTATCAGCTCATTAGATGATCTTTACTGTTTAACTTACTTTTCCTTCCTCAGATGCAGCACCAGTGTTTCGTAAAGTACCAAACGTGCTGAAAGTGAGAGAAAACAATCAACCAGGGCAAATTATTAGAAACATTTATGGCCACGCGCGAAGTCGCTGGAATCAGAATGCATCAATAAAATACGCAATAACAGAAGGTAAATACCTAGAAAGTATTCGTATATACCCAAAAACACAGAATACACAGAAATAATTCCTATAAACAAAGACGGAAGGTAAATACACACAAAGAGTTGTTGTACCAAATAGCAGAAGATAAATACACAAAGAATTCTTATACCAGTTTAAATACACAGCTCTGGAGAATTCGTAAACGCAGCAACGAATTAACGAAACGTTTAAGTAAGTGGGAAAGTTTTTTGCCGTGCGTGAACTCCTTGCGTGAGCGTCCTCCACATTTGTCTCCTTCCTTTGTTTTAGTTGTTTTGTGTGATTTCGTATTATGAATTATATATTTTGCGATGTATGGTTTAGATTATTTGTTATTCAGTGTACCTGTTCTTAAGTAAAAAAATAAAAAAAAATTAAAAAAAAAAAAAAGAAAACGCAGTAACAGAGAAAAATACACAGAAAGAATTCTTTTACGAAGTAACAGATATATACATAGAAAGAATCCTTATACAAATAACAGACGATGAATACACAGACGGAATTCTCATACGCAGTAACAGGAAGTAACTAAATATGCAGATGAATTCTTGTATCAAAAACAGAGAGTAAATATATAGAAAGAATTCTGATAGGCAATAAGACAATTTATTATATCTCTCAGTTAGTACGCGCGCTGTGATTGGTCAATTTAGCGGGCCGTACTTCACTGTACGGCCCGCTAAAGTTTGTTTTGGTCGCCAAAATGACTCCAGAGATATAACAAATATCTTATTAACCTCGTTTTCTCGGTCTGTACTGTAAAATACGGACCGAGTTTTTTCTCGTCGATTTATGGCCCGCGCGCTTCGCGCTTGGGCCATAAATCGACGAGAAAAAACTCGGTCCGTATTTTGCAATACGGACCTCGAACTCGATTAATAAGAGGTATGTAAACAAATACGGATCCATGTAAACAAATAGATTAATTTAAGTATCTGGGAAACTGTGCACCTACCCCTCCCCTAACACAACAAGTTATAATTAGTTAAAAAGTTAGCGTTAATGTTGGGTTAGGGGAGGGGTAGGTACACAGTTGCCCAGATGCTGACATTGAATCACAAATACACAAAAGGATTCTTCGTACCATTAAGAGAAGGTTAAAACATACACAGAAAAATCTTAGCACATTCACTGTTTCATGTTTTCTCGCAGGAAACATTGGAAATACATTCAAACTGGATTTCCATCCTGACGAACAAAGCTTCTCCCTTTTAGCGGTCAAAAAATTAGATCGGGAAGCCAGAGCTTCCTACAATCTCACAATTCAAGCGACAAACACCGACGAGAACAAGACAACCACCAAAGTGTTAATAATCCGAGTAACGGACGAAAACGACAACTCGCCGAAGTTTGCGTCCACCAATTACTCCGTGACTATATTCAGTAATCTGTCGGCCGGCTCCGAAGTTTTACGAATCAATGCGACGGACGCGGACATCGGCGAAAATGCGCGCATGCGCTTTTATTTATTGAACTATCAATACCTGTTTAGGATATTACCGCAGAGTGGGACAATATTGTTAAAAGAAAAGGTCAGAGTAGAACGTTCACGGCCGTTCAATTTAATAGTTGCGGTTCAAAACGGACCTCACCGGACGATTGGCACTGTAAAGGTAAACGTTCTCGCCGTTAACGAGTACAGACCGTTTTTCCAAAACTTGCAATACCGGACTAAAGTTTCAGAGGCCGTAAAAACAGGATCTTCGGTAACAAAGGTCTTGGCGCAAGACCATGATTACGGAATTAACGGAGAGTTGAACTTCACTATAGTAGAGGGCAACTTGACTTACTTTGAGATCGACGACGACGGCGAAGTGCGGACTCGAAAGTCCTTGCTGGGCCGTGGCGGTACTGGCGACACGTTAACAATTGTGGTGAGTGACAAAGGAAAACCTCCCATGCGAGCGGATCACATAGCAAAAGTATTCATAACAATTGAAGGAATACAGAGACACAAGGTCAAGTTTGATCTTGCAATTTATTACGTAACGATAGTGGAAAGCATGCCGATGGGTTCAGTGATTCTAACAGTGCGCGCGGTAACAGGAGTGAATCGAAAGAGACTGGGGGAGATAGATCAATTCGAGCGGCGCCTGGATAAGAGATCCAAGCGCGTCGTTTATTCAATTGCAAATCCAGAAGGAAAAAGTAAGTTCAGCATTGGGAAGCACTCGGGAGAGATACGGACCAAAACAGAAATGGATTACGAGAAAATAAAGGAATACAGGTGAGGTTTTCTTATATAAAGTACTTAATGGAAACGGTAATATTGACGTCGTCGGCAAAATTATAGATTTCCACTCAGAAGCTGGTCGTTTTTCTCTTAGGTCTAAGGACTTTTCAACTTTAAAAAAGAAATTTGCCAGAACTAATTTCTTGAAGTATTGATAATAATAATAATATAATAATATGACTTTATTTAACGAGGGTAACATAATTTACTGGTTGCCCAGTAGTTTACAATATGGCCCTCCCTAGTTTTACATAAAATAGAGTAAAGAAGAAAAAAAATATATATATATATATATAATCGTGAGAAGTTGTAGAAAACACTGCTGAATAGTGCTCAATACACATTTGTGTAGAGCGGTATATAGAATTGGGTTACTAAATGAAAACACACATGATTCCCTGCAACTCTGAGTTTCGTGCTTACGCACTCATCAGGCAGATTTAATGGAGAAAAACCCTATCAGCTAGTGTATATATATATATATTTACAATAAGTAGAACAATAGGAGAAGCTGCGCGTTAATTACAATAGGTGAGGAAGGCGGATCTATTAGAACAAAGGGATGTGTAAAGTAAACTGTCTAAACTAAAAACTAGAAACTAAAAGCGCAGGGGCGTAAAACAATAGTTCAGTATTGTATAAGATTAGCGTCAATTGTTCTTTAAGTAAAACTTGTTTTCATGTCGGCACTTGGAAATAAGTTCAGATCGTTTGTTCAGGAGATTGTAATTGCTGTGTTTGATAATATAAAGTTTTTCTGCTAGGCATAAGTCACATCGTTTACTTGAATTATTGCAGGGGCGGGCTCTTGCGATGATAGACCATTTAGTTGTAAATAACTGCCCTCTCGACAATAAATGCTTAACCACCAGCCTCATCTACAACGCACAAGTAACCTCTACGACATCTAATCAAACTACAACCAAGAACTACATCGGACTGACTGAAGGAACTTTTAAACAGAGATATACCCAACACAAGTCTACATTCACCCACAGAAAACTTTCTAACAGCACTGAATTATCAAAGTACATCTGGCAACTCAAAGACAGCAACATCTATTTCACAACTAAATGGTCTATCATCGCAAGAGCCCGCCCCTACAATAATTCAAGTAAACGATGTGACTTATGCCTAGCAGAAAAACTTTATATTATCAAACACAGCAATTACAATCTCCTGAACAAACGATCTGAACTTATTTCCAAGTGCCGACATGAAAACAAGTTTTACTTAAAGAACAATTGACGCTCATCTTATACAATACTGAACTATTGTTTTACGCCCCTACGCTTTTAGTTTCTAGTTTTTAGTTTAGACAGTTTACTTCACACATCCCTTTGTTCTAATAGATCCGCCTTCCTCACCTATTGTAATTAACGCGCAGCTTCTCCTATTGTTCTACTTATTGTAAATATATATATATATACACTAGCTGATAGGGTTTTTCTCCATTAAATCTGCCTGATGAGTGCGTAAGCACGAAACTCAGAGTTGCAGGGAATCATGTGTGTTTTCATTTAGTAACCCAATTCTATATATATATATATATATGTATAACACAATAAAAACCGGACTCTAATTAATTATTTACATATTATATAACTGTGAATAGTGATTAAAATTTGAATTAACTTAATACCAATAAGATCTAAAAAGTACTACTAATTACAAAGTGTTCTAGTGTAGCATTTTGTTTCAGTAGCTTCTGGCGGGCTTTTCCTGCAAATTGTTTATTGTTTTCTCTATCGAATAATTGACATGTGAAATCAACTACCTTTAGATATTCGTTGCTCTGATGATGTAAATATGCAAGTCTAGAGTTAAGAAATTTCTTCGTGATTTTAAAGGACTCTTCGAATCTATTACTTTTTTTGTTCATAGAGGATCTGTTTTTTTTTTATATGGAATTTAGGACTCCTTTACAGATTATCCTTTGGCCTTTTAACCATAGATTGTAATAAATAAATAAATAAATAAATAAATAAAATCTTTAACAAAACATAGTTAAGGCAGGCCGTCTCAGGGTTAAGCGTGATACCTGAAGTAGCAAGTGGTTTCGTGTGCTTTGACTTAAGACGAACGAAGAATGGCCGAATGAGAGTAAGGGAGGCAAGAGGAGAGATGGGAGAAGGGGGAAACTCGCCCTCTCCACAGTTTACATTTTTCTCATTGATCACTGCATCATTAATTTTGTTGCAAGAACGCGGGGAAGACCTTTGGAGCGACAATGAGAACCAACAACAACAAACTGATGCACCCCTGGGCGTTGTCTTTCTAACCCGTTTCTGTTTATGCAGATTGATTCTGGTTGCCAGGGATACGGAAAAACGAGATCAAATGGGGCACCACGAAACAGGTGATTTTCACTCAAACTTGATTTCCGTTTGATTTTGTGGGGTAAAAAGTAATGAGAGCAGTCACAGCTTTTTTTTTGCCGTTTCGGATTAAAAACCAACAAAAGTTCCCTGTGCAAGCGTCTGTTCTTCAGTTGAATAGAAAATGCGTCACACACTTGTAAAAGTAGTCTTTCATCACCCCCCTATTTTCACTTGTTCACGACGAAAATTGAGCTGACATAACCATTTCCCTTATAAGCTCTGAGAGGCAGTATCCACAAAACGTAAAAAATGAACCAATAAAGCAACCAGACACCCCCGTCTTTTCCACTCATGTTCTCTGAAACATTTCACTCATTACAGTTTTTTATCAATCTGTCAGATACGGCACAAGTCTTCGTGCGTTTACTGGACCTCAATGACAACGCCCCACGATTCGTGCTCAACTCGTACCAGAAAATCATCAGCGAAAACGTGACGATAAATACGCCGATACTTCGGGTCACGGCGACGGACTCCGACTCGGGAACGAACCGCCAAGTGCACTACTCCATAATGTACGGTAATACAAACCGCACGTTTGAACTCGACAACAATGGCACGCTGAAGCTGCAACAAAAGCTAACGAGACAAGTGACGAGTTTCTTCAACCTCACCATCGAGGCCAGTGATTACGGCACGCCATCGCTGACTTCCGCGCCCGCGTTTATCTACCTGAAAGTGAAACGCGCGGATGCACCGCAGGGGAAGCATTCGGGCTTTGAACGCGCGGCTTACCTGGTAACAGTCAACGAGAGCTGTCCTGTTGACACGTACATTGTGCGCCTGCGGGCCACTACTGGCAAATTCGACTCATTGGGAAGAATAAGCTATTTTATGTCTGAGATAGGAGACCCGGAAGTAGAGAAGTATTTCTCCCTCCACTCACAGACCGGTTTAATCAGACTTATCAGAATTCTGGACTACGAGGACAGGACTCGATTCAAGTTTTTTGTTGGAGCTCTTGGTAAGTATTCTTCGAATTCGTGAAATGAGTACAGATACCATGGACTATGAGTGACTTTCCCAGTTCACACTGAAAGAACCATAACTCTAAACTACATGTTTGGAGCTTGGGAGCTAACTAGAAAACCTAACGGTTCATTTAGCTCCCCAGCTCGCATTCATTCTAAACCGCATATGTGATATCTTTGACTGCCTTAACAAGAGTGTAAAAAAATCCAGTGTCAGTACATTTATATGAGCTAAATAAAACATTATTATTATTATTATTATTATTATTATCCCATCAGAGATCAACAAATTCAGTATATGGACTATCTACGTCATATACCTGCACTGCCAGTGGGAACAGGTGATGGACAAAACACTGCCCCCGAGCCCACGGACTACTCAAATGGACTTTCCTAAAATTGACTGCACCTAAATATACTATTTGAGCGAGTACTATGTTGAGAAGCTGCGATAAAATACTTACACTACACGAACGTTGCTTATTTTCGTTCTGCACGGCCTTCAGCCGCCATTTTGAATAATTAAGGGTAATTAAGGGTAATTACCACTGGAGTAGTCCATGGACAGGGGGACAGTGTTTTTTCCATCACCATGGGAACATACTTGAGGATCTGAACCTCGCAGCTCCAGCCACAAATTGCGCAAAAACTGCGAGACTCAAATCTTGAACTACACTGTCGCAATCGCCAACCACAAATAAGGACGTTGTTTGTTACCTTTTATTGGGATGCCTGTGGCAATCCCAATCTTAAAATAGGGTTGGCTTTTTTTCCTGTTTTCTCCTGTTAGAAAATTGCATTATTGCGCAAGACTGCCCACATAAAGGTTAACAATGACGTCAACCGAGAGCTGTAGAGACTGAAGCAGAATATTTGATTGTTTTTCCTGACGGTTAAATGGACGTAACACAAATTGTGTTTTATTCGATCTTCAAAAAAAAAATATGACCTCGTGGGGCCCGAGAATGAAGCTTCAATAGTCATGACTATTTTTGTTGTTGTTCTCAAGTATCACTTTTTCGCTTTCGATAACTTTGGATCACCCTGAATGGCATCAAGTTTCACAATTGTTTTTTTTTACCATGGGAACCACGGAAGCTGATTGGCCATCATTAACCCGATTCTTAAACAAACAGAGATCACGAAGGAATTCAAAACAGCCAGCGCAGACCCCTCAGTAAAAGAAATAGAAAGTGTCACACCCGCAGTGAATCATCCTCCAGGTCAAACTTATAACAGCCGGCTCTTTTAAGAGTCACCACACGCATAAATGTCAATGACCAATTACAGGAAACAAATACACGTTTATCTTACTTACTGTCGGCTTCAAGCCAAACCGTTGTCCGCGTTTAACAGGTTACAAATTTACCGAATGTCTTATTTTTCGAAAAAAAATCTCGGCCCCAATTATCAATGAAATTTCTGTAGAACCTTAGCACTCTTTCTGATAAAATCGCTCAGTTTAAACACAACGTCGACAAGAACTGCAGGTGCGATATACAGTCTGGTAGGTTTTTTTGCTGTCGTAGAAAGAGCCATATAACACCAACCTTGATTGTGAACTGACACATTCAAGTTTGTTTGAAGACGTATTATAAAGTGTAGCCCGAGTGAACGCTCTCTGGAGCGTCTAGTTCAGAGATATTTACGCTGTTTTAAATTTTTTCTAAAGATAAATATGTTATTTCCGCTGATCAGTGACTTTGCCTCGGACTCACTCGGCTGGAGTCATTTTTGACTTGGGCTCGCATTTGACTCGGTCAGCCGATAAACTTGAAGTCATTATATTAAGATCCTTGTACACTTTTACAGAAATTTGAATGGTTTGATAAAACAGTTTCAAAAAATTGAACCGTTTGCGTATCAAGGCTTCACACAGGCAGCCCAGTGTAGGCTTCACACAGGCAGCCCATCGTAGGCTTCACACAGGCAGCCCAGTGTAGGCTTCACACAGGCAGCCCAGTGTAGGCTTCACACAGGCAGCCCAGTGTAGGCTTCACACAGGCAGCCCAGTGTAGGCTTCACACAGGCAGCCCAGTGTAGGCTTCACACAGGCAGCCCAGTGTAGGCTTCACACAGGCAGCCCAGTGTAGGCTTCACACAGGCAGCCCAGTGTAGGCTTCACTCAGGCAGCCCAGTGTAGGCTTCTAGAGCCTCTTGTTCGAGGTTGCATTCAGTTTGCATTCAAAGAGTTTATGTTATAAAAAAATAGACATGGTGTTTATCAATATTTTTTTTAGCTTTTTTTTTAATTCCTGCGGTTATGTTTTAATCACATCATCTAGTATGGATATTAGTTAAATATTGGAAAGCACCTTGAGTCAGGATATGTTAAAAAATAATGCGTTGTTTCACTTATTAAATTATTATAATTATGAATAATTAAGAATAGATAATGGTAATTGAACTGAGTGGAATTGCACTCCACTCAGTTCAATTACCACAATTTAAGAGTCCCAATACAGGATTTTGCTAGTCAAGTGCCAATATTTTACTGTAAATTTGATTGGTTGTTTTACTTTTGTGTTTCTTCGCATTGGCTGAAAAAAAGATGCGATTTAGAACCTAAGATAGTGCAATTCGTGAATATATCACACTGCTATAGGCCATTCAAATTGCTGGGATCACCTGTGATTTCAAAATGGATGTAGTAAAAATATTTCTTTTACTTCTTTTTACTCTTTCAAAATAATTTAGAAACAGAACAATATGTATACATTTTTATACTCACATCACATACAAGAAAATAAACGAAAAATAGATGTTACAATATAAACTTAATGTATGGTCCCGAGGGAAACAGTTTTGTTTTCCCAAGAGTCCTGATGTTTCCCGAGACGATCAGAACTCGAGGGAAAACAAAACTGAGTAACTTGTTTTCAGAGGGACCATACGTAAAGGGCTTTCTTAAATATTTTGACTTTTGCTTAAACAAATTAGAGCAAACACAAACAAAGACGCGCAATTGTATCCCGGTCGGAGGCACGTGACCAAGAATCAATCAATCACAGTGCTCGTTTTTTAGAGTGAAAGTCTAGGTATATAACAATATACCCTTAACGTATGGTCTCGAGGGAAACAGTTTTGTTTTCCCGAGGGTCCTGACGTTTCCCGAGATGAAGTCGAGGGAAACATCAGGACTCGAGGGAGAACAAAACCAACTAGTTTCTCGAGGGACCATACATTAAGTGCTTTGTTATAGATTTAGAAGGTCACGCCATTTTTAATTTAGTCATGCACTGATCACGTGCTGTTGTATTCGGCGCGCGGGCAACATCTGCCCAAGTGTATCCCGGTCGGGATACATTTGAATTAGGGGCACGTGACCAAGAATCAACCAATCACAGAGCTTGTTTTGTTGAGTGAAAGTCAAGGTATATAACAGATTGTTCATTTTAAAATATGAACTGCTCATCATACAATATTCGGATCAATGTAAGTATGTGGGCAACTGTGCACCAGCCCCTCCCCTAATCTAACAAGTTATAATAAGTTAAAAACTTAGCGCTAATGTTGGGTCAGGGGAGGGGTAGGTGCACAGTTGTCCGGACACTTACCTTGATCCCAATATTCTTACTAATGTATTTAAGAGGCTGAATTCAACAATACTTACATACCGAATCGTTTGAACGCCCTCTGGCACCGTTTGTTCATCGCCTTCTGTTCTTGCAGACAAACGAACTAAAAACACAATAGATACAGTTATGGTGCGAATCGTTGTGGAAGACGTGAATGACAACAAACCGGTGTTCTACAAGCAGCGATACAAAGAGATCATGCGCACCGATCCAGTTCCCTGGACCGAGGTTGTTATGGCCAGAGCGTTCGATAAGGATTCTGGGACGAATGCAGAGCTGGTGTACTCGCTGGTCAGCGGAGGTGATGGATTTTTCAACTTAAATGCAAAGTAAGTTGCATTTGAATTTTTTTAATCCCTTATGTCCCAATATCAATACACATTTTCTCCTAACTGTTCTCTTAGATTTTTTATGCTACTAGCGGCGAGAATTTGTTTAAATATCAACAAAACTCTTTTTTGGTGATCAATTTCGTTATTCTCATAGCCTGAATGGTTGATAAACAGCGAATATTGTAATGAGAAATTGGATGCTGGTCACTACTGGGACTTAAAGGGTTAACCAAGAAGTGACCTATTTGCTACTTGTCGTAAAGGTTGATTAACTGTTAGTTTTGCGTTGAGCCCCAGTTTACCAAATATGTGAATCAAAAAGCTTTGGAAAATATTTAAACAGCCAGAAAGATCTGAAAGAGCTGTTTACACAATTTTCGAATAATGGAAACGGTGCATGCCACAGCAAAACACTCAAGCCCTTGGCTTTGTTAGTTATTTAACAATTAGATTATGAACTCGAGATTTCTATGGAGTAATTGTTGATGAGGCCGATACCGAATCATTTATTACCTCATAATCTAATTGTTTTAGTAAAAATCATAATAAACGAATCATGAGTCGGTGAAATAAATACCAAATACTTAATCTTGCTACGAAACTTCGCCAAAGCGTCGCCATTTTGAAAACGAACTTCAACCAAGCGCTGTCTAATTAAAGAATAGAGTGTTTCTGTCGAGGAACCATCGGCTGATAGTTGCCCCTTGGAAATTTGATGTTCTTAAAACAAATGTTTATATGCTAGTTTTAAGAACATCAAATTTCCAAGGGGCAACTATCAGGCCGATAGCTCCGAGACATAAACACTCTATTGTCTTTATTGTTCACCGCGAAATTTTCTTCGGCGCGCCAGATGAAAAACAGTCTTAAAACCACTAGATGCATATCAAATCAAATATTTATTCATGCGTACCTTGATTTTTTTTTTAGAGGTACAACCTCACTGACAAGGATAGATAGATCTTCTTCGCTGACCTCGGTAAAGCGAGTAGCCTTACTTATTAAAATTTTTACGGATGAGTGCTATCCATCCGGGTATTTTCCTCGAAAGGGCACTATGAGCTGATAACAGGGACCTTAAGCAAGGACGACGCCGACGTCAACGAGAACGACTACGAAAAACATAAATTCGCATTACTGCAATGAAATTGCAATTATTCCAACACGTTCTCCTTGTGAAACTCATGCCAACTGTCCCGGAATTTAACTTGCATAAACGGCGTTAATGTTATCCGAGTAAATTGAACATTCCTATACTTGTGCTCACGTCCTCCACATAACTTCAAATTTGGTCATTTCACGTCGTTGCTTTGGGGAGAACGGCAACGAAATGTACCAAAATGCAAAACGCACGTGCGGGGCGTGCAGAGCCATTGTTTTTGCTCATTATGCCTATTGTGTTTTTGGCGTTCTCGTTCTCGTCGACGTCGTCCTTGCTTAAGGTCCCTAACGTCTCTCCGCGGACGAACACTATCGCATCACGTGATCGATTTAAGCCAATAAGAATCGAAGAAAATTTGGTGGTGAACTATAATGACTCAGTCTGCAGTAGCTCAGCCAATCAGATTGCGGCATTTGCATTATTAGTAGATTTTTACTAAACGTGAATATTGTTTGCTTGATTTTTTTTCCAGGACAGGAGTCATTTCAACAGTTCAAACGATGAAAGAGCAGAACCTTCGTTTGTTTAATTTCACTGTAACGGTCTCCGATAAAGGGACGCCACCGTTGACCGCTGTACGACAGGCTCAAGTATCGCTGTTGGTTTTTATTCCGTTTCAATCTACTCTCATTCTCATTGAATCTACGGACTCAACAATGTTGGTGCGGTTTAACTTGAAGTATTTAGCGGCGAACAATGTAGTCAAATATGGCATTATAGTGCAAGAGTATGTGGAAAACGAGAAAAGATGTAAGTAAACAAAGAGTTGATTTTAGGATAAAAAAATCACCTTTTTCTGTTTTTATATACTGGAATTAACCGACTAGTTCTGTACCGCGTTGTCTAGCCAATAGGGACTTTAAGATCCAACAACGCGGACGTCGAGGACGCCGTGTTCGTGGCGGGAAAAATAAGTTAAAATGGCGGGATTCAAGGACGCGGCTACCCCAGGATAGAATAAAAAGAGTAGCAAATGGCGACTTTAAAGGAGACTTGCGAAATTTTGCTGGCCAAAAAAGCGCCAATTTACTGTGTTTTGTAAGTGAAATAAGTCGAAATACTTACAGTTTGTTGTTCACAACGTGAAAATACCGTCCAGTGCGCTCTTCTTGAGCAAGGACGCGACCTGTTTATGTCACGATCACGCGCTGTTGTAATCATTTTGGTATTTTTACTTCCGGTCAGCTTTAGTCACATCCGCGTTGTTGGATCGAGAACTCCCTAATTAAACAATAGAGTGTTTCTGTCGAGGAACTATCGGCTGATAGTTGCCCCGCGGAAATTTCATGTTCTTAAAACAAATATTTGCCCGAGAAGCGAAGCTTCGAGGGCAAATATGCTAGTTTTAAGAACATCAAATTTCCAAGGGGCAACTATCGGATCGATAGTTCCGAGACATAAACACTCTATTGTCTTTATTGTTCACCACTAAATTTTCTTCCGCGCGCCAGTTGAAAAACAGTCAAAACCCACTAAATGCAGATCAATCAAATATTTATCCATATGCACAGCCTGAAATTTCAATAATTCACAACGTACATTGCCTAAAAAATACGGTATAACTGTGAGAAAATTCACATTTTCACGGACGGGCACTATCCATCCGGGTATTTTCCTCGGAAGGGCACTATGCGCTGATAGTGTGTCTCCGCGGACGAACACTATCGCGTCACGTGGTCAATTTAAACCAATAAGAATCGGAGAAAATTTAGTGGTGAACTATAATGAGAGGTAGTCAACACCATCGCACGTTACTCGGAAATGGTTGGCAACGTACCAATGATATCCAACGAATCTGTTGTAGTCTTCGAAGATCATCGAAAACATAGGAAACGTTTCCATGGTAATCCGACAGAGTTTTCCCGCTCTTGGGAATGCGCATGCGACACGTATTTGCTTTGAGTTTTGATTGGTTAACTGGCCTGTGCGCATCTGTTTTGATTGGCCGAATTAATTGCTTCTGCTTTGGTTTTAAGACAGATGACTAAAAACCGATGTATTAAAGTCATTCGACCCGGTGTTTTTCAGACTAGGAAAAAAAGAGAAGTTACTTGGAGTCTTAAGGATGGTCAACTCAAAACCGATTTCTTGTAACCTTACAAACCAATTTTTTTCAGACGACGAGACCACGCAAAATGAGCCAATCACATGGTCCCAGGTTAACAAGAATCCAGGGAAGGAATACTCTCTATACCGCTACATAGCAAAAATCATCCCCTCCAGCCCCACCATAGAGAAGGATAAACTAATCGAGGCGAAGATTGGAGATAATGCGGAATGTGCAAAGCAAACCGCAGATGATGACTACTGTGATGGACCTCTAGGGGCTGGCAAGAAATACAGGTTGGTTTTAATGTTCGGATGCAGTAGATGATTTGACTTCCGCAGTATTAAAGTGATCAAGCGTTAACCCTTAAAGTAGTTGCAAAAGGCGGGTTCTGGGACAGGCTTAAAGAGCGAAAAACGGAAAAAGACTGCACGCGTGCAGGATTTCTGGGACAGTCTTAAAGAGCAAAAACTGCACGCGTGCTAATTTCAAAAATCGACCCTACCACCTTAAAGAAATATTAATACTCATTCAGCACACATCATGTCAAAACAAAACGTCAAAGAGCTACGCGCCATTGCCAAGGAACGCAATATACCAAAATATTATAGGATGCGTAGAAATGAGTTACTAGAGGCGCTGGGAATGCCTGAAGAGGAACCTAGTGTTAGTAGTGGGGGAAAATGTCAACATGGTAGGAGTAAGGTTTATTGTAAGGATTGTATGGGATCACAAATATGCCCTCATCTAAGACAGAAAGCATCTTGCAAAGAGTGTGGGGGTAAAGGTATATGTCAACATGGTAGACGTGAGGTTCACTGTAAGGATTGTATGGGATCACAAATATGCCCTCATCTAAGACAGATAGCATTTTGCAAAGAGTGTGGTGGTAAGGGTATATGTATTCATGGTAAGAATAAGTACTATTGCAAAGATTGTGGCGGGTCCCAAGTATGTTCTCATGGTAAAAATAGGTATAGATGCAAAGAGTGTGGTGGAAAGGGCATATGCGTTCATTACAAACGTAAAGATTGTTGTAAAGATTGCCGCGATCTTAATAAGTTATAATAATAATGTAGTGTGCATTTTTGTAACGCGAATCACGTTACAAAAATTTTATCGAGTTCATCAACGGAACAAAGCCCAAGCAAATCCACCAACCGCGATTGTCAATGCTATCAGATTATTTTCATGTTGTGTGGTGTCAGGCTCTTTGATTTCAGGTTTAACATCCACAATTGGTGTTTTCACCTGTACAGCTTCAGTTTTAGCAGCTGCATGTGGTAACTTAACTTTTGAAGAGCCTAAGTTATGGCTTATACCTACAGTCTTGGTCTCCAGGTTTACATTTGAGTTAACTCCAAACTTCATATCATCCGTGGCCTTCATTAGATTGTTATTATACCCAACCACACTCTCTGTGTTTATTATCATATTACTAGGCATTAGCCAAACTCCAGGCGCAATTGCCAGATCCAATCTTAACTTCGCTTCCTGAGTTGCGAGTTGGTACCTTTGTACTGAGCTTGAGATATCATTCTCTATTACACTACTTTCAAATAGAGCCAAGAACTCTTGTTGAGTTTCAATTGCACCACCACCCATGCCAACAATCGAGTTTCGGGTATTAACTTGTGATCCCAACACACAGTAAACGAATGCCTCAGCAGATCGATTCAGTCTACCCAGTCCAGCCTTGGTGAGTCCATGACCACTCGTTGGAATGAACCAAGCATACTTATACCCAGCGAAGCTATCATTACGAATGAATGAGATGAGATCTCCCTTATTCTTTTTACCCCCATCATCAGAGAATTTACCACCCGCGCCAGGCCATTGGTTTGCATCTTCATCATAATTTCTAATAATGTGAACATTCTGAAATCCACCACCTCGTCCATGGTAACCAGCTCCATAGTCCAGGAAGATATCACCAAGACCATGGTTTCGCCCGCCTTTCCATCTGAAATCAGAATCATTAGCGATCCCGAATTCAGCGCACAATCTTTGGTAAGCAACCTTACTGTAAGGATTGTTAGCTATGGCAAATGGTTGTTCATCGGGCAGCGGCACACTCAATTCATACAATATTCGCCTTATGGTGAAGTAGATGTGAAACTTTATGAAGCCAGCCACCACTTTGGGATAGTTCAAACTTTCAAAGGGGCTAATACCACATCCAGAGGTTGCACACCATACTGCAAAATTAAGCTGTTGAGGCCAATAATTCATATCAGGTGCGTTCAACCACTTTCGGCCTTGCTTTCCAAACTTGAAAGTCACAACTTGGGATTTAAATACGTTACGCATCTTAGCGGTGAACTTTTTGGTATTGGACACGTATATATCCAATGAGGTCAACATGCTTGTGGTATCACTGGTGAAGTCATCAAAGTCAATGGCTGGTATTGGGTACAACTGATCGGTCATAGTCAAACTCTTTGGGAATGAACTCAATGCATTATCATTCAATCCTAAATCTAACCATAGTAGTATTTTCAAATTGGGTGAGAGGCCTTCAGTCCATGTCTTACCAGTGGGGTCATCATAAGACATGACTGTCGTCCCATTATGGTTCCATCTCATGTAGCCACCATAACTATCATTTACAAATGTAAATCGGCTCAAGTCAGCCTTTGGATACCTATGCCTAAAGTCATTGAGTAAGCCCATCTTCTTCTATTCAGTGTTTTAGTAGAATGGTTTGAATGTTTAAACTATTAATTGTTATCTAAGTGACTATCCAAACCTAGATCAGCACAAATTCTAATTTGTAAATCCAATGGAAGTTCACTAGTATCTATTTGACCATTAGGTTCAATAAGTGCTGATAAATAGTTATGAACTTCAAAAGTATATTCCCACTTAACAATGGGTGCTCCATTATGCTCTGAAATCTTGAATTTGGTGAGATTGGCCTTTGGATACTTATCATAAAACTTATTCAAGAAATCAGTCATCATCTTCTATCCAGTATTTGGGTAGAAGGGTTATAGTGTTTAACTCAATAAGACACCTTATCATAAGTTATGGTTATCAACCTCCTTTTAGTTCTTTGAGAATTTCTTCTCGTACACTCTGTCTCATGGCCACAGGATCGCTCTCCTTCACGGAATTTTTTTGAGCCTTGAGTCGGATCTCAGCCTTGAGCTTTTCAAACTTCTTGAGCTCCTCGATTATCATGGAGAACTCCTCATCAGAGATCTTATTATTGCGAAGCGCCTTGGATACCAAGTCCTCGATTGTGTTTATTTTGGCTTTGGCCAGCGTAACTGTACTTTGGTGCTTGACCGCTTTCTTTGCCAGACTCTTGGAGATTTGTTCACACGCTATGGATGTGCAAACAAGTATTCCACTCGTCACTCCCAAGGGTATAGCTGCCACAATTCCCACACCGCTCAGAGATGTACCCAATCCACCAGCCGCCAAAATACAAGAAAGGATACCACAGGTCGAGCTTGCGTTTAGGAGCGCACGCACCTTTGGTCCGGTTGTACTTTTTTAGTACAGTCTCGTAATGCTTCAATTCAGTTTTTAGCTTGTTAATGGCATCACAACATTGTTGTAGTCTGAAAGTAGGGCCATCAGGAGGAGGCGCCGTTGGAGGCAAGTTGGGGTAGATTCCTTTGTACTCACCCATGTTTAGTTACGGCTCTCACGTACTTTTAAAATGTTATCTGAATCTCAAACTTAAGGTGATTGGAGACCCCTTCATATCCAATTTATTCCATTCACTGTCGAGGATGCTCAAATCGAAGTGATTTATGGGAGTTTTAGATTTCTGAACCGGTACGACTGGATAATCCTTTGAGGGTATGTTGGCAAGGAGGTATGATGGGGAGATCTTCACAGAGCCCACGGATGGGGCCTTATTCATATAGGATGAGAGGTTATCCACTAGACTGCACATAATTCTCAGAGGCTCCTTGATCTGTAGATTTATGGTGTATAACTTGTTAGGAGTTAAGATTTCAGGTACCCCTAGAGCAATTTGTAGTCCTCTCGTAAGTTTAATGTTGAACCTCTTGCTGGAGTAAATATAGTCAACAGTCTTACTCTCAAAGATCACGACTTTATCATTATCATTATCCTTGAGAAATGTCTCACGTATATCGCATAGTGAATATGTACCGGGTGGTAATCTTATTAAGTATTTATCATCACTCTCCCTGAGTACGTACTGGTGATCCTTGAAATTCACAAATCGTTTGGTTTGTATACTACAATCCAGTAGTTGTATCTCTCGAACCTTGTCCAGGGGAGGATCCAAGTATACCCTAGTTTCAGACTCGTACATGGTAACGCTCAACATTTACATTCAACGGCGCCTCTTCTTTAATTGCTCTACGAAGTACACTACAACAGCGACGATCAATAGCCAAGCGTTCTTACCCAGGAATGAAATGACTTCACCCGCAGTCTTGAACAGGAAACTCACGATTGCCCCCACCATACCAGGTAATATCTCACCTAGTTTCTTACCAATGGTTTTCAGTCCATCCCCAACGCCTTTGCCCAATTTCGAGAGCCCTTTGGAAAGATCAGAAACTATAACGCCAATGACCACACTAACGGCACTCACAACGGCAAATACTGTGAATCCATATTTCTTGAAGATCGCTTTCACCCGGTCTCGCAATGACATTCGCTCCTGGATTTGCTCATTCTCACCCTCCAAGTTAGCTATCTCTTGCTCTTGCTCACCAATTTGTCTCTCGAGGTTTTCTATTTGACTTACTTCTTCCGGGGTTTTCAATGCCTTATCTCGATGGAATCTTACCGTCTCCTTCAATTTACTAACGAAGCCTTTTTTCTTAGTTATCTCGCCATCGTTGTATTCCACAATTTCTTCTGCGCTTGGGCCTAACCCTTTTGTAATTGTTTTGGGTAATCCTTTATTCACATCACCATACGCATCGAATAATGGGTGCCATACGTTTTTGCCTGGATCTTTACCAGTAATTTTAACAACGATTCTACCCCATTCATCATATTTGAAAAGAAATTTAGGTTCGGCATTTGGGAACTTACTTTGGATCTTAGTCCAGATTTCATCCTTGTTTTCTTCCATAGCCTCCATTTCTATATCTTCACGTGTTTCATGTTTATATCCCTATTATCACTAACCTTTAAATCTCCTATTAGGAGGAGGAGAAGTAAGTCTTAATTATTAAACATTACACTCTACCTCAACATGCGGGACTAACATGCGATAACTAGTCATCTTGTTGTTGTTGTTGTTATCATCTGGAGTGAAGTTCATCTCATAAACACGAAGACGAGCTGAAGCGCCATAACTGGTCTGCCCGTGTGACCCCCAGAATATACCATCCCAAAGTACAACAGGATGACCGAAACCGGTTACATAACTATCAGGCTGCCACATGTATTCAAGTGGGTGAACCATTTTATCACCTGGGCCATATACAGAAGTCTTGGATTTTATGCCCTTACCCTTACCCCAGGTAATGAACTTTAGGTAGGCACGCTCTGGACTGGACTCATCCTTTGTCTTCTCACCTGTTAGTTGGTTTGTGATGTTTGGGTAATCGTATATGGGTTTGACAGCATAAGACCAATCATTTTCACTTTTAGCAGTTGTATATGCATTGTAAGTGGGGGCTGGTACTATACGCTCAGACTTGGATTTTTTACAAAACTTTTTGAGTGAATCCAATGTGATCTCCCACACTTTATCTAGTGCTTCGCGAGTCTGCATTTCTTCGGTTGTGGGGTTATCCATAGTCTCATCAGATGTCATTGGGTAGGAAATCTGGAACCCCTCCAATGTTTTAATACTGCGATCCTCTTTCTTAGTTCCAAATGGCCACGTACCAGATATGCCTGAAAAGTATTGCTTGGCTAGTTCAATGAATATGGGGCGTTTCACACCGTTTGGGCCTTCTACATAAACATCTGAAGTAACCCATTCAAATGGTGAGTTACCTTTGCCTTTGGTGGAAGAGTTCTTCTTAGGTTCGGACACAACGATGGTGCTCCAGTCAAAATCAGAGTCAAGTGAAATGATTATTGGTTCAGCCATGTTCAACAAGTACCTTTGGGTTATGATATAGTAAATAGCTCGCTTTAAGCCTCTTAGTAGGTGAGCTATTAAGAGGCTTACAATGGTTTCAAGTGGTTATTATATACCCCATCGTTCTTTCATCCCTTCCCTTTCCTCGTGGTCAAGACACCAGTCCAATACGCGATCGGGGTGCCATGCTATAGGCATTAGTTCCTCATACAGAGATTCGTAGAAGTTCGATTTATGGTAGTGCTTGTATGAATTCAACATTTTGATTGTAATGTATGAAACTTCAGACTCCATATCTTTTGCAAACAACTTGACAAAAGAGCCATACAGACCAGTATTTTCCAAACCCTCTTCCCCATCCCAATCCCCATTGTCCATTGCTCTGAATCTCTCCTCGGGGCTAATAGATTTATCAAAACGTCTATCATAGATGCCCTCATGCATATAATTAAAACGGGATTGAAGTTCATCCCTGAAACTATATCTCAATATCGCTCTCAAAACTCTCACAGTACGTGTGATTAGGGTATCTGCAGAGTAAGTGTCATCATCATAATGGTCTACTATGGATTGATATGGTTCTTGATCCGGGTCTCGCTTAAAATTAACTTCAAGTCTTGTGAAATTAGGGTTGATTAACTCAAAGGCATTAACAATCTATGGCCTTACTCTTTCGAAGAGCTTATCAAAGTCAGAGTCATTCTCACTATATACAGTTAATGTATGAAACTCAAGTTCGTTTTCTTGCATCTTGTTGTGCTTATGCTTATGGTACAACCAATCTTTAAGACACTTTCCACATTCAGCATTTTAATTCTCAAGTTGTGTTGGAGTATTGCTGGGCATTTGCTCAAGTTGTGTTGGAGTATTGCTGGGTATTTGCTCAAGTTGTGTTGGAGTATTGCTGGGTATTTGCTCAAGTTGTGTTGAGGCACTATTGGATTCATGCTTAGGTTCTCTTAATTTGAAGTGCTTTGCAATGTGAATAACTGCTGATAGTAATGCTGTGAGTCTTCCACCTTTCAGTACAAGTAACCCAGATATCTCTGAGATCTCCTTCAGTATCAATTGATCGTTCTTCCAGTCACTCACAAGAGCGTCTTGATCATCTATATGTACGAACTTGCCCACAACCTGGGCTATCAATTGAAAGGAAGAGTCCACCAAGCCATCGGCGATTTTCTTGCCAGACACGACTTGGTTACTCTTGTAATACTTCTCCACATCCTTCTCCGTTACTTTGATTGTATCAGAGAAGTCCATATCCACACCAGTGTATTCTTTCGTTGAACCCAAGCACGCTAAGATTGAAAGTGATTCCCTCTTTGACTCCAAATCATTGGTTGGTGTTGTACTACCAACTGATGCTTCACCGTTCAATATATCTTCAGGGGTAGCCATGTTTATGCCACAGCCGCTGGTATCTCTAAGTAATTTTCAAACGGGTGGCGCAGGGAAAAGCAAAGTCTTGCGTACTTTTCCTTTTTGAGTAACCTCTTGTACCGTTTGCGCTTATCAACATCCAAAGCACCGCCATATTCCTCAAATAACATTTTCATCGCGGTTTCAGACGGGTTATAAAATGATACCACACATGCGACATTCTCTCGGAACGGTTTCGCGATCGATGTGAGTTGTTGGGTGAGAACCCACACGGATAACCCAATATGCCTCCCAGAAAACGCTAGGTTGATGAATTTGTTTGACCTTTTCTTCAAGTCTTTCGACACAGCGCAATCGTCCAGTATTATGAGTGTGTTCTCACCCGAGAAGAATGATGAGCAAAGGGTTAGCAAATTGTTAATTTCGTCCTGATCGCTAGAGTCTGGTGAGAGTACCCAAAATCTCTTGTCCCCCTTTGCAAAGTCTCTGTAAGTCTTGTTATGGCTATAAGTGGGGCAAATCAAGACAATATACTCAAATGCGCCCCTAAAGTGTCCTCGAAGCTGGTCCACCAGGTATTGAGTCTTTCCACAATTCGTAGGCCCAGTAATGATACAGTTGAATGGGATTTTATCCACTAACTCATTCATCCTTCGATTCTATCTAGTACGCTATCTCTTTTAAATTTGAATTCATAATGCCTACAACGGCGTCAGCAACCACGAACATGTAGCAGGTAAGAACCCTACCTCCAGTCTTCTCCCTGTTAATCTCGAGTCTTATACCATCACGAGTACTAGTGAGCTCCAAACCGTTTCCATGAACATGATTATCCGGGTAACTCCTCAGGTCAATCCACAAAGCAAACTTATTCGTATAGAAATCAGCTTCCTTGATGGAATCACTGACACCAACTCGTCTAATTATAGACTGCCATAAATCAGTTGGTATCATGCCTTTCGAATAAAGTCGGTTTGGAACTCCATCGATGTCAATCTTAACCGATGTGATCTTTGGGTTTGCAAACCTCTCAGAGTCCCTAGCACCTGCTGCATAAGGAGCCGTGAAAATACATAGTACCCCGGTCATGGATCTCCTAGGCACGTTAATATGCTCATTAATCACACTATCATTAGCCTCAGAGATTTGAAACGTTTTGTGAAGAATTATCTTCTCATACGTGAACGCCTTTCCATAGTTATACGAGACAAGAGCTTCATTGGCCAATTGATCACTTGATATGCAATGATACTCCAGTTCCATGTTTGCTAATCTGTAATCAGGTGGTGTTTCAATGTTTGAATAAACGACGACATCAGAAACTGGAGCTAGAGTTATTTCAAATTTGAGTGGATGTGATAAGCCTCTTGGATAGAAAACTCCATGATCTTTCAGTATTTTATGGTCTAATGGTATTGCGTACCTGGTGTTATGGATCGCAGCTAGAGTATTTTCTCTTGCATTTGAGCTAACTTTGTCCCCGGCATTGGTTCTGATTTTCCTCACATTCTCGGATGATATGCCCTCTCTCAATCTGTTCTAACGATCGGTCTCTGGCAAAAACAAATCGTGATAAGTATTGAATAAATCAAACCTATTAATGTCCTCTATGATTTCACCCCGGAATAGAACCCTGTATCGTGAAACGAGGTTTCTTCCCAAGTTATTAACAAGGGTGTTGTTCTTGTGGCCTGTTACACTCATATCGAAAGTGATGTACACGCTTCCAGGCACAATCACTAGGTTATCCGCTAGTTGTGGTATGTTAATGTATAATGTCTCACCAGGATTGGCTGATGATGGATTTAACGTGATCCGATTTAATGAGGCCTCTGCCTTCAAACCTTTACGCATCCTGGAAACACGATTAGGATCAAGAATGTCTGATATTCCTGCCATTTAAATGCACTGAATCTTGTTATAAATGGCTAATGATGATGTTTTAAGTCGGTTATACTACTCCACTGATGGATACTGGAAAGGATACTCAGCCATACCCAAGCTGGCGAGTGCGGCTAAAGTAAGTGAAAATGTTGCGAGAGAGTGGTTGGAGAAGCAAGCATTATGGCAAATATATCTTCCACCCCCAAGGCATATACCCAGACCACATTGGGTCGTTGGTAAGCCAAGTCAAATTCATCAGGCGGACTTGTTATTTCTTCCTCACGATACAGTGAGAAGAAGAACATACCGCTATGCGCTGGTTGTGATTGATATTGCTTCTAGGTACAAGGATGCTGAGGCACTAACCTCGAAAGATAGTGGTGAAGTGGCCATGGCGTTTGAGAGAATTTATGCTCGCAAGCTAAAGTGACCGAGGACATTAATGGTGGATCCTGGTAAAGAATTCATGGGTAATGTCACTCACTTGATGAATAAGCACCAAGTAAACATACAGCGAAGTGAAGCTGGTAATCATCGAGCGCAGGCTTTTGTCGAGAGGGCTAATAGAACGATTGGTGAGAAATTATTTAGTCATCAATATGCACAGGAGATGGTGAGTGATGCTAGGTCCAAGGTTTGGGTGAAAAGGCTTCCCGCTATTATGAAGACTTTGAATTCTGAACCCACACGTATAACAGGTAAAGAACCCGATGAAGCCTTGGACCTGAAAGAGATTGATATTAAGCCTATGGAATACAATAGAGCTGTGGGCTTGAATGAGAAGAGGTTACCCCCAGGAGTTGAGGTTAGGTATTTGTATTCACCCGGTGAAAGTGAAGGTGGTGATAAACGAAGAGCCACTGACCCTATATGGAGCCTTGAGGTTTATGATATAGCCAGAACTGTAATTTCACCAGATCAGCCAGTGGTTTACTATTTAGATGGAGTATCAAAGCGGGGATTTGCACGCGAGGAACTCCAAGTTGTGCCTGAGGACACTGAATTACCACCTGATAGAGTTCTTAAGTGACATTGAGAGATGTCCGCCATTTCACGAACTTTCCTAATCATTGAAATCACCGAAATTTTAACTTTACTGGCAAAGACACTCTTTGTCATACCTATTTGATTTTTATACTCCTGATTCATACATAAGTAAAAGAAGACAATACTCGCTGCAATTGCTTTGGGATTACTACGCTCAAGAATCTGTGATGTCGCGTCAAAGTACTTAGCAATGCACAAAATACGTCTGTGATGAGATTCATCAACCCCAGTAAGTTTCATTATCCAGGGAATAAGTTTCTCTGGTGTAATTTGGTTGGTTCGCGCCTCTGGGAATGTTTCCAAGTACATTTTCAAACCATCTGACATGACTCTTTGCTTGAGTCCAAACAAATTTCTAATGTATTCTAACGTACGATATTCACCAAATTCTGGGTATGTATAAAACAAGCATGAAGCCACCAAAGACTCACGCCTCTGATTGCGAAGAAATTTAATACCCTCAGACTGTAGAATCTTTCGATACTTGCCTTCTATGATATCCATCATCATAGAAGACACATTCAAGTCATGTTTCTCGAATACAGTACGAACTCCCTTTGGTTTTGATCTTCGCATATCACACCTAACAGCTGAAAAATTATACCCCCATTCTCGTCGAGAGTAGTCCATCGATTCGAGTTCAGTCTTACAGAGACTACAAAGAACAATCCCTGAGTTATCCCTATACACACTTTCATGCTTACAACCCTGTTCGTATTCCTCATCAGCTTTCTTGAACATAGACTGAAAATGTTCGGCAAGGCTGTGATAAGTTTCCTCTGAATCGTAATAATCCATACCAGCTTTGTCTAGTTATATATATATGTATTAATAAATCTTTAAGTTTTACCCGAAGTTAGCGTCCTAAAGTGACCATACGCATATGTGTGTATACCATCCTCCCTTATCACCCTTTTGTCGTCTTCGCATGATAGCGCCACCTTATTCACAGTCTCTGTGTACACGTCGTGCAGATGACTCCTGATGATATTCATTATCCTCCTCTGTGTTTTTTGATTGAAGAGGCAATCCTTGTAGTCTTTGAAGCTTATGCTCTTTCTCACGACTGCCTTCTTCACACCCTTACACTTCTTTTCCTCCTTTCCCTCATCCATCATGTATGAATATAGTTTGGCCCGGAGACCTACGAACTCCGTTATTTGTTGACCACCCGCTTCATCCTTGAACATACCCCCAACTTTCTTGTTCACACCCACCTCAATGCCGGATGGATGATGTTCAGGGTAGTTGCTGGTGTCGAACCGGTCTCTCACATCTGGGCTAATTTCCTTGTAGAAATCATCCGTCTCTATCTCATACGCCAGTGAATCAGTGTCTGTAAATAACAACTTGGCCTTGCTACCATACTTGGGCTTGATGTAGTTATAGTGGAAGTCATACATTATAGTCTTGCTTAGTTCCAGGACTGAAAATCCTAGGTAAATGGGTTTGTCCAGCACCAACTTTGTCTTCTTCATTTGTACAGCAACCAGATTCTCACAAAAGATCGTGCTGTGGTGGTAATTCGGCTTCGATACCAACTTCTTGGCTTTTGACTCATTAGTGACCAAACGAACATCCACTCTGTTCCTTACATTCTCCATCGTTTTCCCAAAGACTGAGTTGTTCATCAACTTGAAGAAATCCTTCTCAAAGTCGTTTGTTGCTTTCGTCCTTAGTTCAGTATTCAAGTCGATATAGGGTTTCAGCCACGCGGACTCTTTGAATGTGATGCCTCTGTGTATTTTGAAGACTTTTAGCCCGAGACTTAAATATTGTTTCAGTGTCTCGTGGTGAATAATGTATTTTCTTTTGTGTCTTAGGTTTGGAATTAGTTTATCAACACCATTCACAGTAACTCTGTCTGGTGCTAATGGATAGTCATTATGCAGTTTATGAAGGTACTTTTGGTACATCAGGTTAACCTCTAGTATTGATGGTATATCTTTCCACTTCAATACAAGCTCTTCTTCAGTCTACCATCGAAAGTCATGTGTAGGTAAAGGTTTACTCATTGCATATCCGTACAAACCGTTTGCATCCAGGTATGTGATGTACTTTGTTGGCAATGATGTGTCATAATCCTTCATGTATGGATTGTTGGCTTTACCATACCTATTGGAGATCATGGAGATACCCCCTCGAATGCCCTCCTCAACCATGAGAAGCATGTCAGGGTCCTTCAAAAGTTCCAAACTCACCTTGGTAATTTTCAGGGCCGCGTCCCACGCCAATCCAGGTGCAGTGTAATACCAAGCTGGATCCAAGTCGTAGTTCTTCCTACAAACATCTCTGAAGTTCTCGAAAACATCTGCCAACAATAACACATCCAGCTCAAGGTAAAGGTCGTGGTATTCCCTGAAGCTTTTAATCCCAAAGGCTTTCCACACGTTTTGAGCATGTTGGTAATCCTCATCCGATATTTCAGCGTCGTAGAGCTTCGAGTAGAACTCATCCTTTGGTGGTAGATTATTTTCACCGAGCTTATCAAACCCATCAAACCAATCGTACGGAAATACCCCCTTCCTAGTCAGTAACTGCAGGTCTGGACCATCTTCTTCTTCAAGGTCATTGTGTATTTCTTTTTGAAGGATCCCGTCCACAAAAGCCCTGATTTCCTTCCTACTCATGATAGCATCGCGATCCAATCGACGATAAAACTCTTCCATGACCATACGCATTGTTATAACATTCGAATCAGTATTGCTTAAGATGTTGTGAATGATTCTCTCTTCCTGCCTGAGTTTCTCCTTTTGTGACATTACCCTTTCATACCAACTCGCTACATTCACCAGAGAAGATTGTGGTAGATTATCAACCAACCTTCTGAGGCCCGCTGCCATAAACCTAAAACTATCAATGAACCTAATTCCCCGTTTAATGCTAACCGTCTTCCCTTCCTTGTTCTTATAAGAGTCGACAACAATCTCCTTGGTGAATGAAATGTACTTCTCATCGTTGATTGGTATGTAATCTACCTTACCTTTCGATTCCCCTATGTTCCTCACAAATAAATGACCATCGTATCCAGATAGGTTATGGAATATAACTGGTACAAATTTAGGCACATTATAATTCAAGTTACACTCTTCATGCGCGGCGCCTCTATACTTTCCAGTAAGATGACAATGGTCCAATACCTTATCGTGGCAAATCATCAATCCGCAAATGTGACAGTGTGTGGCATTTTCATAGGCTATTTTATCATCCTCACTAACACGAGCATTCTTAGGGATCTTGAACTTATTATAAATGTCTTTAATATCCGACTCCAAACTCTCCATAAACATCTTGGGTACATCTTCGTCTGGTGATTCAGCTGTGTGCCTTACAAGTTTGGGTTCGAATATAGCGTTATCAAAGCACTTAACCAGGTAACAAAAACCTGATGGCTTATGCTTCTGGTATCTATTGGTAAAGCTTCTACCCTCATCTTGGTAACACGTGTCTATCTTTTCCGTATAGCACTCAAAATCCGCATAAACAACAAACGGGACCTCCATCTTTTTGTTGCGATTTTTGAAACCGAAGAACTGCGGGCTTCCATCTTTGTTAATAGGGACTTCCATCTTAACTGCTTCATGATTGTTGCAATACTCTAGATGCTTGTCCAGTGAGGATTGTGACTTGAATGGATTAAGACATCTATGGCAGAAGTGTATTGTGGATTTATGTTTATTGACTTGTGAGGCTAATAATCTACTCAAATTCTTAATCCAACAGTAGTGGTTCGTTTCACTATTGTATAATAAAAGCAAGTTGATCACTGTCACATCTCGTCGCTTACTAATTCTCAAAACATTTACCCCAGACTCATATCCATATACGTTAATAGCATAAGCGTTTTGCTTCTCAAACTTAGCAATATCCCTTAGTGTAACAGGGAACTCCATTCCAGACCAGTCAAATTTCTCAGAGTTCTCTCTCATTTCATCATTCAGTCTTTCGCCATGATTCTCTTTGGGAAATACAGCAGATGTCACAGCCCATTTGAAACACTCATTGTCCTTCTCGTTCTTGACATTTATTATAGTTTTCTTCTCAGTCAAAACCTGTGGTAGGGGTATGTAAGAAGTCCCAGATAGAGGCTCAAATGGATTAATGTGTATATCAAAGTACTCAACTCGATCAAATTGCCATCCAGACTTTTCACCTTCAAATCTCGCAACCTTTTCAAGTTGTAATTCCGTCATTGCATCGAATAACTCAGATAGATCAGTTGAATCCGTTACTATTTCAATATTAGTATGAAAGTACCCCTCACTCTCTTCAATCTTACCCGTAGCAAGATTCTCTTTTATGAATGTGCAAGTTAATACAAACTTCACTTTGATGGGTTTACTTCTAGTAAACCCATCATTTATATTATACTATTATTAGATTATATCCCAATTATATCCCAATTATACTATAACGCTATTATTAAGCCTGTTATGATGTATGGATCTATTACATGGTCTATTTGTAGTAAAGCAAATCAAACTAGGGTATTACAACTGCAAAAAAGGGCTGCAAGGGTGATTTTAGATTCCTCAAGACTATCACCGTCAGTTGAACTTTTTAAGTTGGGATGGCTTCCTTTCTATGAAGAAATGAAAGTGAATAAATGTAGTTTGACTTATAAACGTGTAAATGGTGAAGTTCCATCATATATTTTTGAAGCATTAAAATTGAATAGCCAAATGCATGCTAGAAATACCAGACATGCAAATTTAAACTTGATTTGTCCTAAGGTTAACAGGAAAACTGAGGGTGGCAAAATGTTCTCTGTTACAGTGGCTCAACTTTGGAATAGTTTATCATTAAATTTAAGAAGGCAGGCATCGGCTAGCTTGTTTAGAAAGAAATTTGAAAAGTTGTTATTAGATGAACAAAAATTTTTAGTACATTTTTGTCCGTGATTTGCAATGCATTAACTTTTATATACTTTTTAGGTCTGTATTATTACGTATTTAGTCGATTTTTAGGTGTTTATAAATTTTAATCTGTATTTCGTGAGGGCTACAAGTTTGTTAGTACTTTTGTACTATTATGTACTACCCTCGTTAAATAAAGCCGTTACTTACTTACTTACTTACTTACTTACTTCTAGTATAAAGTAACTCTACAACCTTTGGTTTTATTTTCTTAATGAAGTCCTGAGGACCATACCCCTTTTTCCCATAGATCCGATATGTCTTGAAGAACCCTTTCAGTGCCTGTTCCCTTTCTTTCACTTTGAACGGATCTAGTAGGGCCCAGATGCTTCTTACTTCCTCCTTCAACTTCCTAATTCTTTCGTTAGCAGGCTTTTTGATTCTCTTTGGGAAATAATCCAATTTGCAAACTTGTTTATTTTTTTCTGTACTCTTTTATGATAATCCGAAACAGCTTTTGTCCACCGACTAGGTGCACTCGGAGGTACATATTTAGTAGGTCTCAGAATCGGAACACTTATTTCAGGTACGGGCTCATCGAGAATATGCGATGTTCCCCCACTACTAACACTAGGTTCCTCTTCAGGCATTCTCAGCGCCTCTAGTAACTCATTTCTACGCATCCTATAATATTTTGGTATATTGCGTTCCTTGGCAATGGCGCGTAGCTCTTTGACATTTTGTTTTGACATGATGTGTGCTGAATGAGTATTAATATTTCTTTAAGGTGGTAGGGTCGATTTTTGAAATTAGCACGCGGGCAGTTTTTGCTCTTTAAGACTGTCCCAGAAATCCTGCACGCGTGCAGTCTTTTTCCGTTTTTCGCTCTTTAAGCCTGTCCCAGAACCCGCCTTTTGCAACTACTCTTAAGCCCCAATAGTGACCAGCATCCAATTTCTCATTACAATATTCACTGTTCATCAAGCATTCATGTTATGAGAATAACGAAAATGATCACCATAAAAGAGGTGGTTTGGTATTTAAACAAATTCTCCTTGCTAGTACCATAACAAATATATGAGAACAGTTAGGAGAAAATGAATATTGACATTGGGGCTTAAAGGGTTAAAATAGATTAGGTTGGAACGGGACGGGAATTTTGCCTAGGCGAATACTGATGTGTTGTTCTACTGGCTGCATTCTTGCTGGAAACAGGTCAATAGTTGGTCCTCATATCAACAATCTGAGAAGTCAATTTTAATTTTGCGGTGGTCACGCAGTTTTAACCAAATGCTGCGCTCAAGCGTAACAGCAGAACAGGCGGGAACGGGATTCGAGCACGTGACCAAGTGAAAACCGGTGCGATGCAATACCAGCTGAGCTGCCAAGCCAAGCTGGAGACAAACCAATAATGGGTCTTCTCATAGCCGTGTTAAGAGATATCAACTATTTAACAAATAAAAAAATGGTCTTTGCACATGCTCAGCATCATGCCTTGGGTAGTTTCTCATTTTCGTAGGATTGCATGAGGCCCAAAAAGACTTATAAAGCTGTTTTAGACTTAAATTAGGACACAAGAAATTGGGATAATCAAACAGGTTGAGAAAGTAAGTCATACCACCTAAAGGTAAAAAAAGGGGGTGCTGACGATTCGAGCGTTAGGCCTTCCTCAGAGTGAAGGAAACTTCATTCACTCATTGCTCTGACAAAGGGCTAATGCTCGAAACGTCAGCACCACCCTTTTTTGCCTTACGGTGGTATAACTTACTTTATCAACTTGTTTGATTATCCCAATTTCTTGTATTTCAATTCACGACTGACGCAGCACCAGTTTCTTTAGAACCTACCCCACAATACTTGTTAATTAGGACAGACTGGACGGGAATCGAACCCGAATGACGCTATGATGCTCAGCCAGATGAACTAAACACCCATCCAAGCTTGGGGAAACAAACTGCGGCTCCCCGCTTGCCCGTCTTAAGAATGCTACCAACAATTTGAAAAGTAGACGATTTGAAGTTTGCAATATTTCAGTTGTATTAAAAAAATGTGATTTAGAAGTTAGGAATAGCCTAGTACAAGAGAAAATGAGGTAAGAGAACGCATCTTCCATACTGGGTTCTCTTACTATGATAAGGGGACAGAATCTATTTTTAGATCCGGAAACTATTTTAACTGACCAATGGTTGATGTCCCTCTCATCACGTGGTTGTAATTTCAATGCGCCATGGGGAAACCGAGCTGCCATGGGACGAGATATAAATAGATTCCGCGCTAAAAATAGATTGTGTTCCCTTATCATATCAGGCGGGGTTATGTTCTCTTTCCTCATTTTCTCTTGCCTAGTGATATTATAGTTAACACTCAAGTCATCTAAATATATATATTCTTTTAGCCGTTGAATTCGTACATTTACACCTTTCCTTAAAAACTAGCCATAGAACTATTATTCGTAGTCGTGTTCAGACAACAACCAAAATCTTTATTTTGCAAAACTTTTTGGCGGGTAGCAAATGTGGATCGAGTTTTATCGAACAAGCTTGTTTGCACGCGTGCATTCCCCTACAAACGAGGATTAAATGATCATATTTGTACTAGAATCTTAAAGAGTGTATATTTCGTTACAGGTTCCAGTTACGTGCCTACCTCAAATCCACGGGTCCCTTTGAAGACGTGGAATTTAAGGACAGTGAATTTTCCAACCCACACTTTACAGGTATAGAACTAAACAAAACAAAAAAATTATTTGAGATTACGTAACACACCAATGATGTAATAAGATACGTGAGAACTTCGCTATGTGACAAAATGATCGACAGGAAGATAAATCTTTTACTGATTGAGCGTTCTAGATTGAGAATCAAAAAATGAGTGGAACGAGATCTTTGCTTGCTCCAACTGCCCATCAAAGAGGACGAAAGAGCTCGTTTTTCATCCTTTAGCATCAGTACTGGATATTTCTAAGTTGTAAACATGAAAAGCTTTACTAACAAATGGCCAACAACTTCACAACAATTAGTGTGGGTGTTTTTACTCTGCAGCGTTTGGTACAACTCAGTAACACCAAATTAGTAACACAGTGTAAAGACGGAGCTTCTTACGTTTCGTCAATTACCGAATTAAATCTCTCGCGCTCAATCACCAATTCTGGCTATCAATAAAACGACAGGCAAAAAAAAAATTTCTAGCGCTTTTCCAGAAGTCTTTATTAAATCAAACAAATTCAACTCAAAGTTTTAACGCAAGCGTTTCTTAAATCAGACAGCTGGTGCCACGCCCTTCCTTCAAATGACACATGGTTACTGTATCTTCTCCAAACTCCTTAAAAACCCCTGCAGAGGCGTACAAAAATGAAGAAGTTCAACTCACAGTTGTTGCGCATAAATTCAGTTTATTATTTATACAGACGTTACCACGCCTATTTGCTGCACTAACACGTGGTTACTGCGAATTTCCCTACAGCGTTAGGGGCTCCAGCGCAAGCGTACAAAAAGGAAGGAAGGAAAAACTACGACGCAGTCGTGTACAGTGTGGCAACGGCTCTGGTGCTACTCATAATCTTGGCTTTCGTCAGAGGATTTTACCGACTGAAACTCGACAGAAAAAGGTGCAGAAATAAATCCCTTGTGTGATCAGCGTTTGTTTTGGTACGGGCTCCGGCAACACCACAAAAACAACTATGAGATTGTAAAGGCGCTTTAACACCGTGCAATTTTTTTTCGAGCAACTTCTTTCCCGACCCCCCCCCCCCCCCAGCTAGAAAAGTTGCAAACAGGAATGTCACACTGCACAACTGGTAAGAGAGTTTGTTGAAATCTGACGGTTTCTACAACGTATTTTACGACGTTTTCTACCGTTGCAAGGTGCAAAATTTCGTGCAATGGCTTTGGAAGACAATTTGCAACGAAAATTGTTCAGTATCTTCAGAAACAGGTGCTGTGTCGGTGGGAGACGAAAATACGTTCATTAAGCTAGTTGGTAAATGTAAGTTTTACAAGCGCAAGTAAAGCCCGTTGGCGTCACAGCGAATGACATTATACGCGATCGAATTAATAGCCGAATCGGGGTGCGTGGTGCGAGCACTCTTAGTAAAATTTGAATTGACGTTTTGAGCCTTCAGTATTTTCAAAGCCAACTCAGTTCAATCTGAACACTGCATCACCCTTTCATTCTAGGATCCATGAGGAGAAAAAGAAGCGAATCTCTTTCCCGATCAGCAATCCACGGTTTCAAGAACCAAATTCTCCCGTGGAAAGGATAAGAACCCCTGGACCAGCTAAGTAAGTAGCTCTAACATAATGCGTTGGAAAACGATCCAAAAATGGTTTATTACGAACTCAGCAGAACACACCATCTCGCATCTTTTGAAATTTTTAAGACACACGACTCACATTTCACATTTTACACATGGGCCACATTTCACACCGTCACGGTGCATATTTCATACACACGGCGTATATGTCACATTTCAAACACACACGGCTCACATTTCACATTTTAAACACAAACAGCGCACATTTCACTTCTCACACACACTGCGCAAATTCAGCACGTCAAAACTCGTCAACACTCTTTTTCACGCAATCAAAGTTAACAGTCCATTCCGCGCAGGCACGTAGAACCAGCTTAAGAAGGGACCACATGTGGGAAATTCTCAGCAGGACGTTTTTGCGAGACCCAAACAACAGGCACCTTACCCTCAGAATTTCAGCGATGCAGTAAGATCGAGACAATAATTATTATGCAATTAACAATTTAAGGATATCGAACCGATCACAACAATTTCTCAAATCATCCAACGAAACGTTGCCTTGGAGACCATCCGCGTACGTTTTATGAATCCACCGTAAATCTTCTATTAAGCATCCCGCGCCCCTCTCCAATAAGCTCCCCCCCACAAACGTACCTAAAATAAATAAGCCCCGGGGGGGCTTAACAGAGGATTTACGGTATATGAATGACGAGTAATCGATCAACATGTTTCTTTTTCTTTAGGAAAATGGTTGCTATCAATCGGGACAAAGGCTCTGGTAAGACTTCAAAAAATTGCTTCGCACTCTTACAGTCAGATTTTTCTTTTCTGCTCCGAAACAACTTCTTTCAGTGTTGGACAGAATCTGGGATGTTTTCGTAAAAAAAGATCCAATTCGGTTGTTGCACGTTACAAACGGAAGAGTGACGCGTGATAACGAAACAGACGGCGCGAACGATTGCAGGTTAATTTAGGGACAAGCGAAGGTAGACAAGCATTATGGAATCCATGGAGCACTTGTCAATACCAGGATCAAAAGTAGACCGCGAATAGTCAGTTTTTTATCCTCAAATTCGATGTGCGTACGTAAGAGCGATAATTATGTAAACGAGTTGAAATGTTGAACCGAGACTTCGCGCGCCGCGCTCCGCACTCGACGAAAAAAGAGGCAAAGGGACTGTTAAGGAATGGGTTGTTGTTCATCGTCGAAAGTATGATGATAATATAAATTCTTCTTTTGTCACACGATGTAGTCACTGGATGTTGATCGCGACGTTTCGACAGCTTACTGCTAGTTTTCTTCAGGCGATGAAGAAGACTAGCAGAAAGGCGATGAAGAAGACAAGCAGTAAGCAGTCGAAACGTCGCAATCAACATCCAGTGACTTCATCGAGTGACAAAAGAAGAATTTATATTATCAGGTAAAGGGACTGCTCGCAAAATCAGATTAGGGTAAAAAAGCAATACGTTTTGTGCGTGTAGGTAATCTAATGATGTCGAGTTTAGTTGGAAGAATTAAGCATCAGTAAATTTTTCAAAATCCAAAAAAGTTGGGCAAGCCTGTAAGGGCGAAATTAAAAGAAAATTTTTCAACTTCTTATTTATTCCAAATTGCCATTGAAAACAGTTGATAACTTGATAAAAAATTCCTGTACCATTTTCAACTGTTCGCACTCAACTTCAACCTTCTGCACAGTTTGGGATTAATTGATGTGCGATGTGCGATTAGCATATTGAGATTTTAGCATGTGTATGGTTATAAGGACAATCTACGAACAGCTTTCTACTGATATGATAAGATAGAGTCATACCTGCAGTCCTGCAGGAACATGTTCTTATTTCTTGTTCCTATTTCTTGTCTTCAGAGTTCGGCCATCGAGACGAAGACGAGGGCTCCTCCCCAGACTCCGCACTAGGTACGTGCCCCTCGTGCAACTCTGAAACTGCGCCACAGGACACCCACAGGGCAGAGAACTTTACCTTCTCGTTTTAGAGAGAACCATGTGACATATCCCGAGGTAACCCTCGCACACGTTTTCGTTTGCCTCTCTCTCGTCCCTGTTAATTTGTACCTTTTCATCTTGTTGTGGTCTTTCAGGACATGCACGCCTGGAATTACTTAGAAAGCAATATTTCTCTGTCTTTCGCACTGCAGGATTCCCAAAGGTCAGTGTCCTGCTATTCTGTTCTACTCTACTCTTTTTCCTTCTCTTTGTACAGCCAACTGCCTGTGTCTTTTCCTCTTCCTGACCTACAAACACGTATCCGCCTCGCTTCCTCTCTAACTTTGTACCCTCCCCTCCCTCCCTCCTTAGTCTCTTTTACATGCAACTAGACGCTGCCTCACCCTTTTCCACCCAACAGGGGGGTCTCTCCACTTTGTTCCTTTCCCAACTGTTTACCCCCCTTCATCTTTTCCTCCTTCTCTGTTTACATCCTAATGCCATTACCCGTGTCCCTTCCTGTCTTGCAGACGTTTGCCATCCTTGTTCCCTTTTCAACTTTCCTTGTCTTGTAAATGCAACTGCCAGCTTCCTCGCCCTTTTCAGCCTCGTTCCTTCTCCAACGTTTCATGCCCTTGCCCTTCTTTTCCTACTTTAATTCTGATTGTAAATCCAATTATCAGTTGCTTTGCCCATTTCTATCCGGCAAAGGTCTTGCCACCTTGTTCCAACTTTTCACACCCTCTTCTTAGGTGAAAGGTCTTCTTTTTTCCTCTCCTCCTCTCTGTCCTTTCCAAAGTTCCTCTTTCCTTGACATCCAAATGCCAGTGGCCTCGGTATTTCCTACCCAACAAAAATCTCTCCACCTTGTTATATATGCAACCTTTTCACACCCACGCCATAACGGGTCCTCATCCCAATCTCTCTCTCTCTCTCCTTAGTCTTCTTCGTTTTCTGTGACGTTTCATCTTCTCCAGTTCTTTCCTATTATTTATTTTTTTTTTGGCCTTCTCATTTTCTGAGATTTTAACTTTTACATGTGAAATGTGTTCCGTGCGTGTGAAATGTGCTCCGTGCATGTGAAATGTGAAAAGTGCGCTGTGTGTGTGAAATGTGAAAAGTGCGCTGTGTGTGTGAAATGTGAAATGTGCTCCGTGCGTGTGAAATGTAAAAAGTGCGCCGTGTGTGTGAAATGTGAAGTGTGCGTTTTTCTTCTCATTTTCTGTTCTCCCAAGGTTCCTCCTACGTTGATACTTCTCCACCTAGTTCTCTTTCTTCTGTCCCATTTCGTTAATTGTTTTCACCCTTCCTTCCTCTAGCTTCGGCTCCTGGAGTTCCAGGCCCTCTTCACTTTGTCCTTGTTCCAGTCATTGTGTCTCCGTCTATAATTTCCATGTCTTGTACTTCTTTACATTCTTTTCTTTTTTCCCGATTTTCTCACTGGCGTTCCTTCTCTAGACTCTTGCGTTTCCTTTCTTTGCTTCCGAAGGGCCTGGTCAGTATTTCTTGTCCTCCTCTGACCTCGTCCCTATATCTCGTTTCCTCTGGTTTCCTTGTATTAACTGAGCCCGCCTTTACTATCCTAAAACATTCATAGGGCAACTTCCTTCTCCGCTAAAGATTTCATTTTGTCTCGAATGGAAGCCTTCCATTGTTCTCGTGGTATCGTCTCGGTACTTAATTCTTTCCACTTCTTACCGCTCGTCTCTTCGTTCCTTCTTCTTCTGCCTTCCAATAGGCAGACCCCTGCATCTCCTTTGTTTCTCCATGCGGTGCTCTTTACCACAATTCTTCCCTTCTATCAGCTCCTTTCCAATATTCCCTCCTTTCGCCTCTTCTCCAAAATCATCCCTTATATTTCTCTTCCTCTTCATTTTTCCATCCCCTGCTGTCCCTTGGTTCTTTCTTCGTTTCTTTTCCTGTAGATCCACTTCTTTCATAGCTTATTTTTTCTCTTCTTTGAAACTTGTTTTCTATTTTTGATAAATCTTGCTTGACCACAAGACTATCATACAAAACCTTACAACAGAAACCTTGTTGCTTTGTATAACCAAAGACTTGACGTACTCCAATCTTCAAGCTTCTTGAACTTTTATGGGAGTTAAGAGACCCTCTTCTTACAAACCAAGCACTATACTTTGCAGCAAACAACACCCCTTGTCACCCATCTCCATGGCTGGGCGACAGCCTCTTTTAAAGTTCTGGTTTTTTTTTTGTTCCCTGCCACAAACCATACCTCCAGTAAGACTTGCTCCCTCTCGAGAACTTAAACGGAGGAGGGAGAGGGGGGTTTGCCAAAAAGCACAGAAGTAATTTCAGGTTTGAAACACGAGTTGCATATTTCCTTTCCTGGAGTCCGCCCAGCTTTTCGTGTCCAACAGTTTTCTCGCCTGTGGCCTAGGTACGCTGCAAAACTTAGAAAAATGTTCTTTTATCCCTTAACTCCCTGCTTGATTCTCCCTTTCGTTCTTGTGCTCCTTTTCCCCGTTTCAATTTTCTCCTTTTGTTAAATCTCTATCTGTTTATTCAAGTGCGTCCCTCTTGCATGTTGTCTCTGCCTTCTCTTAACAGGCAACACCTAAGGGCCTCTGTCGGATGCAAAGTCGACCAATGTAGATAGGTCAGTCCCCAAACATTGCCCTCAGATCATCTTAATGATACGGTTATGGACTGACAAGTAAACAACTCGGTTATGGACTGTACAATTTCCATATTTCCTCCTTTTCTTGAATGCAAAATCCATTTTAGTCATCTTCTGTTCCGATTTCCCATTTTGTTCCTAGCACTGCATTTCTTTTTTTGACGACTTAAACCGTCTCTCTTCATGTTCAGTTTTCTTTACTCCATCAAACAAGTTTCAGATTCTACATCGTTTTTTATACTGAAACATTTTCCGTTAGTAGTTTACCTTTCAGGGTAGTTACTTCATTTATTTTGTTCTCAAGCATCTGAGCGGGCCGAAATCCTAAATCCTCGAATTTGATTGCCTTATCACGCGCACGTGACAGGTCCAGATTTTTACGATACGGCCCACGGGCCGGATTTTTCCCCGCTTTAGCAATTTCCTATTTCTTTTCTTACTTTAAAAAGAAGACAAAAAATAAATAAGTTATTTACCGAGCGGGAGGTCCGTGTCGGAAAAACTGTGCCCTTGGTCTTACTCAAGACCTCGGACACAGTTTTTCTCCAGACGGACCTCCCGCCCGGTAAATAACATATACATATATCGTACATTATAAGCGAAGCAAGTGAAGTACTCGTAAGCGAAGAAAGCAAGATATGTCTCTACATAATAATGTACGATATAAGAAGTAACTACCCCTTCAAGTCACATTGTCGTTGACAACTCCTCACAGTTCGTTTGACGTGCGTTTCAACCCATGATCACAATAAGCACCGAACAAAACAGCACAGGTCAAGTTAAAAGCTCTTGGACTTGATCAGGAGCCCAGCACAAGGAGCGTTCCCCTCCTTTATCATCTTGATCGGGCGTTTTGGCAGACCAAGTTATTTTTAGAAACGCCTTTCGCACGAAATGATGATATTTTCACCGAGGTTCGCACATCTAGGCAAAAGCAATATACCTGCCAAGTAATGTGGGAATAGTCTCTAAAGAAACTGGTGCTGCGTCGGTGGGAAATTGAAACACAAGAAATTGGGTAAATCAAACGAGTTGATTAAGTAAGTTATACCACCGTAAGGTAAAAGGGAGGTGCTGACGTTTCGAGCGTTAGCCCTTCGTCGGAGCGACGTCAGCACATCCCTTTTACCTTACGGTGGTATAACGTACTTAATCAACTCGTTTGATTTACCCAATTACCTGCTAAGTTAGCTGTGCGCAAAAAAAACCAAAATTTTCCTCCATATTTCATTTTTCCGTACAGGCCATTAATCAGCACAATCAATTACAATCTCGTAACGCATTTCAACAATCGCGCACGTCATCGCACTCTGTAAGGAGGTTGGCGGTTTTCATGGAGATGGGTTGGTTTTCAAAACATCAGTTTCTAACAAAACCAAACCAACTTGACCAAATCCTTTGCAATAATTCGAACGCAGTATCACAAAACTATGAAAGCTGTTAAGAGGCGAAGTACCGAGGACAAGGCGTTTCTTAAAATAACTCGGTCTGTTAGAACGCCTGATCCAAAAGGTAACAAGAGAGAGGAACGACCGCTCAGAGTGATGGGTTCCCGACGTGATGTCATTCTAAGTAGACTGGACTGTCACAGGGCATGGTTGCCAAACCTAAGAACAGTTTAAGCAACTGATGCTGCGACGGTGAAAAATTGAAACACAAAAAATAACTCCATCTAACTATTTCATACATATACGTTTTACCACCGTGACATGAGAGGAGAGCTGACGTTTCGAGCGCTGGCCGTTCGTCAGAGCATAGTTAGTAGATGGTCAGAGCGAATGGTGGGGACCACAATAGAATACCGATTTCTCAAACCTCCAAGGGAAACTAAACTTGGTTCGAGTTGTGGGGAGGTTTGAGAAACCGAGAGTTCGAGAAAATTTGGACTCTACTGCATAGCTTTCGTGGAGTGTGAATTAAGATCTATCGATGGAGCCATAGTAGCATGTAAATGGAAGTGTATTTCATATATGAAAAGCGTTCGCTAATGCTCATGCTAGTGTTCTGGATTCTATCGGCTTTCTATGTTACCTTGAAGTTGTAAAACCTTTTGCATGGGACCTGCTTCAGCTTTCCTTTTTGTCTCACGGTCGCACAGGGAGCTTAAGATTTTACGACGGCGACGGCAACAACATCGCCGCAAAACAATGATATCATTGGTTAAAAGAGCATAAATAATCGTGCTGCACGTGCAGCACGGATTCTTGCGGTAAAACGCATAACGACGTGAAATTACCAAATTTGAGGTTTTGTCGACAACGTAAACGTGCAACAGAGAATTTCTCATTCTCTATTTTAACTCTGAAACCGCTTGTACCAATTTATTTTTAGCATATTTCGCCCATATTGTAGGACTTGAATGAAACTGAACAATCGCGAAAGACTTATGATCAAGCAAAGTTATATTTTGAGGTGACGTTTTCGTCGACCGTCGCCGTCGTAAATCTTAAACTTCCTAATATCAACTCGTCCAATAAACCAAATTTTTGATCTAACAGCCGTGCAGTCTGCTAATTAAAACCAACTCATTTCTAACTCACTTTACGACTTCAAATATTAGAAAGGTACTACTATGTAAGCGGGTTTATACGCACATTTTTAGGTTATTTTCAAATTTGACTGAAAATCTCTGTCCTTTTTTAGCTTATGGGTTATTTTCAAATTTGTCTGAAAAATCTTGTCTTTTTTAGCTTAAGGCTAATAAGCACGTTTTTGGTTTGGGAGTTTCTGCAAAATTCATAAACACGTTTTAGGTTTGGGAGGGTCTCTCTGCGAAAAAATTTGAAAATAATTACGGTTTAAAAGAAAAATCATTGAAATACAATACTAAATGGATCAAAAAAAAAGTTCTGCAGAAAAGCCAGGAAAAAATGGTAAAATAATAAGAAGCTTAATAATAAAACAGTTAGAAAAAATTATCAAAAAAGGGAGTAAAAAATTAACAAAAAAGGTAATTATTAAAAAGTTACGCAAAATTCCAGAAATTGATAAGTTTTTCGAAAATAATCCAAGTCAACTACAAATACCAATTTCAGAAATTGGTTTATTTCATGATCAACCACAAATATCAAGAACTCCAAGAAGAAGAAGGAAATTAGCACCAACTTTTATAAAACCACAAAAACCAATTCTTGATGAGCCGGTACCTGAAATTAATGTTCCAATTCTCAAACCAATAAATAAAAAGCTTGAGGATTTAATCAAAGCAAATATTATAAAACTTACTAATACTAAAAAATCTCAACCAAAAAATAAAGGTAAAACTTTTTCTGATAGTGTGAGAGATGAATTGAAGGAAAAGAAGAAAAGAACTATTGTTTTGAAACTATTTCAAATAAATCCGTATGAAGAGGATGCTTGGCAAATTAGAAATAATCCGAATGATAATATTATTGGAATTCGGGAAAATTTAAATAACGATTTGTCAGAAATAATTTTCAATCGGTTAACTCCTCAAATAGATATGGGCGCAAGAATTGTTTTCAGTTTTTCCGCTTTGATCCAAAGAGGAAATGGAGAGATAGCTTATCACACTCACACATTTAGAAGCGGAGGAACTTTTACTTCTCTTTCAGAAATAAGAAAATATATAGAGAGATGTGAGGGTGAGAGATTGAGCTTAGAAGGAGAAGCTTGGATGAGAGCATATTTACCCCCAGAAAAGAAGATTAATAAACCAGGTGTTAATGAGGGCGGAGTTGAGTTTAGAGAAGTACAAATAAAAGTTATTAATACCAGACAACCCTTAGTTGGGTGCGGAAGATTACCCGATGAATTACGAAAGAAAAGATGTATTTATTCCGTAGATGATAAAGATGATAATCTCTGTGTCTGGCGGTGTTTGGCTATTCTTATGAAAATTATTGCTGGTGAAGACAGACCTGAAGCTCGCGTAGAGAAAAAAGCTCTAAATTTAGCTAGAACTTTTTATGGTAATAAAAAACTAAAAAGAGAAGAAGTTAGATCGACAAAATTGGTTGATTTTGAGAAAATTTCAAAAGTTTTCTCCATAAATATCCGGGTTTATGAGCAGAAAGATATATCGAATTTTTCAGTTTGGAAATTGGTGTTTGGGAAGAATAATTTCATAGATAATTTACCAACTTTAAATTTAGGTCTTTATAAGAATCATGGGTTTTTCATCAAGGATCTAGATACTCTTGCTCAAAACTGGGTATGCCAAGGCTGTAAACAAAAATTTACCAGGCACGAAGATTTAAAAAGGCATTTTACCAATGAAACATGCACAGGAGGAAAGACAAAAATAGTATGCACGGGAGAAAAGATAAAATACATCACGAATGAATCTGACAAAGTTTTTTACGGGGGTAAAATAAATTTTAGTTATAAAGCGTGTAGGTGGATAGAACACCAATCTAAGATTATGGGTAAACATATTCATCATGCGCTTTGTGGCCATGGTGGCGAAAGGTGTTATAGGGATGAGGAGGGAAATGAGATTTTGTTTGATGGATACGAACCCGAGACAAAAACTGTTTTTGAGTTTTATGGGTGTAAATGGCATGGGTGCCCGTGTTCAGAAAACGACAAAATTAAATATAATGAAACTATTGAAAGAGAGAATATGATAAAAAGTTTGGGTTATAATTTAGTATCTGTTTGGGAGTGTGAAAATCCTGAATTACCCAATATCTGGTTCAAAAAGAAATTTTACCCATATCCCTATTTTATTGATTACGATTTTGAGGGGTTATTGCAAAAAGAAGATAAAAAGGTTACCGATGATTTAACTTTCACTCATACCCATATTCCAGTTAGCGTCGCAATAATCGATAATTTAACAAAAAAACCCGTTTTCCTTTATAATCAAAATCCTGATCTCCTCATAAAAGAATTCGTAGAAAAATTGGAGGAAATAAGAAAAATTATTGTAGAAAAGGTTAAAGAAGAATACCCGCTTCCTGATCAAGATTCCTTACAAAAAAATGTCTTGCAAAAATATGAAGAATGGTGCAACCAAGTACCTGTTTTGGGATTTAATAGTGGAAAATACGACATCAATTTGATCAAAAGACATTTTATAAAACACATGACAGAAAGAACAAAGGATATTTTTATTGCAAAGAAACAGAATAGGTATATGTTTTTAACAACACCGAATTTCAAATTCTTGGATATAATGTCCTACCTTGCGCCTGGGGTTTCTTTTGATAAGTGGTGCAAAGCAAACAACTGCGAAGCCCAAAAACTTGTTCTACCTTATGAAAAATTGGATGGTTATGATAAGCTTTCCTTAGTTGGACCCGTGAAACATGAAGATTTTTACTCTTCCTTGAAAAAGAAAAATATTTCCAAAGAAGAATATGAAGAATATTTACTCGAATTCGAAAAGAGGGGCTGCGTTACAATGTTAGATTGGTTGAAAGAGTATAATTTGAATGATGTTATTCCCTTTCTGGAAGCCCTTGAAAAAACAAGGAGATTATATTATCCAGACGAAATTGATATATTAAAAGATGCCGTTTCCATCCCGGGGGTATCAATGAGGGCTGTTCTAAATAAATATCAAAAAATGAAGAAGAAAGGAGATCCAGAATTGTACGCCCCAGGGCAATATTGTGCCCATAGTTGCGGTGAATTTTGCAAAGACAAGTTTTGCAAAAAATGCTACAAAATAAAGAAAGATTGTAAAATATGCGACAAAAACAAGAGTTATAAATTATTGAAAACGGGTATGGTTGGAGGCCCTAGTATTATTTTTACACGATATGCAGAAAAGGAAGAAACAAAGATTCGCCCCCATAAATATAAAATTCCGAAAAAATGTGTGCGAATTGTTGGGTATGACGCAAATGGTTTATATCTATCCTGTTCAGGACAAGAAATGCCATGCGGAAAAGAAAAATGCATTGAGGTTGAAAATCCATCGGATCCTAAATTTATTAAGAAGATTTGCGAAGATATTCTTGATGGAAATCTTTTCGGATTTTGCCAAGTTGATATTCACACCCCTGATCACCTGAAAGAAAAGTTTGAGGAGTTCTCTCCTTTATTTATTGTAGACTCCGTTCCTGAATATTTAGTACCAGAGAATATGAAAGAATATCAAACAGCTACAGGAAGAAAACATCTCAAAGACAATAAAAAATTGCTTGGTGTTACCAAGGCAAAAAAGATATTTTTATATACTCCTATGATAAAATGGTATCTTAATCATGGTTTGGAGATTACCGCCATCCATAATATTTTAAAGTATGAATCGGGAAGGCCATTTGGATTTTTCCCAAAAGAGGTGGCAGACGCAAGAAGAGATGGAGATATTGAGGTTTTATTGGAAAAACTAAGTAAAGCCTTTGATGAAAACAAGATTGACGATGTGGTGAAAATTACCAATGAATTAAACCAATACCCCGATATATTTAAAGTTATTGAAGAAAATAAAGATATCAAAGTACTGATTGAAAAACTAAAACCAAAGTACAAAGGTTGTAAAGAATTAGCCGACACGAATAAACTTAGGGGAAATTCTTTCTACGGGAAAATGATAGAAGATAAAGAAAAACATAATATCACAAGGTATACTCAGGATGAGGAAGAGGTTGAAAAAGCCCTAAGATCTCCGTTCTTTGAGGATCTTAATGAAATAAATGACACATATGAAATAATAAAACGGAAAAGATTAATAAAAATAGATAGACCCTACCAATGTGGAATCGCGGTTTATCAGCTTGCAAAATTAAGAATGCTGGAATTCTATTACGATTTTCTAGATAAATACGTAGATAGAAAGGATTTTGAGTTGATTCAAATGGACACAGATTCAATGTACATGGCAATCTCGGCAGAAAATTTGGATGATATTATAAAACCCGAAATGAGAGAAGAATACTTTAGTGGCGGGAAAGAAAAATTCTTATCGACTTCTAAATATCATGAAAGGACTCCGGGCTTGTTCAAAAAAGAGTTTTCAGGGATTAGAATGATTGCAATTTCTTCAAAATGTTATTACGCGGAGGATGAGAAAGGAAAGGCAAAGTATAGTTGCAAAGGCACAATTCATAGACAAAACGAAATGAACTGGGATAGATACATGTCAGCTTTGAAAGGGTCAATTGATATGTCACAAAATACAGGATTTAGAATCAATGATAACCAAATTGTGACATATACACAAGTTAAAAAGGGATTGAACGCTTATTATGATAAAAGATGGGTTTATGAGGATGGAATTCACACAAAACCATTATTTTAAAACAGAATTAGGGGGTAACTCTGTATCATCCGGAATAACCTGTAATTCTTCACGCACAAAACCGCGCTTTGGGCCGTCTTCCAAAAAATACAAAACTGGTTGATTAGGAGAAATTCTACTTCCAGAAATAAAATAAACTTTTATGCTCCAAATGGGATCTGTGGCTCTTCTTCTTTCTCCACCCTCAAGTTCACCCGGAGCTAATAAATATCTAACCCTAACTTCAGTTGGTAGTCTAACCTCATCAAGCCCCACCGCGCGTTTGTAATTTTTAGTTTCAATATTCACCTCTTTCATTTTTATAGCCTCATCGGGCTCTTTACCGGTTATTCTCTTTTTCGTATTATTCAAAGTTTTTAGAATAGCCGGTAATCTTTTCACCCATACTCTTGATCGATCATCACTGATCATTTCTTGCGCATATTGATGACTAAATAATCTTTCTCCTAATATTTTATTTGCATTTTCCACAAATGCTTGAGCTCTATGATTACCAGCTTCACTTCTTTGTATCTTCACATTATGGTAATTCATGAGTTTACTAACTTCTCCCATAAATTCTTTCCCCGGATCAACCATTAAAGTTTTTGGAAATTTCAATCTTCTGGAATATATTTTCTTAAAAGCTTCTGATATCTCTCGACTTTCTTTTGAGGTTAATGGCTCAGCATCTTTATATCTCGAGGCGATATCAACCAAGACTAACGCATATTTATAAGTTTTTCTTCCAACTTTATCATGCGGTAAAAATAATAAATCTGCTTGGTGAATCTGATTGGGTTTATCCACAGCCCAGTGCGGTCTAGGTATATATTTAGGAGCGGGTAGATAGATTTGCCATATTGCCTGTTTCTGCAACCATTGTTTTGCCTCATTTTCACTTACTCTGGCCTTCTCTGCCAATTTAGGAATTGCAGAATATCCTTTCCAATACCCTTCGGCCGAATAATATATTTTTGTCATCATTTAAAAATAAACAAGTATCTTATAAATTGAAATGGTTGAGGAGGAAGAAGAAATAAAATTTACCGAATACCAAATCAACACTATGAAAAAAATTATTAGGAAAAAAATTCTATATATGGAAGACGGCGATCAAATTTTTAATATAATGATTTTAATTCCCGAGGCGAGAGAAGGTTTATTAAAAAATATTTCCAAGTTAGAGAAAAGGTTTAAAGGTTAACCAAAGTATCTTATAAATTTACAATGACGTCTGAAAAAATTAATCCAAATAGAATTCCAAAAGAACCCTTTGGCTTGAAAGCAGAATCAACCCTGAATAGAATTACTCTAAATCCATCCTCAGCCAGTCCGGGAGAAACATTATACATAAATATTCCAAAACTCGCCGAGAATTTAGTGATTGTGCCCGGAAGTGTATCTCTTCTATTTGACTTAGATGTTGAGGGTCATGCGAATAATACGGTTGTAAATAATTTGGGCCGTAATCTTGTAACAAGACTGAAAGTTCTTTTTGGAGGAGAAACATTGCAAGATACTCAAGGATATGATTTATTTCAAACATATCATGATTTATTCTTAACCGAAGAAGAGAGAGAAGATAGATTAAAACAAGGTATTTCTTCGTTAAATATAAGAAAAATTAGAACAAAGGCCGGAGATATGAAAACCCAAGATACAAAAGAAGTTGTCTTAGCTAATGTTCACGGCACAAAGTACAGAATACCATTAAATCATCCTATTCTAAATGATCATGGAGTTTTTTACCCAAAAGCGTTGGAAAATCATCTTATATTTGAGCTTACGCTTGCCTCGGTCGCTAATATTCTTATTTATTCAGATACAACTAAAGCACCATCATATTCAATCAAAAACTTAGAGTTAGAATATTCTTCAATTTCTAGCGAATACTTAGCCCGCGAGGCTCAGGCGGCTTATCAAGTCGGCAAAGGATTCTTTTATGAAAATATTACCTTGCACAAAACTTTTACATTTTCAATTGGTGGGGATGGGGTTATTAATCAACATATTAATTTACCGAGAAGATCAATGACAGGAATATTGTTTTTGTTTTTATCGCCTCAAACCTCAGGAGCAAGGGATTCTGAAAATTTTTATAATCCAGGCATATCTTCAGTTGAAATTGATGTCGATGGCGTACCAAATAGAATATACTCTAGAGGAATGATTCCGTCCGATCTTTGGGAATCCGTGAAGAAACGATTCCGACCAACGGGAGAACAAATTTCATTGAAAGAAAAAGAATTTTACGCGGATAAGTTTGCTCTTTGGGTTGATACTAGAACTCATCCAGATAATGGTATTCACGGCGGCGGACTTGCTCTAAATAATACGCACGATGGGGTAAAAATAGAAATTAAGAGGAAACAAGGCGGAACTGGAACCATAACTTGTCATATGTTTGTCGTAGCTGACGCAATGCTGGAGATTATGAATTCAAGTTTGAGATCAATTAAGTATTAACCAAAGGGAGAATCTAAAAACATAATGTTATGATACAAAAATCATGGAAGATTTGCGAGATAAAATCCCATTTCACTGTATAATAACAGGACCGACAAATTGCGGAAAAACAAAGTACTTAATTGAAAAGCTCCGAGGTCCTTTCCGGAAAGTTTTTGAATATATTGTGTTAATTTGTCCGACTTATTCTAAGAATAAAACTTATCATAATTTTGCTAAAAAGGATGAGCGTTTTTTTGTATTATCTCCGGATGCAAGTAACGTAGAGGAGATTAATGAGTTACTAACTGTTTGCCAAACTTTATTCTCCGGAACAAATACTTTAATAATTTTGGATGATTGCGCCGTTTCAAACGATCTGAAGAAAAGATCAAATAAGTTCATAGATTTGGCATTCTCCGGAAGACATCATGGTTTATCAGTTTGGGTTCTAACCCAGCAATTAACTTCAATAGCAAAACCATTTCGGGAAAATGTTGCCTGCGTCGTTACTTTCCATAATCCTTCCCAGAAAGGCATGAAAATGTTTTTCGAAGATTATGGCGGCGATTTGGATTATGAATTAGGGAAAAAGTTTGTACAACTCCTGAAAACAGAAAAATATTCTAGGTTATGTTTGAGTTTACGGTACCCATTTAATTGTTATTTAGAGATTCCGGAAGTGATTTAACAAAGATGTCAAAAGTAGAAGATTACATTATCCAACCGCAGGAAGAAAAATCTGAAGATGGTGAACTTGAAATAAAACAAGAATCTCTCGCAATTCTCACTGTTCTCGGGACCACAAAAGAATATTTGGGGGTTGAAATGAGTCTGGGAGATGTAAAAAAATTATCGGAAAAAGATGTAGAAAAATATTTTAATCGTTATCAATCGGTAATGGGTAAGAAAATTAACGGAGGATTGGTAGATTCTTCCCTAGAATTAGTTTCCAAACTTATTTCTTATTTAGTTCCGGTAGATGACATAGATGCTCTTTGCGATGATTTGAAGAAAGATAATTTGGTTAATCGAGAATTAACAAACTTTGTAGGTCTCTTGGCATTAAAAGGAGGAAGACTGACAGCACTTGCTAGCGGGGTATTTCAAGTAGCTAAACACGTTAAATTCAACAAAAATCAACAATTTTCAAGAGAAGGAGCAGTAAATTCTAACACAACTGATCAGGAAACTAAGCAATCTGCTGAAGGTGTTGATACAGTATATTAAAAAGATCTAAAAACTTATTTGTAGCATCTAAATAACAATGTCAGAAGAAAGAGCAGAGGGTGTTGAGCAAATTACAACAGATCCCAAACCAGATACTAAAAAGAGGGAGAAGGATCCCAAAAAGGTCGCTGCTGGAAAGAAATTAGCGGAATATAATAAAAAAGCAAAAGAAGCATTAGCCAGGGAGATGAAAAACGAAGAAGCCCCAAAAACTACAGAGAACAGTGAATCAAAATCATGGCTTCCGGAGTTATCTTTTACTACTGTTTTATCTGTTGTCGGATTAGTTTTTACAGCATTTGATCTTTTTATGAGATATAAGGAAAAAGCCAGAGATGAATATTCAAATAGGATAGCTGATTTATCGCAAGTTCCTCAATTACCGCAACCAAAAAAGATACCATTTTCTGCAACCCCAAAATCTTTGGGGATGGAATAACTGAATAAAGTCATTTAAAAGTTTCATATTGATGTAGTAAAAAATTATGTCGTCAGAAAACAAACTTGTGAAAACTGTAACTGATTCAGCTGTGCTTATTGGATTGGGGGCTGGAGTTGGGTATGTAGCCAAAAAGGTAATGAAAGAATCATTTTTGAGTGATCCATCCGCAAGTATAACAAATTACGCAAAATGGGTTGTGGTATTATCCGGAAGTATGTATCTAAAGTCATACTTAGAAGAACAAAAGATTTTACCAAAATAAGATGGCAGCAATAGCGATGATGATTGGAGGGGCAATATTGAATGCAACAGCATTTACCGGAGGAAATTATCTTGCAAAATATTTATCTGGAAAGAACGTTGATACAGAAAAAATACGACACGATAAGGCAATGGAAAAATATGAAAGAGATTACCAAGAATATCAGGAAAAAAGGCAAAAAATGCTTGATTGGAGAATGAAGAGAAAAGATGAAAAATATCAAGCTTCAAAAAATATTTCGACAACAAATCAGGCTTTTGAATTGTACAACCAAATGAATGAACCTAAATTCTCTGATTATTACAAACCAAGCGATGATCAAAAGACTGGTGAAATGGTATATGTCGGAGCAGGGATGCTGGGTTTGGGATATGCGGTAAGTAAAATATTATAATGTTATGTAACTTGTAATTCAGAAATTAGAATAAGTTATATAACATAAGGCTTTGTAATTAGTTAAAAACTATATACTCCTTCTCGAAGGGTTTAGGGGAATAATCTCTTTCTACTCTTTGAATTTCACTTTCAATTTCGCTTTCATCATCATAACCAATATGAGAAGAAGCAGACGATCCGTCAGAAATAATTACTTCAGGATTATATTTTCTTCGGGGCGCTAATCTTTTAATTTCTTGCTTCGTTTCGACAAGAGCATCATAAAGTTTTACTTGTAATGAAATACAATTACCAATAAATATTGATTCAATTTTGATTGAACACTCTGCATGGCAATGTTTATTTATTAAATCTTTGTGTTTTATTATATCATTACAATCCTCACTTCTAATATCATAGAATTGCGTGTTTTTCAATAATTTAGGATATAACATTGGTCCTCTATCAGGAACTTTTTGAATATAAGGTTTGTTTTTACCATCCTCAATTTTTTCCATTTTCCAATATAGGGGATTTAAACCTCCTTTATTTTTTGTGAGATCAGATCTTACCAACTCAAATCTATCAATTTCTTCTTTATTTTCCAAAATATGATCAATACAGCAATCTACTATTTCATTAAATTTCTCAATCCATTTTTTCTCTTCACTAGTGGGTCTATTTCCGCTCCATAAACATAAAGGAAAAGAATAGGTTGAAAAATTTTCAGAAATTCCAAATGAAAAACAACGGTTGGTTTGAATAACTAAATCTCCTTGGGTTCCATCTTCGTTTCTTGAATAAATTTTAATCCGCATAAATTCTACTTTTGGTTTGCTACCTGGAACTTCTCCTAAAAATGGTTTGGAAAAAACCATTCTTTCTTTGGGGTTGTAATTATTAATATCTTCTACTAGTTGTGTGTTTTTATTCATCATTTTATTTCCTTTTTATAATCCACCTTATCCTTTAAATCAATTTTTCTTTTAATTTTTTCGCCCCTTGGCAGTCTAAAGATTTCATACTGATGAGTAAAAAAATCATGGCGGAAGGAGGATATGACCCAGAAGACTTTGATCCAACAGAATTAAATAACCCAAAAGATGAAACAAAAAATTATCCTGATTATTACAAGCTTCATTGGGACCCAACATTCGATATAGAACTTCAAAACAGAGACACATCTACTAGTTATAACCAAGAAGGAAATATCGCAGATACCGCGTTCGACGGAAAAGATGAAAAAACCAAATCATTTGGCGGGGCAAGACCAAAAACTAGAAAAGTATATATAAGATTACCGAATGAAGATGTTGACGAGATAGAAAGAGATAGAGATGAAGCATGGGCGGAAATTAAAGGGAAATTTCCGTCAGCTGAACCAGATTTTAGATTCAAGTATAATGAATTTGGTAAATTACAAATAGCAATAATGCGAAAAGATCCTAATGCAGGTAAGTGGTATGATTTTTTTGATAGATATGGCAATGTGAACAAAGAAATAATGAAAGTGAAAACATTAAGAGATGCCCTTGGACCTACAGCAGAAGAACTTTTGGAAGGAATTAGTAATGAAAAAACAAAGAAGAAGGGAAAAATCGCTAAATTGCAAGAAAACATAAAAATTAAAAGAGCAAAACCTAATATCACACCAGAGGAAAGTAGTCAAATTGAAGCTGAAGAGAGAGAAATTGTTAATGAACAAGAAGATGTGGCTAGTTTAGAAGCCGAGGAAGAAAGAATTCAAGAACGAATGTCATTGAGAGATAGAATCAAAGAGATTTTCAAAAAACATGGGTTTACAGTATTTGCTATACTAAGCGCGGTTGGAGTGGTAATTGGAGTTATAGTTTCTAGCCTTTCAAAAGGATTAGCCTCTTTGGGAAGAGGAGTTGGAAATGGCTTGAAAACCCTTGGAAAAAAACTTGGTGAAATATTACCGGGAATGATTGGGGCTATAGTTAGTTTTCTTTTCAAAACAGCAGGAGAAGTTATTGGATTTTTGGGGAAGAACGCTTGGCTTTTAATAATGGCCGTAGTTTTGTATTTTGTAGAAAGTATGAAAAAGAAGACAAAGTAACCAATCTAAAGACATCATACTGTTCAGTAAAAACACAATATGGGCGACTACAATGGAATTTATCCTGAATTACCTAATAATGATCCCAAAACGCAAAAAGGATATGATTCAATTAATTTCAGATTACAGAAATCAAGTGAGGTTTTGCAAAATCTTGAAAAGGAAATTAGACATTACCAAGAAGTGAGGAAAAAATATAATAGAGCAAGAGGAATATGTACAAAAATTAGTGTTTCTGGAGGATTTGTTTCAGTTCTTCTATCAGCAAGCGGCTTGGGAACTTCTCTCACGGGATTAGGAGCTATAGTTGGTGTACCTTTAGGTGTAGTAGGAGGAGTTTTTGGAGTTTTCTCAATCGTTTTTGGTTTTGCGTCCAAAAATCTTTCTGGAAAAGTTAGTAAACACGAACAAACCGTAGCCATTGCAAAGTCAAAATTAAATACCATTAACGATTTAGTCTCGAAAGCTTTAAAAGATAATGATATATCCGATCAGGAATTCTCCATAATTTTGGCTGAATTGGAAAAGTTTCAAAAACTGAAACAAGAAATACGGCAAAAATTCAGAAAAGATTCAGAAAAAAACTTCGACATGAGTATGATAAGGAAGAAAGTTCGAGAAGATCTATTAAAAGAATTAACCAATCCGGCTGGTTAAAAATTTCTTTTGAAAAAACCGAAGTTGGGTGCAATTGTTTTGCTGGGGTTAATAGAGAGGTTAATTAAATTTACATCTTATTCTTAAAAGATTTAAAGATCAGATAAATTGTGAAACAAAAGAATAAGATGTTATTGGACGATTTCAAAACTAGGTATCCAAAAGCTAACTTGGAAAAATTTACATTTGTTAATGACTCATTCGGAGGATATATCGAATGGAAAGTCAATGGAACAACAATTATGTCAAATGACGATCCTTCCGGAAAAACTTGGACTGAAAATCTTTCTAATCATTTGAAAACATTATTATGGGAAGATTTGGGGGTTGGAAATAAAGTAAAAGCAAGTTCATTTCCGACAAGTTTGAAATTCACAAAACAAATATATCCAATACCCGGAGTTAAATTCAATGAATTTGCTGATAATGTTACAATGATGTTAACTAATTTGCAAATATATGTCTCAGAAAAAGATTATTTCAATGCGCCAATGAAGAATATTTTCAAAAATCAGACCGTAGAACTTAATAGCGGAAAAGAAGCTAGAGCTTGGTTGAGTAAACCAAATATCAAACAATGGCCGCAGCAGTTAAACATGGCAGTTTGGTGTGCTACTTCTGGATGCGGAGTAAGTTTAAGTGATATTTTTAGTTACCCTAAAGTTATTAAAAGTTTTTTCATATTTCACATATACTTTACAATAAGAAGAATATTAGAGGAATTGGGTGCGGTACTTCCCGATGAAGAAACTTTTTCTGTAAAAAATAATCAATACAATAAAAATGCATATAATAGATTGTGCGCAGAATTTGGGTTAAGTAATAATCAAGATTTTAAGGGCTGGAACAAACCTTTAGCAGATTTCAGATTCAGAGGAGGCGCAAACTATGGGGTTGGAGATGTGTTTATAGATTATGGAAAAAAAGGATATATACCGCCTGGTAAATCTAGTTCAGAAGCAGTAGGAGGAGGAAAACAAAATGTTAGAATTGTTAGAAACTATGATCCTGATGCAAATATTTGGCCAAGCAGTTCAGCTAAATTTTCAGATTATGGCGGAAAAGCAATAGAGGGAAATTTAATATCTATGCTCAGAAATGATCATTTTGTGGATTTTCAATACGCATGGTTTATCCCTGAATCTGGGCATGGATTAACAAAAGCGGGATTGGGAAGAATAAATAGATCAGTTGAGGCTTTTGTTTATTGCATATTGGGCGCGCAAGTTAATACCAGAAATTCCATTGTTGGTAATGGCGGAGGCGCAATCGAAACGCAAAATGAATTCAAAGCATTATTTGAAAGTTCTGTTAAAGTAAATGATATTTCTAAATCGGTTCAAAATTACCAAAAATCTGTGCAGGAAACTAAATTAAGGCTTGATTTAGCTGTGGCCCCAGGAGTTTGGTTGATCCCGAGTAATTTAATTATAAATACAGAAAGTGTGATCGGGTACAATAATGATCTTAAAATAGCAACAGAAGATATGACTTTTGGGGTAAATAATTCAGTAAATAACAAAACAAAAACTGTTGGAATCCCCAATAGTTTAGGGGCAACGAAAGTTATATTAAATACCAACCCACAACCAATGAAACCTAAATCAAATGAAAAGAAGGAATCGGCGGAAGAAGAAGTTGGTAATATAGAAACATCTTTTCATAAAAATAATCTTATTGTTTTGGCGATTGGCGGGGCGTTATTATCCTGGTTTTTATTTCGTTAATGTTTTGATTATATAAATCTAAAGATGAATATGATGTAATCAAAACAAAATGTTAAGTATTACTATGTGTGAATCAGAAACAAGGATTTATTTTGATCCACCGCTGAAAAATCTTCGGGAGATACAGCTCCTTGATTGTAATTTAAACACCAAAAGGTTGATTAATTTTAAGGATCAACAGATATTATTCAATGATAATAATCAGCCTCTCATAATAATACAACCTGGCACATATTCTTTACGTGATATCCAATCGATCTTTCTTAATGATACTAATAGGGAAAAGATAACAATCATTGAGACAGACTCTGTTGACTATCTTTATTCAAATAAGAACTTCAAAATAAAACTTACGAGAGGATTGGCTTTTGGTTTAGGGGTGCCTGAAGTTATAAATCCTGGTAAATTATACCCCATAAATATACAGATTAGAGAGCCTTTGAGACTTATGTGCAGTATAGTGGATAATAAGTCGTCATATATGAATAACACCAAATATGGAGAACTTGTGAAACTCACGCCATCAATCCTACTTGCAAACATACCCTCAAAGGATTACCCGACAATTCCGGTTCAAAAATATGAGAATCCCATAAACCATTTCGATTTAAGTATCTTAGACAATGAATGGAAAAAACTTGATTTAAGGGGATTGCCAATAACTTTTAGTTTAAGATTCAGATAAATTTTTGTTATGTAACTATTACTTTAGTTATATAACATAATTAGATAATATTAATCTTCTTCACCCCAACGTTCTTTCAAATCTCTTAATTCCTCAAAATCGACACACCAATTTAAATATCTAGATGGGTGCCATGCTACGGGTATTAATTCATCATATAATAGTTTGAAAAATAACTCTTTATGCGCAATCTTATCTTCATTTATGTCAAAACAAAAAACTATTTTTTTCAACACAAAGTTTTTATCAAATTCCTCAATTCTACACGCTTCATCGTGATAAGCAAGATAAACCCCGTTTTCATAATAGTGATCAACCGCCTCTCCATTTTCAATAATCCATCCATAATTTGGATCAAACCCCCATCTGTATTCATATTCAATAAAATCTTTATTGGCTACTTTTAAAAGTTTTGTTGCTAATTTATTTGTTTCAATCCCCCCAACCCCAAAATTTATTTTTTCATCCCAAGAAATAAAATGCCTAAAATTATAATTTTTATTATAATATTCTACATTAAATTTTATCGGTCCACAATAAAATAATTCATATTCTTCATATTCTATAAACTCCCTATTTTTCACTAAACTTTTTAATAGGTCTTCTTTTATTTCCTCTAAAAAATCGTAAATATTAAGATTCTTATTGTTGAAATACTCGAGTTCCATTGTTTTATTTTTTATATTTTATATTTTTTCTTTTAAAATTATTTTTTTTGTTATGAAACCAAAATAGAGGTTACATAACATAATTTTCAACATTCCTTGCAATGATACTTTTGTTTATTATGTTTGCATATTTGTGATCCACCGCATTCTTTACAAAAACTTTTTTGCTTGTTATGAAAACATATTTCTGAACCACCACATAATCCGCAGTACGATTTTCTTTTCCCATGAACGCATATTTGTGATCCACCGCACACTTTGCAAGAATATTTTTTAATTCTATGTTCACAATAATAATAATAATTATACATTAAAATAGCTTTTAAAAATAACTTATCAATATCCTCATCTGGAAATTTTTTCAACTCATTAATTAAATCAGCTTTAATCATTTTATGTCGGCCCTTAATTTCCAACTGCCTTGCAATAAATTTTAGTTGCAGAATATTCAAACTTTGTAATTTTTGATCCATTTAGTATTGTATTTCAATGATTTTTCTTTTAAACCGTAATTATTTTCAAATTTTTTCGCAGAGAGACCCTCCCAAACCTAAAACGTGTTTATGAATTTTGCAGAAACTCCCAAACCAAAAACGTGCTTATTAGCCTTAAGCTAAAAAAGACAAGATTTTTCAGACAAATTTGAAAATAACCCATAAGCTAAAAAAGGACAGAGATTTTCAGTCAAATTTGAAAATAACCTAAAAATGTGCGTATAAACCCGCTTACATAGTAGTAAGGTCATAGTAGAGGGTACATGTGCTCTACCAACACGCTGAGGTAACTTCATTATCACCAAGCCACACAAAGGCACAATGATTCTCTGACACGTGCTCTGTATACATCTCTTGCAGATGAAGGCACGAAGCAATCACATCACAGACAGTGTCCAACTCTACAGGAAGTAAGACTTAAGAACTACTTCAACTCAGTGGACGCGTCCACGTGCCAGTCATGTGACCATGTGAAGATTTATTACGTGCGAGAAACAGTCACGTGACCGTATGATGGGCTGAACTTGCGGGACAAGTGTGGATCTATAGGTTTTTAAAATTAACTAACTAATTTAAAGAACAGATTAACTGCCTGGCGCAGACAAGGCCTGTTCAAGTTATCGGTCCTTGAACTGTTGCGCTATTTTAGCGTGACGGCAAGTCACGCAATCACCCCAGGGCAAACCATAAGAGGCACCGGTTTAACGTTCCTGTGAAGCTCAGCGCTAGGAAACTTTCGCTGAATTTGTATACTACAATTTGGACTAAAAGCAAGTTTAGAGTCTATGATGTAAGCTATCAAAAACATAAAAGATCTTTACCACGAATTATGCCATGGCGTCAGTCACGATATTACGCTAAACCGCTTTTAAACCTTGAAAAACGAGGAAAGACTGCTAAACTTTTCGCTTTAGATGAAGCTTTAGCACAGTGCCGGTTTCGGAGGATCCTTAGCTTGCTGTAAAGAGAGGACTTTTGTTAACTCCGTAAAAGGCAGAAACGACATTAGAAATTTAGCAAAAATAATTGGCGTCATGATTAAGAA